>CAVLJG010000005.1:24629892-25229892 GCA_963669975.1 Acanthoscelides obtectus
ATTTAAGGTCTTTCAATTCCCTTTTAATGATATTAAATTAATGTACTTCAGTTCAGTAGTTTTGAAGATTTATTGACTTAAAGCTTAAATAAAACTAATACATCATCATTAGTGGAGATCAATTCATTTGGCAGCAAATAATTTAAAAATGAAGAATGAACTGACCCGTTAGGCAAGTTAATGTTGAAAATTGGCACTCATTCACAATTCTTTGCCGAGGTCTTCTAATGATGTTGGCTGAGTAGCCTAGATTTTGCTTTTTAAATGACCCCACATAAAGAAATCCAAAGGTGATAAATCTGTCGATCTTAGGGGCCATTCAACGGCACCTCTGTATAATCAATATATGAGTTCGCCCTGGTAACTCGGTGAAGTGGTGGTCTTCTAGTGAGTTATGGTGAAACATGTGTTATGTCTTCATTAGTCTGCATGTTATCCATTACACAATAAATGAGGTTGTCTGTATCCCAATAACAGAAGCAGCATTATGAGTGCAACCTTTTGCCAGCATCGTGCAAGTTATTTTTTTTCACTGCTAACCCCAGAGATCACCAATACTGATCACAATACTCTATTGATAAGTAGCTTTTCGTCCCTTAGGCAAACATTGATAAGAAATAGTCACCTAGTTAAATGGTGAACATCATTTAAACGTGTACTTTGTTAGTCAAGTCAATTCGACAACTGATCTTCATATTCCTAAATATTGAAAACGACTGACAAATGGTAGAATCAGTAATAAGTCGTCATGCAGATATCCTCCTAAATGACAGCAGCATTAGAATGCTGCATTTAATAGCGGTGTAAAGAAAACACCAGGAAGTGGATAGTGAACCAGCGAAAGTCGAGATCAATTCACATGGTCACGATCGAGTTCAAATCGACATCCATGAAGAAGCTTCTGATTGAAAGTTGTGTCATCTTCAGTTCGTGGACAGATAAAATAAATAAGAGAGAAACATTTGTGGGACCACAAAATGGATACTTCCATGGATAGATTTGAAGGAACGCAATTTGACCGACTCTGAACTGCGGAATTAAAAAAAACCTGTTATAAATATCTGAAACTAAGTTTGTTATCTTCCGGAACCGCGCTCCACGATACACTTCAGAGACAGAATACGATCTGCCTAGCTGTCGACTGGCGTGTCCACGCCTGAGCATCGAATGTATTTGATAATAAGTGACAGCGTTACCTCGACCTCAGAGACATACTCACGTCCAGACAGAGACAATTCCACAAATAATGGGTGATTTTTTTGCTAGGCAACACTGTTTTTGACAGATGAGGCGTGAATCGTGTCTTGTGTCATTGTCAAACTTGTTCAGTTTGGTCTATAATTTAACCAAAAATCGACTTACGAACGAACAACGCTTGCAAATTATTGAATTTTACTATAAAAATTCATGCTCGTTAAGAGAGTGCATCGAGCACTGCTTCCAATTTATGGGCAATTTGGTCGGCCTACTGATGGAGCGATCGGAAGCTTGTGACTAAATTTCGAACCCAGTTTACATTATTGGACATTAAACCACCAAACACGCTGACGTAGAGCGAGGACTGAAGAAAATATTGCGGTTGTATCCGTCAGTGTTAGTGATGACCGTGAAATGTCGATTCGCCGCCGTTCGCAGCAATTGGGCCTCTGTTACTCTACTAGTGGAAAATTTTGCGACAGGATTTGGGTGTAAAACCTTATACGATACAGCTGGTGCAAGAATTGAAGCCCACATGAACCTCCCATTTGGTGAATGGGCGCTGGTAAAGTTGGAGGAAGATCCACATTTTTATCGAAAAATTGTGTTCAGCGACGAAGCGCATTTCTTGTTGAATGGGTACGTTACAAGCAAAATTGCCGCATCTGGAGTGAAGACCAGCCCAGAAGCATTGCAAGAGCTGCCAGTGCATCCCGAAAAAATGACTGTTTGGTGTGGATTATGGGCCGGTGGCATCATCGGCCGTACTTATTCAAAGACGACAATGGCCGGAACGTAGCTGTGAATGGCGAGCGCTTCCGTGCGATGATAAACAAACTTTTTTTGCCCAAAATGGAAGAGCTGGACTTGGCTGACATGTGGTTTCAAGAAGACGGTGCCACATGCCACACCCGCACACGAAACAATGCACTATTGAGAGGCGAGTTCGGTGAACAGTTTATCTCATGTTTGGGCCCGTCAATTGGCCGCCTAGATCGTGTGATTTAACCGCCGTTGGACTATATCTTCTGGGGCCATGTTAAGGCTAATCTCTACAGCGATAAACCAGCAACGATTGACGCACTGGAATCCAATATTAAAGCATTTATTTGTGAGGTACCGGCCGATATGTTGGAGAGAGTGTGCCAAAAATTGGACCTTGCGCATTGTCCATCTAAAGCGGAGCCGCGGCCAGCATTTACATGAAATAATCTTTAAACAATAAATTATATCGACCGTTCTATCGGCTCAAATAAGATTTAATCGTTTTTTCAAACTTTCTGTGTTTTTTTTGAAAATCAAATCCTATACCTCTTAAAAAATCACCCGTTAGGAATCGTTGAGTGAGAGATGCCATTTTCTTTGTACAAGTTATTTTAAGCCATAAGTACGGAGGTATTAAAGGCTGTAGTCCAGTAATTTCTGGTTAATGACAGCGGTTGCGAGATACTCAAGCCAGACTCGATCTAGACATCATGCAGTTCATCCACACATGCTCGTTATCTGACCTTCCCTGAAAGCTCTCGGGGCCTTTCCAGGGAGCACATAAAATATAGCTGGACCAGTCGAGTGTCCGACTGGCCGGCAGCATTAATTTCCTCCCGTTGCTCCTCCCGAAAGATTTAAAACCTTAGTAGCGTGCTACTGGACCGTCGGGAGTAGGATATAAACACAGAGTCTGGGAAATGTAGTATGGTGGTTTTAGGAGTAAGGCAGACGTTATTTTATCATAAGGGTATGTGACTACACTCTACGTTAGCTCTTTCTCAACGGTGGCATGTCGTCACGTCATCAGCTCATGTATGAAAATGAGTAGAACAAATGCTCTTCAGGGTGTCGTTAAAATTTCTTGTCCAAGTTCAGGGAATGATTACGTAGGAGATTGTCAGAAAAACGTTCATACAAAGTCCGATAACGTCAAACATACGAAGCTAGGTGTCTGTGCGATCCAAAAGGGAGTGGTAGATTTCTGTCAGTAACCCAGAAAACCCAGGGTTCGTCTAGGAGACGGGTCTGAATTGGGGCACCATTATCTACCCTCTATATGCATATCGCTGCGTCGATGTCACACGCCTACTGGTGGAGGAAGTATTGTACCTTGCAAAGTGCTAGGATTTGGATTAAATTTTCACACAAAGTGGAATTCCCTCATGCTGTGCTTAATTGTTTGTATTAATTTATTAACTCATGTCCCAACCCGGTAATGCTACGCACTTATCATCACAAAATTTCGCCCTTAAAACTTAGAAGAATATTTACAGACGCGAATCGTATCTCGGCTGTGGGTCCCCCTCTTTCGTGCAACAAACCCTATATGCATATAACTGCATCGCTGACGCTCTCGATCTCGAGTTATTGCAGCGTCGCTATATTCGAAGGAAGAAATGTATCAGGTGATGTGATGTGCACATACGAGATGGACGCGGTATCAACTGTATATACAAGCATTATGCTTTGAGTCTAATGTTACGAGGCATCTTGATTTCGTGAGGTAATATTATATAGTATAACGTAGGACATAAGCACTGTCGTCAACGACTAGTTACGTGAGAGTACAAAGTGTACTTTTGGAACTTTATTCCCTAGCTTTCGATACTTATGTCATCATCGTCAGGAGCTACATAAACATCTATAAAATTGCAAACTACATTTGACTAATTGACCTTAAAGTACTTACAAAAGGAAACGAGATTTTTGCTAAATGTTATTCACTAAGTGAATGAGAACGCTCAGTAAGCTGGTAATAGCAGCAGTTAAATAATAAAATACACATAGCTATGTGTCAAGAAAGGAACAAACAAATTTGACTTTTAGGACTGACAGTTTTTTGATTTCTTACAACGTGACTAACCTTACTATAGTCAACGCCAAACAAGTGGTGTGCACGTCATCAAGGTGGGTGTGTTGAAAAATTTACATTGTTGCCAAACTTTTGTAAAATAATAAAATTTATTATTTACATATCTAGGTTTATAAGCAATATTAACCTCAAATGAGAACAAAAATAATAGTATAATAAAATTATAGATCTGTACTTGCATAATCATTAAGTATGACAATTATTGATCAGATGACACTATGAAACTACCATATTTAATTGATAGCTTAAAGGTACTGAATAAAAATCCAAATGGGGTCCTCCAAATTTTATGCATGGTATTTATTTTACAGAATTCATACAGAAAAATGCATTCTAAAATTAGGTAAGCTACTGGTGTAAGCTTTTTCTGTACAATAAAGTTAGTCGGAGTTTCTTTCTTCAGCGCTGTCTGAATCTGAATCTTCATCACTCTCAAAGTTGATTATTAAGGTTCGATGTCTGGTCGATCAAAAATTCGTTCTCTTTCATACCATTTAAAAATTTCTTGCTCAGTATGTCGAACACTATTTTTCCACATGTCTGGGGTAACCGTTTGTAGAGCCTCGTTCCACATATCCAAACAGTCTTTTTCACTGTTACCATCTATACCAATATGTCTGTTATAGTAACCTTTTGCTATGCCCCAAATTAACTCAATAGGGTTAAATATACAATGGTAAGGAGGCAGACGAAGAACTTTGTGCCATGTTGTTCCGCCAATTCATCAATCACGTATATTTTAGGTGGTTTGTTTCTAAAAAAGCAGTTATTTTAAGAATAGGAATAAACAAAAGAAATATAAACTGTCGACCAAAATATATATAATTAAGAAGCATTATGTACCGAGCAACAATACTCAATAGCTCTGTTTAAACATTGTGTTTAAAAATGGTATGTTTTGATTTGTCAACCAGTCTTGGATATTTTTTTTTGTCCATGCATTGTTGGGCACTTTGTTCAATATCATGCTGTGATAAGGGGCGTTATCCAGTATAATCATAGATGGACTCTCCAATTTTTCTAATAACTGATGTTGAAACCATTTCAAAAAATTGTCCTGGTTCATCTCTCCATGGTAATCGCTCAATTTTGTTTTCGAAGAAAATATCGCTTCACTACCCTCAATAAACCCATTTTCATTTCCAGCATGTAATATAATGTATCTAAAATATATTAGTTTTAAATTTTATAGTGCAAATTGTGTAAAAGTACATACCTTTTACGATCTGTTTTAATAGCTTTCACGCTTTTTTGGTTTCCATTTTGCCACGAGCGACCTATGGTCCCATTTTGAAATATCCAAGTTTCATCGAGGAAGACAAACTGGTATAAGGCCTCAACCTTGGCTTGATTGTATTGCCTTAGAAATTCCACCCTTTTCAAAGCTATACTTGGTAGTTCCATGAGCCCTCGTCGCGGATTCTCCTTAAGCCACTTAAATCCAAGATCTCTAAGCAACCGCCTTAAAGACGTGGCAATACCATCAAATAATGCCCTATCTCTTAATCGAGACCATAAAGTTTGTATCGTAACTTGTTCTTCTGAAACCATGTGTAATATGACATTATAATTTAGTTAACAAATTAATGCAAATTTCTGATAAGTTATTATAATAAGATCTTACTTTTGTGATACATATTATAGCTCACTTCTCGAATGGCACTTGTGTCCAATGTCGCTGTGTTGGTTACACGTTTAATATAACTCCGCTTTTTCTTGGGCGATTCTAAATTTGCATCACTTTTCACACCCTCGGAAATACGACTAACTGTCCTTAAACTAATTTTTAAAGCAGCAGCAACACGCTACAAAAAATGAAATAAAATTTCACTATTATTAATATACATTACATATAATTATTAGTAACCTACCTCTTGAACAGCATTTAAAGGCAACAAAGGCCCGTTGTTGTCCCTTTCTTGCTCAAAGTAGTGCATTAACGAGGCCACGAGTTCCTTACACCGACTATTTAACTGTTAGGGCATCTTTATATACCAAAATTGCCTTTATCTACTCGTAAAATGAATAATTGTGTTTTGAAACAAACAGTTGTTGATTTACAGTATGCGGGGCCAAAGGATTTATAAAGATTTGAAATGCCACAAATTGATTCAGTGTCAAAATTAATACAAATGTCAGTTCCCAGTTTAAATAAGTTTCAAGGTGACAATGTGTCAACGCTGCGAAATCGGTTTAGTGCGTTTACAAGTCGATAAGTGATTGGAGCGTTTGCAAAACATTTTATTTCGCATAATGCGTCTAAATTTATCAGAAAGCAACTTATGTGATATTTTAATAACAATGTTTATATGACTATTAACCATAATAAGAGAGTAATGACCATTTTACAATTTATATATCACATTAATATGAAACTGCAATAGAGCAATTGTTTGTGATAGAAACCTAGGCATTAGGTCGGGGAATTTTTATCGTGATGACGTGCACGCCACTTTGTTTGGCGTTGACTATACCTTACAAAATGCCGCAAGGGACGAAACCATCGGAAGCATAAACAGCATGAAGATTGACATTAGCTGACAGTTGACAGATCAGTGACTGGAACATTTTTGGTGTGTTTTATAGACCATTACCAACCTAATTGAACAGGTGTGATAGCTCAAAGTCATGTTGAAGAAAAAAGTTATGGTATATGTAGTATATACTCGTAAGTGCATATCAAGAGCTATTATAATCACGTTTTACACCAGAGCTCCACGGAAATGGGGCTACTCTGTATGGGCAGGCTCATTGCTGCAATCTGAGTTTATTTTCATGATGTGCACTAATGATTCTCACAAAAGCTTCGTCAATTGTTTCGCTAAAAATGGTAAATGCTTGCACGTACAGAACCGTCAATATCAGATCAAAGTCCTCCTGAGATCGCGGCCGACCATACCACTGCACACGTCATATTCCAAACAGTCCCAACAGAACACAATGGACCCAGTGTAACAATATCAAAGAATGGCAACTCGGCGCCGAAGATTCCAACGCAGGTTTTCCTTTCTTTGCCGCTTCCCTGGATTACTTCGAGATGTAACGTTTTGTAGTACGCTGTCGTATTCCGGAGAAGCTTTTGCGGATTCCTTTTGTGTCAGGTGGATTCACACACGCAACACTTTTTCTATTGTGCCGGCGCTGCCGTCACTGTCACGTCTGGCTTCAATTAGTGGAAGCAGTCTGCGATAAGGGCTATGCTACACTTTTGTTGCTTCTTGATTTTTCAAAAACTTCCGATACAATTAACAATGAGCTCTTATTGTTAAAACAGAATTGATTAGACTGATTTTTTTTCGGTACTATTCAATTGTTAGAAGTTGGAAAGCTCCAGTTCCGTCAGGTGAGATTATAAAATCAGGCGTACCGCAAGGTTCGGCTTTAGGACCACTACTATTGACACTATATACCTCAAATTCGACCAAAGTTCTTCAAAATTGTGAAATAATAACCTACGGCACTGATATTCTAATTATAATAAGCGTTTATTGCCCAGCATAATAGAGCAATTTATAGAAATATAAGTTGTCTGTTTTTTCTGTAGGGTTGAGGATAGTAATTGCCGATCAATAACTAGTTATGAGACAGTTATCTTTGATGCAGTGGCAAGAAATAAGCTATGGGGGAGCTCTTAAAACTGTTAATCTCAAGCATTCAGTCGACTATGTAACCATCACACAGAGAAAGTCCTTGAGTTCGTGGTTACAATGATGGTATAGGCGACCTCAGTAGGTGAGAACTTCTTCTCGGAATATGGATTCTTAAAGAAAACAGGCACAAATATTCTGTGAATATTTGAAACTTGGATTAAAAACATTAAAATCTATACAATATCGCTGTCCTAAAGAGAACTGTCTCCTAACTGTATATGTACATATACAAAGACGATAAGTTTTAACTTAGAAAACGCGACCTACTCCTTATGTCATCAAAACTGCAGTCGCAGTGTTATTGGCGTCGTTACAAATTGTAACTGCATTAATTTGTATAAAATGTTCTATCGCTGATCTGAAGATTGAAAATCAAACTTTGTAGGTCGGATCTTCTTGAAGGGTATATTTCATCTGTTTTAAAGCTGACATACTTTATCGATAGCATCAACATATTGTTTAGCAATATTGCTCCATATAAGAGACCTGTATTCAAGCTTTGAACTCATCAGGCTAAAAAATAGAGAACTCATTTTACAGTGACATATAAATCCGAACACCCAGTTTAAATGGTTTTATTTTAATAAAAGTTGGTGAATGTATTTATCTTACTGTAAATAACAAGTGAAAAAATTTTCAGCCTTATCAGTTGGACATTCCGGCTTTTATACTGCTTTTTTTTTAATTCACTGACGCTCTAAAAATGAATATTTCAGCCGCAGTAAAGAATCAACGTTGGCGGATTTTGGTTCTTGACATCCTTTACGATCGGTTACGATGCCTAGAGTACGGAGACCTGTACGATTTCGTCAACTTAGTGAGTTTGATAGAGGCCGTATAGTGGGACTTCGGGAAGCTGGACTTCCTTTTCGGGCAATTGCAGTTAGAGTGCAAAGAAGTGTAGACACTGCGGTTAGGTGTTGTCAGGCATGGCTTCGAGAAGGCCGTACGCAAAGAGCAAGGGGCACTGGACGCCCCCGTAGAACAACAGACCGTTAAGATCGCCGCCTAAGATTATTGGCCTTAAGGGACCGTTTCTCCACTACCAGGTCCATTGCAAATGAATGGTTTGCAGAACACGGAAGACCTATTGGCATGCGAAGTGTTTACCGACCAATGAGAAGTTTTGGCTTGTTTTCATACCGGCCACACTAGGTCCTCCCTTTAACTCGAGAACCCCGACGTAATCGCCTTGAGTGGTGCAGACAACGGTCACTCTGGGATCAGGAATGGAACAGTATTGTCTTTAGTGACGAGTCTCGATTTTGTTTAGGCATGCACGATGGTCGTACCAGGGTCAGAAGGCGACGTGATGAAAGGAGGAATCCACAGTTTTTTGTTGAAAGACATGTTCATCACACTGTTGGAGTTATGGTTTGAGGTGCTCTAGCTTATGGTTCCAGGTCACCTTTAATCTTCATCAGAGGTAACATGAACGCGCAGCGTTATATCTACGAAGTTCTAGAATCCCATCTTTTACCCTATCGTGACACCCTAGCAGATCCAACTTTCCAACAAGATAATGCCCGACCACATGTTGCAAGAGTCACAATAGACTTCTTTCAACATTACGATGTCACATGGCCACCAAGATCTTCCGACTTATCCCTAATTGAGCACGTGTGGGATATGATGGGTAGGAGATTGCTCAATTTGCAACGTCCTCCTCAGGCTCTAGAAGCACTTCGAGAGGAGTTGGTGTTCAAAGGGCTTTAAAGCAGTGTCATTTTGAAATTTTTATCATTTACCTATTATGCTTCATTAAGTACTTATACAAAATTTTATTAAAATAAAACCATTTAAACTGGGTGAACATGATTTATATGTCACTTAGTATATGATCATTGAAGGTGAGTTGTCGGTTAAAGTAGATACCTAAACCTCACACAGTTTCATAACGGTCCAATACGCAATCCTCCTTGGTGTAGTGGTACCATAAACGTTTTGGCACAACATTTATTCGCTTCAATTTTAAAAAAAACCATAAAGGACATACGTTATTTGCTAAAGTGCTTTCCGTTACCTGTCTCAAAATGACTAGGCCAAGTTCTTACTGATCATTGCTAAAAAGCACGTGACAGCGTTGGGAACCAAACATACATTATTTATCCTGAGATATTATGTACCTGTACTATATAGAGTGAAAGCCATAGAACGGTGTGTACCTCGTTGAAGTTTTCTTTCTTTCTCAAAAATTATTCCGGTGAGTATATCCGCACTACTCCTATAACAGCGCGCTAACAGGACGTTTACCGAGCACCGTTTTGCTATATGCTGGTAGCACTAAAACAACTTTGCAGACTTCTTTTGTTCGAAACGACTCACATTCTCGTAGAAAATATGCCTCCATATTTTTCAGCGGCATTAATAATTCCGGGAAAACTCCGCTTTTTCCCTTTTTTGATATACACGTTTTAACTGGGCGACAAGTGGGAAACAGAACGTATGCTTACATTGTGGGCGAAATTGTGGCTAACAAAATGATATATTGTTGTTTGTTTTCTCGTGAGCTTTTACGCTATGTTGGTGCTTATGTCAAATGCGTACATTCCGCTACACAATATACAAAATTAGTGCAAATATTTATGTTGCCTCGACAGTTCGTCTAAGCAAGTCGACCACCAATGAGCTAGTGATTCTGAATATTGGGTAGCCCAGAATGACCTTGGCCTTTGACGTTTGGCGAACAAGTATTTAGTCCACAATTAACCGAATTGCTGAAGAGTTCGTACCAAAATCAATATGCTAGCCGTTGCACAACGTCAACGCGGCTGTTCTCCAGGGATCGGTCTTGGCTCCGACACTGTTTCTCTAACATATCACCTCCTTTCATATACGATCAATCCAATCCACAGCTTCGTTGATGACAACACTCTACATGAAGTAATTCAAATCGACAAGCCAATCTTTACCGGTGTGTGTCGATCTCTTTGTATCGAGAACTGGTCGATAAGACCGCTCCTTCGTCTCTAGGGTGTCGACATCGTGGAACAGTCTGCGAGAAGAGGCTTTTCCCAGTTCTGGCAACCTTACGCAGTTCAAAAATCTGATTAACTAAGTTTCTTTGGGATTCTCATACCAACTGTGGCGCCTTGGCATTTAGGCTTCTCCATTATATAGCCAGCGATCGACTTGACTCAAATTTGCATTATTATTGTCGATATTTCGACCCAATACGATTAGCGATAGGCAGTATGATTTCCTGTACCACAGAGCCAGGGAGGAGCTCCTAGCTTTTATCATGCTACTGTGGAGTAAGCTCATCTAGTTTCATGGTAAGATTGCTCTTGGTATTAAGAAATCATACGCTAAGCTGCAGGATGTTTTTAATTTTAATCCCACAATGAAAACGGTCGGATACCAAGCAACATTGTTTTATCTGGAGTGAACAAATATGTCTAAATACTTCAGTTGGCCCACTTCAAGATTTGTACCAACATATGCCTTTATAAACTGAACATGACGAAACTATTTACTTCTAAAACAATTTATTTTCTCAAAAACGTTTTAGATATCCTCTAGTCGTAAAAAATACATTTTTGAAATCACTTAGACCTATAACTAATAGAACATCTGAACAGATAAACAATGTGCGAATAAATGCGCGAAGTTAACAAAACAACAATTGAAAGATTACCATTGGGTAACATCACCTTTATTTTTTATTACGGCTTAAATTCTTCGGGGCATAGTGTTAACCAAGTTTTGGCAAAAATTTGGTGCAAAACAATCCCATATTTCTTGAAGCTTTTGTCTCAGTTCGGTGATTGTACTAGCAGGATGTTTTCATCTCGTGTCACAAAGTTTCAATAGGTGACAGATCTGTACTGCTAGAAACCCATTTCAAAAGTGGTAAATTATTTTCTTCCATCCATTTTGTAGCCTTTTTGGGGTATGGCACGCTGCACCATCTTGCTGAAACACAAAATCTTGGCCGGATGACAAACATTCTTCCATCACTGGTAAAAGCGATTCTCCTAAAATTGCCAAATATTTGTTTGTATCCACATTTCCATCAATAAAATGAAGTTTTCCTACTTCTTTTGATGACATACTGCCCCAGACCATAATGGATGCTGGAAATTTCACTTTTCTCTTCAGAGAGTCCACATGGAATGCTTCACATTTTTGCGAATAACTCTACTGCGACTGTCCCCAACACAAACTTCGAAACGGGCCTCATCACTCCATTCTATTGCACACCATTGTTAAGGTGTCCATTGTCTATGTTCTTTAGCCCATCTGAGCTGATTTTTCTTTTGCAGTGGAGTTAATAGTTACTTTTCTTTGGCCTATGAACAAGTTGTGCAACTTTAGGGTTTTTACTTCACTTTTTTTTGTAACAAAAACTTACCTTGCAAGTGCTAAATCCCAGTTTGTGGGCCTCTCGATGAGTTGTGCACCTCTAAATTCTCCTTCCAACAGCGTCACTCCACAGAGCACTTAATTGTAAATAATTGGCACGCCTGTTTTTCACGATTGTTCTTCTTAATGCTCTTCGGTGGGCATTTGTGATATTACTTTTTTCACATATCGTGGCTTAATATTAACTGAACCAGTTGGGTTATATCTTCTAACAATATTTCTCACACTGTACCGCAATAAGACTAACAAAGTTGCAATTTCTGAGTTTGATTTCCCAGAATTAAAAAAATTTATTATCAGTAACCAAATTTTCTCACTAATAACCTTTCCTCTACCCATTTTGAAAACCTTAACTACCCAAGACTATTTTAAACGTATTCTGACATCTGTGATTAGTAAAAACAATTGTCATGGCTTTTATTTTTCACAGCAAATTTGATTAGGGAGTGATAAAGTTGGTGTTTTCTACTATGTATTATCAAAATATTCATTGTTAATATTTTAAACCTATAACACCCTGCTACATTTTTATTATTTGTGTTTGATAAGAAAAAAACGAAGATTTCAATAGTTTGACCAACTGAAGTGAGAAGGGGCTCGAATCATCTACAGCAATTTGAATATATAAGAAAACATTTGTAACTTTGTCATTCAGGTCGATGCAAAATATATAACTTTGGAGTAATTTTTTGTTCATCTCAATACCTTCCGGTGTTCAATATACAGGGTGTCCCAGAAATAAAATGCAAGAGTGTCACGGGAGGTAGGTTGGCTGCAGATCAATCAGATAAAATCAACCTGACCTTAGTAAACGTTTTCTAATTTTCGAGTAATTGCCAGTTTTAAGCTTTTTCAAAAAATCCCTACTTTTCGCCCGTTATGGCTATAAAGGACTTCAAACTTATGTTTGTTTTCCTGGGCTACCATTTATAGTTGGTTGACTACAACCGAGTATTCATTTCATTGAGAGCTAGCACGGTATGCTAAAAAAATAGTACATTTTGGTTAAATGTGAAAAACTCTACTAAGTTTGACTAATTACTGCGGAAAAAATGTACCAGACTGAATGGTCAAATGATCCTAAAATTTTAAATTTATGTAGATTTTTTTGCAAAACCATCTACCCATTCTTTTGGAAGATGTGCCTTTTGAGACAAGAAGAAGGATGTGGTTACAGAATGATGGGTGCCTTGTACACTATGCTAGTGCACACAAAAAAGAGTGATCTTGGCTCAAGATCATCTATCTTCAATTAAGGAACCGTGACTTC
This sequence comes from Acanthoscelides obtectus, assembly GCA_963669975.1. Classification (NCBI taxonomy): domain Eukaryota; kingdom Metazoa; phylum Arthropoda; class Insecta; order Coleoptera; family Chrysomelidae; genus Acanthoscelides; species Acanthoscelides obtectus. The sequence continues at coordinate 24,643,235 of CAVLJG010000005.1, forward strand.
GATATGTTTCTAAGACATATACAGGGTGTCCGCAAAGTTGGGGTTTTCCTTTACACGACGTGTAGATCTTGAAAACATAAGCAATTTTTCTTAGTACCATATACACCAAAGTCTTAAGGAAACCGAGATAAAGGGCTCTGCAACATCAAAAATATCTGAATACCGTCCTGTAGCCGCGACCCGCGACATCCCCGAGTGGTACAAGGTCACTGGCTCAACCAGACGACAGAACTGGGTCGGGGTCAGTGTGTCAGGTGAGTATGCAACCGTCAACTGACGGTTACGGTCACGCGTGTAGAGGTAATCGCGTAGACGAGAATCCCTCAACAAGCACCAGAGACGTGGCTAGAGAAGTGCAAGGTATCAAAAACTAAAGTGTGGCAAACGCTGCGTAAAGAGGGGCTGTATCCGTTTCACGTCCAACGTGTACACGCCCTTCAACCTGACGATTTTCCACCAAGAGTGCGGTTTTGTGAGTGGTTGTTACATCAACATGACAATAATCCGGACTTCTTGAAGTGCATATTAGTGACAGACGAATCTACGTTCACGCGTAATGGGGTGAATAACTTTCGCAACACTCATGCTTGGTCAGTAGAAAATCCGCACGCAGTCCGTCGGGCACATTTTCAACAAACATTTTCGGTGAATGTTTGGGCTGACACGGTGAACGGTATGCTCATTGGACCATTTATTCTCCCAAATAGATTGGATGGGATGCAATACCTATTTGCCTTCCTTGTTAGAAGATGTGCCATTAAGTGTAAGACAATCAATGTGGTTTCTGCACGATGGTGCACCGCCCCATTTTAGACGCGAAGTGCGTGAGCTTTTAAATGAATTATTGCCGAATAGGTGGATCGGACGTAATGGACCCGTGGCGTGGCCTTCGCGATCTCCAGACTTAACACCATGTGATTTTTTTCTTTGGGGAGAAATGAAACGCTTAGTGTACGAAACTGAAGTGCATACGGTTGACGAACTTCGTCTCAGAATTGAACAAGCTGGTGCATTCATTCGGGGGAGGGACTCCATTCTCAAAGCCTGCACCGATGCTTGGCTACGTCGTGCACGCACCTGTGTTTTTGAATCAAACGACGATAACTTCGAACAATACCTATAAAGTACGTTTACCTAAAAACTAAAAACGCGGCAACGCCGTCATATTTGTTACCTCTGTTCGTGGTCTGCACCACCGCCAGCGTCTGCTCGGTAGCGCATCAGCTGATTTCATTTTCTGTTGGAACGGTATGATTTCGGGCAGAGACGTACTTAGCCCTTCTCGTCAACTGGCGAGTGAGTACTTTTTCCTTTATTTTTTTTTTACTTGGTCGCCCTCGTTTCACTACACATTACCTTTGTTATTTCAAGGGTAGTTGTTTCTGAAAAGGAAAACCCCAACTTCGCGGGCACCCTGTATCTTTGAATTAAGGTCAATTTCTCAATTGTAAGTGCTACGTATCTTTAAAACAACGAAATTACCTCATTTGAAGTATCTGTGATCTTTCATAGAAACTCATGCTCTTGAATCAAAACACTCTTTTTGTGTGTGCTGTATGGGAGTATCTAGATGAAACAGTCCTTAGAAGATGGATTGGCTGGCTAGGAAAAAAATTGTGGCTCTCACGTTCCTCAGACCTGAAACATCTGGATTTTTTTACTATCGAAAATCAGTTCCATCAGCCGATAAGCTGCGTCATCGAATCCGTCAAACAGCACGCAAAATACCCGATTTAAGCTTGAGACGTTTAAAAGGACAATTTTCAAGAAGATGCAGGTTGTGTATAAGAATCGGTGGTAGACAATTTGAAAATCTGTTCTAGTGTAGTGATAATAATACTTTATATATTTATATTACAAGATGTAAATTTAATTTTCATTTAGAAGATGCTAGTAACGATTTCTAATTCTTTATTTGATTTGAATGATGTAAAAATCAATGGAAACAAAAAAATGCATTATAATTTCTGTTTATTATTTTCGTGCCTGCAAACAACAATGAATAAAAAAGGATAATGGGTAGCAGTTTTAGACATTTTCTGAAATAAAAAGATATCACAGCAACTACAAAGTTGTAATTTGGACACAAAAGACACCTGCACTTATTATTTTTTATTTGTAGTATATACAGCGTGTCCGCAAAGTTGGGGTTTTCCTTTTCAGAAACAACTACCCTTGAAATAACAAAGGTAATGCGTAGTGAAACGAGGGCGACCAAGTAAAAAAAAATAAAGGGAAAGGTACTCACTCTCCAGTTGACGAGAAGGGCTAAGTACGTCTCTGTCCGAAATCATACCGCTCCAACAGAAAATGAAATCAGCCGATGCGCTACCGAGCAGACGCAGAAACCACATTGATTGTCTTACACTTAATGGCATATCTTCTAACAAGGAAGGCAAAATGTTGCATTAAAGTCTAGGTATTGCATCCCGTCCAATCGATTTGGGAGAATAAATGGTCCAATGAGCATACCGTTCACCATGCCAGCCCAAACATTCACCGAAAATGTTTGTTGAAAATGTGCCCGACGGACAGCGTGCGGATTTTCTACTGACCAAACATGAGTGTTGCGAAAGTTATTCACCCCATTACGCGTGCACGTAGATTCGTCTGTCACCAATATGCACTTCAAAAAGTCCGGATTATTGTCATGTTGATGCAACAACCACTCACAAAACCGCACTCTTGCTGGAAAATCGTCAGGTTGAAGGGCTTGTACACGTTGGACGTGAAACGGATACAGCCCCTCTTCACGCAGCGTTTGCCACACTTTACTTTTTGACACTTGCACTTCTCTAGCCACGTCTCTAGTGCTTGTTGAGGAATTCTCGTCTACGCGATTAGCTCTACATGCGTGACCGTAACCGTCGGTTGAAGGTTGCATACTGACCTGACACACTGACCCCGACCCAGTTCTGCCGTCGGGTTGAGCCCTTGTACCAATCGGTGATGTCCCGGGTCGCGGCTACAGGACGGTATTCAGATATTTTTGATGTTGCAGAGCCCTTTATCTCGGTTCCCTTAAGACATTGGTGTATATGGTACTAAGAAAAATTGCTTATGTTTTCAAGATCTACACGTCGTGTAAAGGAAAACCTCAACTTTGCGGACACCCTGTATAAGTATTACGACTTCAGTGACAAAAATTAGAATTATTCAGTTTTCAGTAAAAAGAACCTACAAATGCTATATTATTCTTGAAAGAGCATTAAATAGCTAGTTCTTAAAGTCATTTGCTGATTCAGTCTAGTACATTTGTTATCACAGTAATTAGTCATACTTTAGTAAATGTTTTTGCATAGAAACCAAATGTAATATTTTTTTTTAGCATACCGTGCTAGTTTTCAATGAAATTAATACTCCGTGGTCTCAAACAACTATTAATTCCAGCCCAGGGAAAAAATGACAAGGTTGAAGTTCTTTATAGCCATAACAGGAAATAAAGGAGTGAAAACTAGTGATTTTTGAAAAAAACTTGAAAGTGGCAATTTCTCGAAAACTAGAAAGCTTCTACTAAGGTCATGTTGACTTTACGTGATTGACCAATCTCCGGTGTCACTCTGACGTGTTAGTTTTGGGACCCCCTGTATAAATGGAACCTAAATAATCAAACTGACCTCCCATTGTCAACCGTTTAAGTCAAACTCTGGAATAGGCTATAAGCAAGCGCGTTGGCTACTTTGCCGCTCTAGAGCAGAGTGGTGAAGTTTTCAATTTTGATCTGCCCACGGCAATCATTAACTCTAGGGGCTGTACTTACCACGACAGTTTAAGCAAAGCAGCTGTGTCGCACACATTTAGATGCGCCGCAGCTTGCTAGAAAGGCGTATGAAAACATTTACCACGTGTGCACCTGCGATATTTTTTTCCACATTTCCACTTCTGTATGCCGAGCCCGGTGGGAATGTTTTTCTAGTTTTACTTGAAAAGCGCTTTGTAATATGCAGCGCGCCACCGAATCCGCTTTGTATAAATACTTCCTGCACATAAAACCTGTCTACACTTTCTCACCGCGATGGTGAAGCTGTTTTTTACCTACAATGCCAGATCAGGAAAGAAGTGTAACCGTAGTAGTATTCGCATTTAGATACCTTATGGTGTTCAGGGGAATGTCACACCATTAATGTCAGAGCCACACAAAAAAGGTCCTGATCCGTGCGATGGACCATGACATTCCTATGTACAAAGGGTACTATAAAAGTTTTGCAATACAGCTTTATTTATTAACTTCGTTCAAAGTAGTTTCTACCACATTCGATACATTTCTCTATCTGCTAAAACCACTCTTAAACCAGCTCTGCCAAGTTTTACCCGGGAGTGCGGCACACCCGTTGTGCCAATGCCTCAGAAGGTCCTCATCGCTAGAAAACCGTTTTCCTTTTAGCTTCGTTTTCACGTGCGGTAACAGCCCAAGGTCGCAGTGAGCAAGACTATAAGGAGGGTGCTCAATAAGTTTCAGCCCAGCAGTGGTCAAATACAGGCTTTGGCTCGGCGAGCTCGAGCGTTGTCATGGTGGAGGTACCAAGTGTCTATTCTTGACTTTGGCCGCAGGATTTTCATAGGCTCTATGACTTTAGGCAGCCACTGTTCCGTGTACCACTTAGCTGTGACTGTCTTCTGTGTGTACAAAACGACACAATCCACAATCCAGCTCGATTTGAAAAATACAGCTATCATCGTAATAACCAGCCAAGTCTCGTCGCCTCTCACGATGCAGTTCACATGCCTATCAAAAATTTTCAGCATATTTCAGCAAGAAGTCGTACGAGGACAAGTCTTCTGGTCTTCCGTCAGAATATGCGGTACCCAGAGAGAACAGAGTCTCCTTACGTGTAAAAGGTAATGCAGAATTGAATGAACTGCTGATGCGTAAAGGCTTGAGGTCTCCTCTATCTGTTGGTATGTCACTCCTCGGTCTTTGTCAAGCATTTTCCTCACAGCTGTAATGTTTTCCTCTGTTATTGACGTTAGCGGCCTTCCTTCCCTCTCAGCGTCCTCCACAGTGAAATTGCCCCTCTGGAATTCTCTGTACCACCTGAATATGGTCGTACGATGACGACAATCATTCTTTTGTCATTTCTTCTAAGCACTGGTTTATGCTTAAACCACGCGTAAAGTTTTACCGTAAAACAGCCCTCATCTCACTACGTGACCACGATGCCATAGTCCGCGCTTCACACTGTCAATACGAATGAACAACTAAATCAACAGACCTGCTGCTGGCGGCTACACATGGACATGCAGAAACATGCAGCCTCCTGCGTCCGTTCGTTAAGTCATATTGCAAAACTTTTATAGTATCATTTTATATAACCTGCTGGCATCATCGCGTGACAGTATTTGGAGTTTTGTCAAAAGAGCAGTTTATTACTTCTGGTGTGCCTCAGGGCTCAAATTTAGGTCGTTTGTTATTTTGTATTTATGTAGCCGATATTGTCCATTAAAAATTAACACCTACAGTCGTACGCGAATGATACTCAACCGCTTTACTTCTTTTACCCTGAGGACTTCCAGAATTCAACTATGTAAATTAACGGGGACATTGGCTCTGTTTGCACCTACTCAGCCAATAACAGCCTTAATGCTTCTAAATCTTTGGCTGTGTTTTTTTGTACAAATCACAGAAGAGGTCAGTCAAAGCTTCTTTAATTATGTGTATTAATAATCAGAATCTTCCTTTTTCTGAGTCCAAGGATCCAATGCCTGGGTGTGTTGATCGATGAATATATGCGGCTTCGTAAACATTGGCGTTACTTCTTACAAATAGTTTAGATACGTCCAAGAACTCTGTACGCTTGCTGAATTTCAAAGTGCAATAAAAGCTCTGTGAATATTTTGTGTTACAAATTTTTAATTATTGCAATCTAGTTTATTATCCTTGCAGAATGCAGAATATCTGTGGTATAAAACTGTATACGGTGCATATCTAATGTAAATTTGTCCACGTTTCGGATCGTTTTAATAGGTTGGTTAAAGACGATACAATGGCCTTTAAACATAAGCCGCTTCCAATTTATTTACGTGAAAAACTAATTTTTAGATACAATGTTCATCAACGACCTATCCGTAACACATCTTCATTAACAATGCCCCTTCATAGTTCATCACTTTCATTCTCATATAATGCATGCATATGGTACAATAGTTTAGATGTTATAGAACAAAAAGCCTGCCTCTATATAGTTTTAGAGCTTTTCTGCTCAATGATGCTTTTAAAGACTTTTCTCCAGGATTTTATTTTTTTGCTAACATCTGTTTAGGTTGTGATCAGTTTCTTGACGTTTAATAGGTACAGCTGTACTTTTCTACTATCTAATATTTTTATGCAGTAAATGCATTATCTGTAATTTGCTTTAAATGAATGATGGTTCATTATTATTGTTAATTCCGATTCGGCGTTGAAAAATATACTAAGTGACATATAAATCCGAACACCCAGTTGAAATGGTTTTATTTTAATAAAAGTTGGTGAATGTATTTATCTTCCTGTAAATAACAAGCGAAAAAATTTTCAGCCTTATCAGTTGGACATTCCGGTTTTTATACTGCTTTTTTTTAATTCACTAACGCTCTAAAAATGAATATTTCAGCCGCAGTAAAGAATGAACGTTGGCGGATTTTGGTTCTTGACTTCTTTACGATCGGTTACGATGCCTAGAGTACGGAGACCTGTACGATTTCGTCAACTTAGTGAGTTTGATATGGGCCGTATAGTGGGACTTCGGGAAGCTGGACTTTCTTTTCGGGCAATTGCAGTTAGAGTGCAAGGAAGTGTAGACACTGTGGTTAGGTGCTGTCAGGCATGGCTTCGAGAAGGCCGTACGCAAAGAGCAAGGGGCACTGGACGCCGCCGTAGAACAACAGACCGTGAAGATCGCCGCCTAAGATTATTGGCCTTAAGGGACCGTTTCTCCACTACCAGGTCCATTGCAAATGAATGGTTTGCAGAAGACGGAAGACCTATTGGCATGCGAAGTGTTTACCGACGAATGAGAAGTTTTGGCTTGTTTTCATACCGGCCACACTGGGTCCTCCCTTTAACTCGAGAACACCGACGTAATCGCCTTGAGTGGTGCAGACAACGGTCATTCTGGGATCAGGAATGGGACAGTATTGTCTTTAGTGACGAGTCTCACTTTTGTTTAGGTATGCACGATGGTCGTGCCAGGGCTAGAAGGCGACGTGGTGAAAGGAGGAATCCACAGTTTTTTTTGAAAGACATGTTTATCACACTGTTGGAGTTATGGTTTGGGGTGCTATAGCTTATGGTTCCAGGTCACCTTCAATCTTCATCAGAGGTAACATGAACGCGCAGCGTTATATCCACGAAGTTCTAGAACCCCACCTTTTACCCTATCTTGACACCCTGGCAGATCCAACTTTCCAATAAGATAATGCCCGACCACATGTTGCAAGAGTCACAATAGACCTCTTTCAACATAATGATGTCACGTTGTTACCATGGCCACCAAGATCTCCCGACTTATCCCCAATTGAGCACGTGTGGGATATGATGGGTAGGAGATTGCTCAATTTGCAACGTCCTCCTCAGACTCTAGAAGCACTTCGAGAGGAGTTGGTGGTTGACTGGAATGAGATACCACAGGAGGACATTGACCACCTGATCATAAGCATGCCTGGGCGCGTTGGAGAATGCGTAGCACATCAGGGTGCATCAACACATTATTAAAGGTTAAAGGGCTTTAAAGCAGTGCAATCATTTTGAAATTTTTATCATTTACTTATTATGCTTCATTAAGTACTTATACAAAATTTTATTGAAATAAAACCATTTAAACTGGGTGTTCGGATTTATATGTCACTTAGTATATATGAATACCGTCATTGAATATCTGGTATCCGAAATTCAATTTCCCATGACCGTTTGGTCGAGGAGGCGAATTTCAGGGGTGTAGAAGTTTCGTTGACACCAAATTCGGAACCAAAACCGTGGTCGCGCATCTTGCACCCAAATTTCAATTTTCCACCCCCTTTTAGGGGTAGTGTTTGGACCCGGAAGCGGCGTAGGGACCTTTTCGAATTACGTCAAAAAATCCATAGGTGTGGCATGCTCCTGCATCTGGTATTCGAAACTCAATTCCCTCCCCTAGGGGGTAGTTTTTGCTCGAGGGTAAATTCTGTCTAGCAACTCTTTGGATTGCTGATTATAATTCAGCGTCGAAAGTCTGCCTCAAGGATCTCGTCCTTTACCATGAGGCTGAGGTCCGAACCATAGCAATTTACGTATGATACTGTCAGTGTCAATGGATTTCTACGAAACCTTATAAAACAGTAATTACTAACGTCCAGGCTTTACGCTTAATAAATATCACATTCCGTGATATATACGGATGGATCATAGTAAATATTGATCGTCTGCCATCCACTTCAGTGTCAGTGTTTTTCTAAATAATAACTGACCCCCAGACTACACGGCCAATAATATAGACAGTGACATTAGAAGTGTTACACACAGAAAATATAATTTCTTCAACTTGATTTTAAGGCAATAAGGTAGTTTTACACAAATAATGAAATGATAACATTCTCACGAAATTTTATTGACAAATAATATGGTAAAAAACTAATAATATGTTGGGTGACCCCGCAGCTGAATACACACCTGTATTGTTGTGGCACCTCATTTCAAGCAACTTGAACCTCGCGGATTAGGTGTGGCAGAGTCTGTGTCGGATGTGCAAGGTGGATAGTCTCCTCCCCATCATATCCCACACATGTTCGATAGGATTTAAATCCGGTTAACGGGATGGCAACGGTAAAACATTAACGGACGTGTGTACACAAAAAATTATAGTGTCAGGCTCCGACGAAATTATGCTAGTCCTCCACACATACTGGATATGAGAGCCACCTATGCAGGAAAAGTACAACGACTTGTTGTATAAAACTTACATCTAATAACACAAAAGCGTGGAATGGTCTCCGATAGCGCAATCTATGAAGCAACATTACGTCAGGGCTAAGCATATAGCACAAGTGTCTTGACGTTTTGGCACCATACACAGCAGTGGATGACACTTAGCTTCAAAGTGACAATTATGGCGATCAGCGTTACGTAATGACGGTGCCGCTGTTGGTAAACCTTTACACTGCGATTTTCTCAATCTCTCACCATCCAAATGATGATGATGATATATCTTCGAATGATTTCGTACCGTTGCTTGCTGTACTGGGCTTCCACACAAAGCTTACTATCTTTGTAGTACCTTTTTTTGTTAGTGAAAATGAAAGTTTCGTGAGCTAGACTTACGTGCTATCTGTTTTACGCGTTACTGTTTAGAGCAGCAATCCCGTACAAAGAATGGAACGTCATAAAACTCGAAGGCAGCTTTTTTATGATTAACGCCATAATCTAACCGCTAAATAGTCGTTAAATGCCCAACAGCCTGCGGCATAAAAAGCATTCTAACAGTTATTTTATACCGCAGCAAGCACGGCACCAGAAGGTATTGGCAAAATGTACAAGCTTTAAAAAAGTAAAATCACTTCCGGAAAAGGTTCATTCCTTTATGTCCTGTTATTTTGTCTTAGTCGCTGTGACAAAGATTTCGCTGGTACGGTTTTTGGATTTAACTTGTATCGATGAATGCTGCTAGGACAGAAAATAGATAACGTTTTCCCAATTTTCTGGTGAATTATTGGATCAATAATGATCAACTTGGCGCTATGATAGTGGTAGAGGGTTTGCCGCCATTTTGATCAAAAATACGAAATCTATGGATTCTGTTTAAAAAAGTATATTGAAATTCAATGAAAGTAAAAAGACGGATTTTAATTGTTGATTGCTACTTTGAAGTTTCTATTTCACGGCCTACAGCTTGAATGGCTGGATGGATTTTGACATATATGAGGTGCCACAATTTTTGTTAAAAAGCGGGTGAAGCTGGGTATGTCAATAATAATTGAGTGGATACAAATAACAAACATAAACATTCATGTTGGACCAATTTGCTCCCCAGGGTAAATTTTTCTCCAAAATAGAAAATTGTACCTAAAGTTCGCAACTGAGGAGATTTGAAGTTGAAAATAATATAGGTTCATATTGAGACCTTACAACGACACGTCTGCGTGGAATACCACAGCGAATTCAAATGATGTCATGGGTTTATGCTTGACTATGTTTAAGGCCTTTTTTAAGTCCCTGAAATGTAATTCTGTTATAAAACAGGTGTTTTCTTTTAGATAGCCTGGACTATACTAAAAGTAACTACTTTCCGACCTTAAAATATCTATTTCATGGGCTAGAACAACTTAACGTGTTTTGAGTCCTACGGGGAGTTTGAGTCTTACATTCATCCGACATTCGTTTACTTAGCGAGATCGACGTGGATACAAATAAGTATTTTAAACGCGAAATCCGACCTTAAAATATCTATTTCATGGGCTAGAACAACTTAATGTGTTTTGAGTCGTACGGGGAGTTTGAGTCTTATATTCATCCGATATTCGTTTTCTTAGCGAGATCGAAGTGGATACAAATAACGGTTTTAAACGCGAAATCCGACCTTAAAATATCTATTTCATGGGCTAGAACAACTTAATGTGTTTTGAGTCGTACGGGCAGTTTCAGTCTTACATTCATCCGACATTCGTTTTCTTAGCGAGATCGACGTGTTTGGTTTCAAAGATTGCATTTTATATTAAATTGTATACAATCAAAATAACGAATTTTCAAAAATTATTTTTCACGGGCCACAACTCAAACTGCTTAGGGATTTTGATATTCGATAGTGCAACTAGAGCTCCATATTTTTCAGCTACTGCAGTCAAGCTTCTGTATTTTTCAAAAGTGTACTTGTGTATATTTGGTTCTTTGATATAGTGTATATGAGTGCTTACAGAGAAATAATCACACTCTTGAAAACCTAGAATGTTTCATATTAACTCAGCTTCGGTGCCCGTATATAATTTCATTCTCAAAATAAAAGAGACTGACCGACAACTCCAGAAATTGAATCCTTAAGATGGGATAAGAGGGGATTGAAGAAGTTAAATTTAGATAAAACTCTTCGACCTACGTGCATGAAATTTAGGAGTAAAGGACTGTATCAACATATCAGCTTTGAATGGATTTTGCAAAAAAGCTGGATCAAGGGGCCAATGGCAAGTACATCGGCTATATTACTAGATCCGTTACTACAGAACGTGTTGTTGTTGGTCCAATTTGCTCCCTAGGGTAAATTTTTCCCCAAAATAGAAAATCGTGCCTAAAGTTCGCAATTGAGGAGATTTTGAGCTGATGAAGCTGCCTATTAAAAATAATATCGTATCATATTCCTACTATATGCACCTTGTAATGATGAGACACCTCCGCGAGGAATGCCACAGCGAATTCAAATGACGTCATGGTTTTGTCGATGTATCAGATTATGATTATGCTTAAGGCCTTTTTTAAGTCCCTATAAATACAGGATTTTTTCTTTTAGATAGCCTGGACTGTACTAAAAGTAACTGCTTCCGGTGTACACGCAAAATACAAATATGACCGCAAAGTGATCCTATTTTTCTTAGTCTGTATACCCTCGCATGGTTTTATGAGCCGGTGCAATTAAAAGCATTCCCTAGAAGAGTTGCTCGTAAAAAATGCATTTTCGCGTGCGACTTTTAATACGTATGAAAACTAGACTTCGTGTTTACCTTGCACGCTCTTTGTAGTACACTTTCATGTTGTCTTTACAAAGTATAGGGTGGACCAAATTGGACCTGCGTAAAGGAAAAGTTTCTTTTGTGGCGAAGTGAAGCGACATTGATGTCGCTGTATGAGGCTTAGTTTTTGTCGGTGGAAGCCGCATATCATTAGCAGCGCTACATTCTTGAAAAAAGGTTTTCTGTACTATTTCCAAGAAGAAGACCAGGTTTTAACCCCCAAGGCCAAGACTGTGTTGCAGGATTCTTGCGATATTGCTAAAACTGCTTGACATGGAATTCACAAATTGAATTTGTCGGATGCTTTCAAAAAGTGATCAGGAATTGACATGTGTTTCTGTTCATAACTTCAGATAGGCCATTAGACATTAGAGATGAGATTTAGGTATCTAGGCACTAATAACACTGATCAACAGCCAAAAAATATCCTAAATAAAATCAACAAAATATTACTATTTTTAATGTGCTAAAACCGGAATGAAACTTATTTTTTCAATATTATTTCAAGTTTTAGAGATACGGTAATTATAATATATGTCACAGCAGGAACACATATTATGTATTCCTGCTGTGACAGTGTTAATATACTGTAATTCACAAGAATGCACGTGCTACATTTTTATATTCGGCAAGGAAAGATGATGTAATCGGCATGACTGTGTTACGTTATACATACGTGTACATTATATTGTTTTATATTAGCCATTTTTTCCTCAGTTGGCTGACAGCGTTCATGCAAGATGTCTCGAAAGTGTGTAAACAATCCAGATCAGTTTTGTTACGTGTGAGGTGATGTGACTTTTGCGTCTCAGAGACGGTCTATTACTCCACTAATAACAAAGGCATATCAGCTTTATTTCGGTTGTAAACTAGGTGATCAAGACAAACAGTGGGCACCCCACATCTACTGTAATACATGTGCTTCAAGTCTGAGGAGCTGGTTAAATGGAAAAAAACGGTCTATGCGCTTTGCTGTCCCAATGGTTTGGAGAGAGCCTACAAATCATATTAATGATTGTTACTTCTGCATGGTACCTTGTGTTGGACAAGCCACAGGTATGTCCAAGAAAAAAAATCGGTTATTAAGTACCCAAACATACCATCTGCGATGAGACCTGTTCCTCACAGTGACGAAAATCCTATTCCAAAACCCCCAGAATCCTACACTTGCGAATCTGAAAACGAATCAGATCATGACGATCGAGTGATTCGTCAGGAAGAAGATATGCCATCAACGTCAAGAGATCCTGATTTTATATACCGAGCACGTCATTCTACCAACCGCACAAAATAACTCAGTCAGAATTAAATGATCTTGTAAGAGATTTAGAACTTCCAAAATGTAAGGCAGAGTTACTTGGATCAAGACTGCAGCAGTGGAACTTGTTAGAAGACGATGTTTCGGTATGTGTTTTTCGTAAACGCCACAAAGACTTAGAACCATTTTTCAATATGGAGAATAACTTGGTCTTCTGCAGTAACATTAACGGCTTACTGGCGGCTTTAAATATAAATTATAACCCAGAAGAATGGAGATTGTTTATAGACAGTTCAACATTGAGTTTAAAGGCAGTGTTGTTGCATATTGGAAATATTTTACCATCTCTTCCTGTAGGGTATGCAGTTCACATGAAAGAATCATATGACAATATGAAGTACCTATGGCATATTTGTGCCGATTTGAAAGTTGTTGCACTTTTACTTGGGCTGCAGCTAGGCCACACAAAGTTTTGCTGTTTTTTTGTGTGAATGGGACAGTCGGGCAAACGCACTTAATTACACCAGACAAAACTGGCCTGTTCGTCAATTCCTAGAGCCAGGTCAAAAAAATGTACAGCATATGCCATTAGTAGATTCGAAAAAAATTTTATTACCACCACTGCTTATCAAGTTGGGCCTAATGAAAAACTTTGTCAAGGCATTAGATAGAGATGGGTCAGCTTTTCAATACCTGCGTCAGAAATTTACAAGACTAAGTGAGGCAAAGGTTAAAGAAGGTATTTTTGTTGGTCCACAGATTCGAAATATTTTGAAAGATACACAGTTTGAAAACACTTTAACAGGTATTGAAAAAACTGCTTGGAATGATTTCCGTCTGGTGGTCACTAATTTATTGGGAAATAGAAAAGCTGACAACTATAAAACCCTTGTCAAAAATATGCTGTCATCGTATCAAAGGATGGGCTGTAATATGTCTCTTAAGATACATATCCTACACTCACACCTGGACTTCTTTCCTGACAATTGCGGAGCCGTAAGTGATGAGCACGGCGAACGTTCTCATCAGGATATTTCAACAATGGAAAAAAGGTACCAGGGAAAGTGGAATCCTTCCATGCTTGCAGGCTACTGTTGGACTCTTGGTAGAGATGCTCCAGAAACGATCCATAAAAGAACAGCAAAAAGACAGCGCATATAGTGATTCTTATAAGTATATGAATCTTGTTACTTTTTTAATATATCCTTAAAAATAAAAAGTTTTTTTCTAAACCGCAACTAATTTTTTTATTTCATTGTCATTTTTGGATTCACCGCCCCAAAATTAACAAAGAAGTGCACTTTTCCCACAAGATACAATTAAAAAACTAAAATTTGTTGTCCAGTGTAATGCTCTCAATTAAAAAAAAATCAGGTTAGAACGGATCTAAAGTGCAGCAGTACAGTGTAAATTAAAATATATAAAGACAGTCTAAACACAATGTGACATAAGATGATACAATAATAAAGATGATTAAAATATACGGCTTCATATTTTGAAATTCATTAACGTTATAAGATACGTGACTCATGAGAAAGCTTCCTCTTCTGCTTTGAATTTGTTGTAGGCGTTTGAGGGCCCTAATACTGCGAGGTTAAATAAAACGACACAATTGTAGAAAGGAGACTTTTTGAAGTATAAGCTAGAAAGCTTCTGAATCAGTTTAATGTTGATGTTTCGGGTGTTAAATTGGTGTATTTGTGACAGTACAGGAAATAGGTTACCCACTTCCTCTCATAAAAGTAACACATGTGAGATTATAAACAGAAGAAAGTGTCACAATGCCCGCCAGCACCACCCGCTTTTAGCTTTCCAGATAACCTCCCCCGCATTTTTCTAAAGCTTTTTAAGATAGCAGTCAGTACACTCGACAGAATGACTTCAATCGCCCTGTAACGACTTCTAGCATGTACTAAACCGCGCATGTGGGAGTTGAGATATGCAAATAGAGTCACTTGGTTTTTATTATTTACGGGTCGTAGGTATATTTCATCGGAAAGTCGATACCTGCTGACAACACTCAACCCTCCTACGCCAAGTATACTGTAAATTTTTCAACGTCATTTTGTTTTATTCATCGATAGCAGACCATTTTCATCCCCGAACTGATTACCGTTGAGACATGCTCGGTCATCTGCCAACATATAGACAGGGAGTTAGAGTGCCAATTAACTGATATTTAAGATGATGTGTCAGGTTTTTTCTTTTTTTCTCACTAAGTAATTGTAAAAATTTTACCTTTGCGGTAAGTTCTCTTTAGCCTGTAAAATCGCTCACTACTTTTTTGATGAAGTGTCTTCTCAAGTGTTTTTTTCTCCAAATTATTACTTGCTGACTGCTTAGTTTGTTCCGTGTGGGAATTTAAGGGAGCGGTAAGAGAAGATATATCAGCTTTTAAGGAATGACACGTACTAAAAGTATCTTTTCGTGGTTACATTGAAGTTGTTTTCCAGGATTTCATCGAGGGATTGATAGGAAATCTTGTTTTCAACTTTGGTGGTAGAATAGATTCTGTGTAATTTTGCGATATTTAGATTTTCAGCTAGGTAAACTTTTTGCGCGTCTGCCAAAGAATAGTGAGAGTTGCGGCTCTTAATAAACTCGGTCACTTTCTGTTTTGTGTTTTCTGAAAGTTTGTGAAGTCGTGTGTTGTCTTTTCCGCTCATGTCGATGGGCGATTTCCCAGTTGCAACTAATGAGTCTCTCAATTCCGTGTGAAGACAAAAAAGCCTTAAGACAACCTGGAACATCACGTACAATTCCATTTTCAACCAAACCGGCACCATAACTAAATGAAGCAACAGTGATAAGACCACTAAGATAAGCGTTTTGTGCATTGGCGTTTCCTAGTTCATTAAATTGACGAAGAAGTCTACAGCGTTCAGGTTCAGGAACAGTAGTAGACTGCGAAAACGTTCACAAGAACAATCAGAGTTCTTGGTTAGTGACGCGCAACGTTTTCATTACGTCTCTTTGTCTTATTGTTTCCATATGGACTGATGCCGTTTTTCCATACACGCGCAGGGACTCATGCCATTCTTCCCCGGCACAGGGAATCTTATAGCTGTTGTTTTGCGAACCTAGGCCCTTTTTACAATTTAAGAAGCTGATTAGCAGATATTATCAGGAAAATGCCATCAAAATAAACTGAAAGATCAATTTAGCCAAATAGTGGACTAATGCAGTTTTTCCCCGGTACCCTTCAAATGATTTTGACCTTCAATGTTGTTTATTTCGCCTCAAGCTCATATTTTGGAATGGAACTCTAACGCAACAATTAATAAATAAATCAAAAAATATATTTCTAAAAACAAGCTTCTATATATAGCTATTCATAAGATGAACAAAAAATTTAAAAATATTTTTTTCCGATTCAAAATATTTAAACGACCATGATCTCAAGTTTTCGAAAAAAAAACGTGTTACGTACTTTTTCCATCCTGCTGACAAAACGTAACAGGCTTTTATTTGAAAATGTGATATGAAGGAGCTTCACTGTCGACTAAATATATCCAATAAAAAAAAAATATTTTTTAATTTTTAGTTCATTTTATGAACGGCTTAATAAAAGCTTGTTTTCAACCATGTATTCCTCATTTTATTAATTTTTTATTTTTGGTATCTATGATGTTAAATAACTGGTTTGGTAATTCCTATGCAGCCTTCATACGTTTTATTCATAGGACTCTTATTACTTATTTATATATACTAAGTGACATATAAATCCGAACACCCAGTTTAAATGGTTTTATTTTAATAAAATTTTGTATAAGTACTTAATGAAGCATAATAAGTAAATGATAAAAATTTCAAAATGATTGCACTGCTTTAAAGTCCTTTGACCTTTAATAATGTGTGGATGCACCCTGATTCTCCAACGCGCCTAGGCATGCTTCTGATCAGGTGGTCAATGTCCTCCTGTGGTATCTCATTCCAGGCAACCACCAACTCCTCTCGAAGTGCTTCTAGAGTCTGAGGAGGACGTTGCAAATTGAGCAATCTCCTACCCATCACATCCCACACGTGCTCAATTGGGGATAAGTCGGGAGATCTTGGTGGCCATGGTAACAATGTGACATCATTATGTTGGAAGAAGTCTATTGTGACTCTTGCAACATGTGGTTGGGCATTATCTTGTTGGAAAGTTGGATCTGCCAGGGTGTCAAGATAGGGTAAAAGATGGGGTTCCAGAACTTCGTGGATATAACGCTGCGCGTTCATGTTACCTCTGATGAAGATTAAAGGTGACCTGGAACCATAAGCTATAGCACCCCAAACCATAACTCCAACAATGTGATGAAGATGTCTTTCAACAAAAGACTGTGGATTCCTCCTTTCACCACGTCGCCTTCGAACCCTGGCACGACCATCGTGCATGTCTAAACAAAATCGAGACTTGTCACTAAAGACAATACTGTTCCATTCCTGATCCCAGAGTGACCGTTGTCTGCACCACTCAAGGCGATTACGTCGGTGTTCTCGAGTTAAAGGGAGGACCCAGTGTGGCCGGTATGAAAACAAGGCAAAACTTCTCATTCCCTTAAGGCCAATAATCTTAGGCGGCGATCTTCATGGTCTGTTGTTCTACGGCGGCGTCCAGTGCCCCTTGCTCTTTGCGTACGGCCTTCTCGAAGCCATGCCTGACAACACCTAACCACAGTGTCTACACTTCTTTGCACTCTAACTGCAATTGCCCGAAAAGAAAGTCCAGCTTCCCGAAGTCCCACTATACGGCCCCTATCAAACTCACTAAGTTGACGAAATCGTACAGGTCTCCGTACTCTAGGCATCGTAACCGATCGTAAAGGATGTCAAGAACCAAAATCCGCCAACGTTGATTCTTTAATGCGGCTGAAATATTCATTGTTAGAGCGTTAGTGAATTAAAAAAAAGCAGTATAAAAACCGAAGTGTCCAACTGATAAGGCTGAAAATTTTTTCATTTGCTATTTACAGTAAGATAAATACATTCACCAACTTTTATTAAAATAAAACCATTTAAACTGGGTGTTCGGATTTATATGTCACTTAGTTTACTATTTTTATTATAAAATTGCGGTAGATAATTAGTGATATATGAAACGAAAATACCCCTGGTTTGCGAAATAAATGTAAAGTGTGGTTTTATTGCTACAAGTTGTTCAATGGCGTATTCAAAACATGGACGCATAAGAATAAGAAAACATGTTTTTAAAAAGGGATTCAATCGAAAGTGATGACAGGAAAGAAAAAACTCTTTTTTATTATTTTAAGTATTTATGAGACTTACAAAATGAGACCACACGTAAAAAGATCGAACTAATAGCAAAAAAAAGTTATGTATTATGGTAAGGCTACGATAGTTTCTCGCAGATATTTGAAATTCTCCAAGATCGTGGGCAATGTACTTCTAAATAACCTCAACAAAATTGGAGTACATTGGTTAAATAGTTTTTTGAGAAATTATAATTGTCTATCCCAAAACGCCTGTTTTCTGGCCATCACTACTAGCGTATACAAAAATGAATAAATAATTAAAACAAACAGCTATACAAGTTATGGTATCCTGATGCCATTACCTTAAAGCTTTAACACCATCTAAGTCCCTACGAATATAACACCGTCCCATACCCGAGAGACAGGATGTGAAGATGGCATTTTTATCCGACACTACTGATTTCTGGAAAATTCGTAACTCTAATCCTAGAATATAAAAAAAGTCCTTGACTATTCTTTGTACTCATTTCGTTACTTGTTCTTCTGTTCTCAACTGTTGCTGATGCCTCAATAAAAGCTACTCTTCAAAAGTTACTGAAGTATTTCTCTAACATCCTTTGGCGATTATAAGAGAAATAGGAACGCGAGTGATAATTCCTTGGTGCAATCGATCACACACGATCCACACGTATTTAATTTACATGGAATGATTAAATGATTAGACAAACAGACAACAATTTACAAACAAATTCAGGCATGGATGTACTTCATGCTCTTAATACAAACTGCTTTAACATTATTTATAAAGACTTTAAATTAGGGCGTCACTTTACAGATACAGGTAAACGTTTGGCACTAAAACACTCGGCGACCTTTCACCAATATTAAATTGAAAATATTGGGTATGTATATTGTTTTTTGCAAGAGTATTTACAATATTCACATCACTAATAAGGCAAGAACGTTCTGTCTAAAAATATATACACAGAAAGCGCATAAATAAAAAGTGATGGCAATGTTGATACTTGATATTTTAAGATTCCTACTGCTAGCCCGAATTGCTACTCCACCTATACACCTTTTTTCGACGTTTCGTTATCGTTAGACGTTATCCCAAAACAGAAGCACGCTTAGCCCTATAAGAAAGGAGGTACCACTGATTGGGACGAAACAGTCTGGTGCAGTTAATGGTGACCTGCTGCCGTAAGGAAAGGCACTCCATACCATAACACCCACAATGTCGTTCGATGGAATATCGGACGTTCTGTCTTTCACCACGTCTCCTCCTTACTATTGCACGGACATCATGTGTGCCTAAACAGAATCTGAACTCATCCCTGAACAAGACTGAATTCCATTCCATATTCCATTCAAATCTCCCCCTACTCCATAGCAATCGTTGCGGACGGTGCTGTGGGGTCAGAGGTACGAGGGATGACTTTAAGACGTTATTGTGTTCTCCACGAAGATTAATACACATCTGCATGCGCAGCACCTTGGAACAACCAAACAGCCGACTGTCGTTTCACTACTAACAATGCTGCACACATTTTTTGAGTTTCCGGAATTCAAACGGTCAGCCTTTTTTGACACCAATTAACCCTGGCTGCTTTCTGCTCTTCAGTCAACAGGTGGGGTATCCAACGAGAAACTAATTTTCTCACTCCTAATTCTTCATGTAAAATTTTTTGAAATGAGGTCTTTGAGATCCTCAAGGACCCCTCAATCTCGCGATATGTCACATGTCTATCTTCAATGATGAGTTTGCGCACAGCATCGACGTTTTCCTGGGTGACTGCCGTTTTTGATGCATCCACCCTGGGATCGTCGCTAAGACTCACCTGTCCACGTTTGAATTCTCCATACCAACGGGAAATTATCGACTGATGTGGCGCTTCGTTGCCGAAAAGAGACAGTAACTCAGCAAGGCATTCTCGTTGCGATAATTGTCTCTGAAAGTTGTAATAAGTTATGGCGCGAAAATGTTCTCGGTTGAGTTCTATTTTTCTAAGGACTTCACTGTAGTGAGAACACTGTACGAATTGTTGTGAAACATTGAATTTAAGTTTACTTAAGAGTGTGGTTAAGATTCAGTACTGACGTTCGATCCGCGCGGCCTACTGTGTTTCTATATGCAAAACTTAAAAGACATCCCTCGTAGTAGAAGATGGAGACGGTATGAAAACAGTGCAGAAGACCCTATTTGGCGATAAACTGGCCTCAAACCACTGGTTTGCAACTGCCTTTGTTGTGGAAAATCGATCTCTAAGTGCTAATTGCCTCAAATAACGATCATGTTGCTCTGTAGTCTGTCTTTGACGATCAGCTCCTCCGGTTGGTCGATAGCGGCCCTTTTGGAATCACGCGTGGCAGCATCTCAATACAGTAGCTTCGTTTTGATTTACCTGATTGGCGATTTCTCTAACAGAAGATCCGGCTACACGTAACCTGATTATACAATCCTTCTCAAACTCGGAAAGTTGACTGAAATCAGCGCATCTGGGAACTCCAGGCATGACAATGCGATGAAACAACAATGAAGCAAATCAAATCAGCACAGACAAATTACTGAATATTAGGTAAACATGTGCATACTGTTCGGATCCTTATGTATGTCAAAAAAAGCCTTTAACAAAAAAGTATTGCTCGAAATGCCTTCACCATTTCATCAGCGTTTACTTCCATGCTAGCAAATATGCCTACAAAATTCAATAAATAACTCTCTGTGTTACATTTTATATATCACTTAGTATATTTCAAGGCAGTCATTTGCAACACCCAACTAACAATTATCACTCCTATTAGAGTTGCAAGAATGATTATACAGTATTCCTTAAACAGCATTGTATACTGTAAGAACATTGGCAAAACCCTCTTAGAACAGCTATACAATCGGAATGGGCACACCTAATAGGACACTTCAGTCATTTAAGAGGTTGTATAAGGGTTGCAGGTAACAGTTATAAAACAAAAGTGTAAGCCTCTTGCAGCCGCTATAGGACATTTGCTTCAGTGCAAGATTCAGTTTTTGTCAACTATACAACTATTCTGTTACGTGATTCTACTTTATTGCAACCTAACTATTTCTTATGTATTGTACAGACGAAGTGAAGAATATACAACTAACACATGACAGTCATCTTGTTTACTTTCATATCAGCCATTGTGAATTTCATACACAGGTATATGATAAACTTCTACACTTTGATATAGGGCTATTGAATTACTTGCGCAGCAAATTTTATTGTGATTATCGTGCTAATTAGATACCCAATTTCTACGGGCTTCGTATTTGATTCATATTTTGACAATGATCAAAAGTATGTCTAGATTTTTAAGATGGAAAACTTCACTTGTCTGCGTTAAATCTTCCACAAATCCTATATTTAGACACAATTACACTAATGTTTATCACTTTATATGCGTAATTTCGAACAGAAACATAATTATTTAATATTAATAGAGGAATAAATGTACACCCAATATGGCGGGTGGTTGTGTACAATCATGGCATCGTCCATGTTGTCTTTAGGTTATTAGAATATTTTTTTGTTGCCTGCAGGTGTTATACAACGGTTTGACAAATGTCTGAAATGAAATACCAATAGAGTCGAATGATTTACCCAGAATTTGTACCAGATCTATATATTCTGTTTGAACAGTTGATAAAACCTTTTGAACCAATATGCATGCGTTGTTTGTCCTAAAACATTGGTTGTGGCATTTTAACAAAAATATGACAGCAGAAAGTTAGGTTATGGTGAAGTTGTTTACCAACATATTTAGCATATGTAACAGTTGTATAAGTACTTCCGTTGGGAGCAATTTGTTGGCTAAGGTAGTAAATTGCACAGCAAAACAACAAGGCTCGGGTTTGTTTCATAAACGTTACCATGGATGCCACAACACAACCATTTTGACTAACTTGCAAATATGCCGTATAAGATAGTTGTATAAACGTTTATGCAACAGTTAAAAATTTACCCTATAAGGTGTTGTGTAACTATGCTATAAGAATGTTTTAAACACCTCATTTTAGAGCAAGTATGTTGCAGAAAGCAAATTTGCGTTCCACACAACATTAAGCCAGCATTTTGGTGTTCAGGCAACAACAATAGAGAGCTTTTAGGGCTGAACGGTTCTTTTGCCAAAAGCTTATACCACTACTTTGTTAGTTGGTCACTCATCATCCAGAATTTCAGCATTCTGGCATGACTTGTTCAAAAAAATAAGTGACAGATGCTGAAGTACTTTATGTACAATCTGCTACAGTGGCTTTGGATGTTAATACACCAGACTATTAACGAAGAGTAATCTTGAGCCGACCGACTATGTCGGCTCATCTGCGGCCACGACTGAATACAAGCTTCGCTGTAAATCAGTCGTATCTATGATCTCACGATGTTCGACACACTCCCATGGCACATCACTGCCTTCTTTGGATTCCTCAGCGGTGTTTTATAACCGTTGTGGGCGGCAACTCATTATGGGAACCACATGTTCTACTAGGCGCATACGGATTTCTGCGTATTAGGCATGTCCTATTAGTTTAATCGTCTAAACTTAAATGTAAATTATTATGAGACATCGCAGAAAATGCACCGGTATACCGTAAAAACGTTTTAGGTTTATTTTGAGGTGTAAAACAGTTGGAATCTTATGTCTTACAGATTGTGTTACCTATTATACTTTTAGCTTATACAGGGTGGCGCATCGAAAACGAAACAGACGCATTTACTGGCAGCTCACACATAAAGAAATCCAAAGGTGATAAATCCGGCAATCTTCGGGGCCATTCAATGGCACCTCTTCTACCAATCCATCGATCTGGAAACGCCTGATCTAAATACTGTCGAACACGTAATGCGTAATATGGTGGGGCACCATCCTGTTGGAACATCAACCCATTCGCAATGTACCGCCGAACATTCTGATTTTCAATTATGGCTGTTAATGCAGGATCTATGGCGTCTTCCAGTAATTCCAAATACATTTCACCGGTCAAATTTCCAGGTAAGAAAAAAGGACCAACAAAATTTTGCAGAAATGCGTTTTTCTTTATAAACAAGGTGCCGCATTGTGTCTCCGCCATTTTTGCATGTTAATTTTGAGTATAGACTTTTGAATGTGGACAACATATACGTAAATCCACATACCAAATTTTAGTTCGTTCCAGTTGACGGTTGTGAAGATATTGAATAAAAAAAATGTTTTTTATTGCTAAACTTTCTGTTCATCTTTTTAATGAAGCTAAAATGCGGACCTGTGAATGATGCTTCATTTTTGATCACGACTTGTGAATCACCCCGTGTATAAACAAAAATATATTGGTTGTGGATACATTCAAAATACGAATCTACTTCTTGGCAAATGGGTGAAATACGAGGAGGAGGATAGTATGCGTAGAATCAAAGCTTTTCACGTTTTATAAGATATAGTGAACAGGTCGTTTGAATTTTGTAAGCTGGATTTGACATCGCTGTCTTGGCTGGCTGATTGAATCATCTACTTCGGTCAAAATCGGCATCATTCAGTTATCTTCCTCGATGTTTTTTAAGAAATTTCTTGTGCCATGGTGCCACACTGTCCTTTTGTAGCATCTCCCAAGGTGCGTCATCTCAGATGCAGTGGAGGAACTGCCCAGATCTTTTAGCTATGCATGGGAAACTCAGCAGCAAGTGCGTATGTCAGTACCGGGTAGATGTACGCTTCAATTATTTCCAATTTCACGTCTATAGAAACGTTCAAACTGAAGCCAGTTATTGGAGACAGATTGTTAGCGCTGCTCGATTCGCCTTAAGAATGCTATTAAGATTGAGCCCAATGTACTTGATCCAAGATATGGGTCACGACTGTTCGTTCCCCATTCTCGCCAAACTTCATCTGTCTAGGGTACGTCGTGCTCGTCCAAATACAATATACTCAGTCTTCTGCTTATTACAAGTAAGCCTTCACCGATCATAGTACCCAAATATTTCTTCCATTGCCCACTTTGCTCTCATGATGGCTGTGTAATGATGTTTGGATTCATCTAGCACGCACACATAATCTGCGTTTTGTGATATCGTTTGTCCTGCAGCGTTTCCTACTGGCAGAGCAGCAACCTTCATAGGTAGGACCTGAGGATAGATCCCTGTGGCACTCCGTAGTGTTGGTGGTATATTCTAGTTTTCGAATGATTGCTTTTCCAACTTGTTTTACTAGCTCTTCACATTAAGTAAGCTCTTTACAATAGGAGTTCCAAGAGCCAGAAATCAAAATTACGCATTCAAGTGGTCATAATTTTATTAAATTTGTTACTATCATGTAGCAATATTAATCTTATGCATTACTTTCATTTTAAGTCAGTTAATAGCATAGTGTTATTAACATTGTCCCCCGCTACTGTAGCAGAGCTTGTTTAATCTAAACGCAAAATGAAGAGACCTTCCAGCTCTAAAAAGACGCAACTTCGTATTATAGCTTTAAAATGTTTCAACAAGCTAATCATCTCCTGTTAAACTCGTTGTTTTCTTATTTTTTCAAAGATTCTCAGTACCTCAATAACTTCTCTCAAGTAGCGAAACTTGATAATTTTAAATTTTACTTCAATCAAGATGATATTCACGACAACAAGCCATGTAATTTTCTGTTCAAACAGAATAGTTCGGAACTAATTCTGAACTGTTCCTATCTCGGGTATGCGCTGAAAACTACTTCGGAATTAGGCTTGAACTGTTTCTAGAATAAAACCTTCAATCAATAATCTATCAAATCTGATAACCAAGTGAGCGCTACTGTCAAATCAATGTGTGAGACAAAATTGATGGGTCTGACGCCACCTACTGATGCAAAACACAAACAAGATAACGAAGACGTGCAAAATATGCAGGGTAGCAACCTGTATTAAAGAGTGGTTCCCATTCAGCAGGTACTGCCAGTTCTATGGATACAGTAGCAGGGTAAAAAATCAGCTCTACATATTAGCAGAATTGACCCCAACATATCTGTGACGACTTTAAGTTTACCTGAAGATAACGTTAAGAAGTTGAACTATGCATCCCCATATATACTCAGACTTTGAAGTCAGAATTCATGAGCCCAGCTTTAAATCTGCTATCAACGAGAAAAGGTGAATTGTGAATGCATTCGTCGTTTTTCCCAGAAACGAAGAGCATCAACATCTCTAAGATAGATTTGCAACCTTTCCTTTTCTTCTCAATATGGATACTTCAATATTTTCAAAATTGATAAACCCTGCACCACATTTAAAGAATTTTATGTATTAAAATTTCTATGTTTCTCAAAAACTTGGGCCACACTGATAAGAAGGGAGGCAGGTACCGCTATCCATTGCAAGGCTGATATTACCGGCAAGGTAAGTGAAACATCTCGATTCTATGCTAATAATGATTCAAAAATATGAACTTTACAATTTTGTCATGATGGAATCGATAATCAAATTAACCCATTTTCAGAGCTAAATTGACTGATCTATTTCCTTCCTAGTCTCACAAGGCTGGTGCTGGTTCACTTAAAATCGTGATTAATTGCAACCGCCCTCCATATAAATACGTGGAGCAGGTAATAAACCCCACCGAAGAACATTAGGACGATAAATATTAAATAATAATATATTTGGTTGCTTAGTGCGAAAACCGTTCGGCCCTTTGAAAAGGGGTTGTTCACCTTGGACTTTGATGGCGATGACTAAGAGAGTTTGTGTATAAGCAGGTTTTTGTCTTTAAAGGTATGGACACACCAAATGTCTCGGAAAGTAAGAGTTGCTGGACAAAAGCTTTAGGTACAAAGGTTTTACTAAATCAAACCGAGCATCTAATAATGATTTGACGTTGATGCACACTTGGAAGGACATTTCGAATGCAAGTTGATTTTTTCTGACGAGAGCCACCATTTTTTATTGCAGAAATAGAAATAAAAAAATCCTTTTGAACGGTAATCATTCCATAAGGGCTAAAATTACGTTTAGAGGTTATTTCAAGGTCAATAGTTGCTCTTCCATGGAATGTTGTGAAGCAGCGGATAGCTGAAGAAAAATGAATATTAAAGAACTTTTAATGCGAAAATTTGATGTTTACTTTAGTCATGACCTTGAACATCACTTCAGGGTCAAAGTGATCTATTCAAATGGACGCCCTTAATTCTGATCCCAGCGGTGAAAATAGAGCAAAATGTCATGTTCAAAGGTATAACAAACAAAATTTCTTTCTTAATAGTCTTTTTCCAGCTACGCGCTGCTTGACAACATTCCATGAAAGAGCAACTATTGTCCTTGAAATAACCTCTAGATGTAATTTTAACCATGTGGTATTTTTGTTCCATTGAAAATCAATTTATTGGATTTATATTTCTGCAATAACAGATGGGGGTGCTCATTTGAAAGAAATAACTTGCCCTTGAGATGACCTTTAAGGTAAATTTTAACATCAAATCCAAGATCACCACTAAATGCGTCATTCCATTTCCTAAAGCTTTTGTATTCATAGATTTTTCTAGTTTCCGAGATATTTGCCTGTTCTTACCTTTAGGACAACCTGTATATGGTTGTATTAGGACAAGCAGTACGGTAGAGGCACCAATAGTTGAACTAAAGAGCAGACACAAAACGGGGAATAACATTATAATCTGCTGGTCGGCTCTATTGCCCTTGGCTTTCTTCTGCATTATACTAGGGGAACTGACCACAAATTTTTTGTTACGTCAGTAACATTGCCGACCTTGCTGTTGAGCAACAAACTGGGTGAGATCTGGCTAGTTTGTGATTGTGACCAAAGCATTGCGATGGGCTCTTGGAGTACTATTGGTTTAGCAAGAAAACAACCATATTGGTTTGGCGATTCGCTCATAGATGGCTAGGCATTCTGCATTTATCAAAGCGGTGTTGAAAAAATTAAGAGAAAACGATACATTTACATTGAGCGGTTTTTGGTGATTACAATAGAAAGTAAGATCAGGCTGTCTAGATGCAACCACGTCAAATATACAGACGATTGGTCAAATAAGCAATCTGAGGTTAGAAAATTTAGAATATCTACTGTTTGGCATGACTTTGTGTAAAAGCAGGTTTATAAACCAACATAACAACCAGTAAGGTAATGCACGTTTTGTTTCAAGGCCCAGGACCCACATAAATAGACCGTCAAATAGCTCAACTTATAGGAACAGCAAGTGTGTCTCACCCTCAGCGTAAAAATCGTTTTACCTTGGAGGGTTTCGCACTTCTCTCTTTATCATCCGAGGTTAATCTGTTCCTGTAAAGTTTCATAAGTACATCATTTCATGAATATAAGATTTAGCACCGTAAGAATGATGAATGCAACCTACAAAATTACTTCCTCACGCTCCAATCTTGGTCACAATAATGTGATTTCCTCTTAGTCCATTATCATCGAGCAGGTTTAATTTTCGTAAATGCATTCATTTATCCAGAAATTTTCTGGTACCCACACTGTGCGACCTGAGTTCGAGCGTATTCAGGAAAAATGTTCGACATATCTACATTTTAAGAGTACGTGTGTATCTTTATCGAGGATTTGATTACTCTTTTCTGCCTAATGGAGCAAATGTCGACAATTTTTTTGGTTGTTCAATTGCTTATTTTTATACTATACATGGTGACTTCGAAGTTGAGTCATTTATTTTAACAGTGAGTAGATCTGATCAAAAGAAACGTTTTTTCCTTTAACATGTTTCTGGTAAAATTAAAGTAACAAAGGTATAGCCCTTTAGAAGTTTGAGTACCGCCCTGTCTCAATAATAATATTATGTGCTCGAGTTTGGCAACAACGTATATAATCCGCCTTATCGGTTCATCGCATCGGAAACAAAAAAGCGAAAGAATTTGAAACGCGTATCACGATGTTTTTACTACAATTTTATTCAGTTGTATTCAGTCAATGTGTCAGTCGGTAACGCGTGAGTGAATAGCTGTGTTTGTTGTGTGGCTAAACTGCATTAAGATTCATGACTCATATTGTGACTTTGCACCTCAGTGTGCATGTAGCAAATATATAAATAAGAAATCGAGCTTGAAATATCTAGGAATAATTATAGATGAACTTCTTACTTGGAAAGATCATGTTGAGTATGTTACAACAAAGATTAGAAAACTTATTCACAAATTTTACGAATTAAGGGAAATATTAGACTTCAGAACTCTTAAAACAGTTTATTTTGCTTTAACAGAATCTGTAATTAATTATGGTTTCGTAGTTTGGGGAAATACAAGTTTAGCAACGTTATCCAAGTTACAGGTAGCTCAGAAATGGATCATAAAAATTATGCTTTTCAAACAGAAACGATATTCATCTGAACTTGTTTTTAGAGACAGTAAAATACTGAACCTAGAGCAGCTCTATTTAAAATCACTTATAAGATTTATGATTAAATATGATTTCTACAAAGAATACTTACAGCATGGCCAAAATACAAGAAGTGCTGCTCATGCAAAAGTAAAATTGCAAAACCCTAGACACACAGCTTGCCAGAGTCACGTTTACTGTATAGGTCCAAAAGTTTTTAATGATGTGTCAAATAGTATTAAGAGATTGAGATATTCTATTGTTAAAAAGGAATTAACAAGATGGATTATTGATAGTCAATACGCCATTAATTATGTAATATAAAAACCTGTAGCATTAAAGGTATTAAGTTCCTAAAATTTAAGATAAAACATAATAGCTTTGAATTTGTTTGATCTATTTTTATATTTCTTTTTCTCTTTGTAAACTAGAATTAAGAACCTCAATGAAAAAGTTACACTTAACAATGTGAATGGGGTGCACACACAGTATTTTGAATTCAATTGTGCATCTAAAACTATTAGCAATAGTGGGTAATTTTAAGAATAGATAGCTGGATTTAAATATTATACAATAATTGTAAAGTCTATATATTTAATATGATGTAAAAAACTGTATACATGTTGAATCTGCTGCTAATAAATAAAATAAATAAATATGACTAAAAAAATATGACTTAAAATAAAATAGGCACATGTTTACGAAAATGCTGAACTTGTGGACATGATTCTTCTTTACGGGGGGGGGGGGGAGTTTTTACAAAATGCTGCCGCGGCATCACGGATTACTTTATAAAACAGGGTAACATTTTTTTTTATTTTTTTTTTATTTTTACAATCCATATTTTGGTTTATCTTCCTTCTACAATCATTATCTGAAAATTAATGACTCAACTTCAAAGACTAGTTGTTTTTCCCTTCAGGAGGGTACGTGCTTGTTTGTATCTAAATGGCTATCTATCTATGCAAAACCAACGACTCACCCCGGTATAAGCCCATTCCACTCATAAAATAAATCGGTCGCCAAACGGCAAACAGCGAACATCCATTACAGTTTGATGAAACTTTGTCAAGCACCTTCAAACTGCAGTATTCATTAACAGTGCATTTGTTAAACATTTATGCCAACTCAGCTGGCCAGGTTTCCAATCAATCAGTCATTTGGCGACACAGTGGAGTATTACGTAAATAGAGCGCCAACCAACTTTTAATCACAAACTTCCATTGAATAAACTACATCAGAGCACCATAATCGACGGTTGAATTGGAAATTGAGCTTTCCAAAGGTCATTTCCATAATACTACATTGTTCAAATATGTTAATATTTTAAAACGCCATTACAGGTGGAAAGCTGGAAAATCGACTGATCTGGCCTTACACAATCTGGTCGGAAGGCTGGAGAAGACTCTAGATCAGCGAGACGTGGCACTCGTGGCCTTCTTGGACATTGAAGGTGCATTTAATTGCACCACAACCGACTCTATCAGACAGGCCTTGTTCAGACACGGGGTTGGATCAATCCTAATAGATTGGGTCCTCTCTACTCTGGAGGGTCGGGTAACAACAGCTATGCTGAATAACGTAAGCTGCAGCGTGAACGTAGCTAGAGGCTGCCCTCAGGGCGGAGTTCTGTCACCCCTACTGTGGTGTATCGTGGTGAACGAACTCCTCGTTAGGCTCAGCAGTATGGGTGTCTATGCGCAAGCCTATGCTGATGACGTAAGCATAGTAGTTAGGGGGCGTTTCTGTAGAACAGGCTCCGTGGAATCGCGGTAAAGGGAAGTCGATCTTTCTGTTAATGCTGAAAAGGCCGAGCTGATTCTATTCACTAGGAGAATAAGGCTTGACAGGCTGGTCATGCCGACCTTCTTTGGGACTAGATTAGTTTTGTCCCAGTCAGTGAAATATCTGGGAAATATCCTGGATTGCAAACTGAACTGGAGAGAGCATGTGGAATACAAGGTTAGCAAGGCTCGCAATTCAATGTGGGCTTGTAGACGTGTTGTCGGGGTAAGGTGGGGGCTTAAACCCAAAGTGGTATACTGGCTCTACACGACGATAGTACGTCCATCTCTCTTGTACGGCTCCCTGGTCTGGTGGCCTTGCATTAGAACTGAGACAACTAAGGCCAAACTCAATAAAATTCAGCGTTTGGCCTGTATTAGCATTACAAGCGCAGTGCGAACAAAGCCATTGAGTGCAATGGAAGCTCTGTTGGATCTACCACCGTTGGATCTGGTGATCCGCGGTGAAGCGAGAGTAGTCGCTCATCGACTGTGGGGTCAGGGCAGCTGGGCTTTCTTGAATCCTGTCAAGGGGCATACTGCCATCTTAGCCGAATTAGAAAGGGAGGACCCCGTCCTTCTAAGCAGGGGTGATCGTATTACCCCTAAATATCGCTTCAACCGCAAGTTTATTGTGAAGTATCCAACGAGAGAGGAGTGGGACGCCGTTAGCCGGGGACTCTCCGAAGTGAGCGGGCAGGTCTGGTACACGGACGGCTCGGTCACCGAAGAGGGCTCAGGTGCTGGGGTCTCTGGGCCTAGAACTAGGCTATCTCTGCCTCTCAGTGGATACACCACCATTTTCCAGGCGGAGATCGTTGCGATTCTGGTTTGTGTATCTTACATTCTGGAGGAGGGTGGGCCTAGGAGAAGAATAACAATCTTATCCGACAGCCAGGCTGCAATGAAAGCACAAGTGCCTGTAAGATTACTTTGAGTCTTGAATTGCAATGCAGGGAGGCTCTGGATTGCCTCGCAGCGAGGCATCCGGTATCGTTAATATGGGTACCGGGGCACGCTGGGATAAGGGGCAATGAGACGGCGGACACTCTGGCGAAAACAGGATCAGCCAGCAAGCTCGTTGATCCTGAGCCAGCTCTAGGAGTGACCGCGCATAAAGCTAGGAGGAAAATGGAGACGTGGGTTTCAAGACAACACTCTCAGAAATGGAGAAGTATATCTAGACTCTCTGCGGAGTAGAGGAAGAGACCTCGGCGCACGTTTTGTGTCGCTGTGAAGCTCTGAGCAGACTATACTGGGGTCCATTACTTTGGACCCTCAGGACGTCAAGGAGCTTGGACTCAAGGCGATTCTCAACTTCGCTAAAAGGGCGAGGCTTGTGATTTAAGGATTGTAGAGGTGCATAAGGACCCGCTTAAGCGGCCTATGCACTGGCTCCTTATGGTGGCCGGGATGCCTCTAATTTTAAGTTTCATTCATTCATTCAACAGGTGGCAAGACCCGTGAGGCTTCAACCTCCTATCATGAACAGCAACGAACTATGTGCATCCAGAACTAGCCGGTACGACCACTCCTTAGTTCCTAAGGTGTAACAAATTACCTGATGGGATTTTCTCCATTTCCACTAACCTTAGACAGTCTAGAAAATTGGACTAACAGGATGTATCTGACCTCTTCATATTATTCGCATTGCACCGGTACATAGGCTCCTTTCTAGGTGGCTAACCCACTATCTGGAGTGGATCCCATACCCTTTTAACTCTCACTGACAAACGGTGTATCATCCTTATGCTCTTAAGGTCATCCAAATTAAAATTGTTTCCTGTGCATTAGACACGTACAAGACAGACATCATGAAATTCTTATTTTCTGCTCCGTGGGACATGTGGGACATTTATGATACTACCGATGTCTGCAAAAAGCAATACTGTTGCTGCATCCACAACATACAGTATAAACATGAACGTTTGAAGAAAAACTGGTAGACAATGCATTGCATATACATCAATCAACACAAACACGTTCACACCGAACCAGTTTTTGCGTAGTGTATAAGTTTAAAAATCTTCCGTTCTCATAGTTCGCCTGCTTTTGATCCAACCAGTGGCGCAACAAATTGTCCAATTGAAAGGTTACTTAGTATGCATAATAATAAAGTATTAAACAGCTTTTATTATTCTTAAGCTCATGTATAAAAGGAAAACGTAGTCTACAGAATAAGTAGCGTAACATGCACTGAATAAAAACAAAAAGTTTATAGCTATAAAGTTTGTTCACTATTCTATTTTAAAACTGTTCACTGACTAGCATTAATCGCACTTTCTAGTAAAACGTTGTAAAGTGTTGCAGTTTAAAGCAGCGTGACGGCTGGTATAGGTGCTCCAGGTTGGTGCAAATCAAATCATGAAGCATTCTGGACAACTCGAGGCAATTTTCATAGCTGGGTCTCCAAATGGGATTCAAGTTGCCGGATGCTGTACAGCTTCAAAGGAATTTCCGTCGCGCACAACCACAGTTTTCCAGTCAGTCTGAGATTTAAATAAGGGTCTGGTAGATTCGTTCACATGTTTGATAACCTATGCACAACCAGCTGTCAATATACAGATCTCGGTCGAGCTAGAATAGAGGGCTGAAGCCAAAAGGACTTATAGGTATAGGGCGCATCATGGAGAGCGTTTGTTGATGTTTGAGATATATGGTGTGTCTCTAATAACACTGGTCAACAGCCAAAAAATATCCTAAATAAAATCAACAAAATATTACTATTTTTTAATGTGCTAAAACCGGAATGAAGCTTATTTTTTCAATATTAGTTCACGTTTTAGAGATACGGTAATTATATGTGTTCCTGCTGTGACAGTGTTAATATACTGTAATTCACAAGAATGCAGGTGCTACATCTTTATATTCGGCAAGGAAAGATGATGTAATCGGCATGATTGTGTTACGTTAAACATACGTGTACATTATATTGTTTTATATTAGCCATTTTTTCCTCAGTTGGCTGACAGCGTTCATGCAAGATGTCTCGAAAGTGTGTAAACAATCCAGATCAGTTTTGTTACGTGTGTGGTGATGTGACTTTTGCATCTCAGAGACGGTCTATTACTCCACTAATAACAAAGGCATATCAGCTTCATTTCGGTTGTAAACTAGGTGATCAAGACAAACAGTAGGCACCCCACATCTGCTGTAATACATGTGCTTCAAGTCTGAGGAGCTGGTTAAATGGCAAAAAACGGTCTATGCGCTTTGCTGTCCCAATGGTTTGGAGAGAGCCTACAAATTATATTAATGATTGTTACTTTTGCATGGTACCTTGTGTTGGACAAGCCACAGGTATGTCCGAGAAAAAAAAATCGGTTATTAACTACCCAAACATACCATCTGCGATGAGACCTGTGCCTCACAGTGACGAAAGTCCTATTCCAAAACCCCCAGAATCCTATACTTGCGAATCAGAAAACGAATCAGATCATGGCGATCGAATGATTCGTCAGGAAGAAGATATGCCATCAACGTCAAGAGATCCTGATTTTATACCTTTTACCATATACCTTTTATACTTGGATCAAGACTGCAGCAGTGGAACTTGTTAGAAGACGTGGTTTCGGTATGTGTTTTTCGTAAACGCCACAAAGACTAAGAACCATTTTTCAATATGGAGAATAACTTGGTTTTCTGCAGTAACATTAACGGCTTACTGGCGGCTTTAAATATAAACTACAACCCAGAAGAATGGAGATTGTTTATAGACAGTTCAACATTGAGTTTAAAGGCAGTGTTATTGCATATTGGAAATATTTTACCATCTCTTTCTGTAGGGTATGCAGTTCACATGAAAGAATCATATGACAATATGAAGTACCTATTGACATGCATAAAATATGATGAGCACCAATGGCATATTTGTGGCGATTTGTGTGAATGTCCCATTCGGGCAAAGGCACTTCATTACACCAGACAAAACTGGCCTGTTCGTCAATTCCTAGAGCCAGGTCAAAAAAATGTACAGCATATGCCATTAGTAGATTCGAAAAAAATTTTATTACCACCACTGCATATCAAGTTGGGCCTAATGAAAAACTTTGTCAAGGCATTAGGTAGAGATGGGTCAGCTTTTCAATACCTGCGTCAGAAATTTCCAAGACTAAGTGAGGCAAAGGTTAAAGAAGGTATTTTTGTTGGGCCACAGATTCGAAATATTTTGAAAGATACACAGTTTGAAAACGCTTTAACAGGTATTGAAAAAACTGCTTGGAATGATTTCCGTCTGGTGGTCACTAATTTCTTGGGAAATAGAAAAGCTGACAACTATAAAACCCTTGTCAGAAATATGCTGTCATCGTATCAAAAGATGGGCTGTTATATGTCTCTTAAGATATATTTCCTACACTCACACCTGGACTTTTTTCCTGACAATTGCGGAACCGTAAGTGATGAGCACGGCGAACGTTTTCATCAGGATATTTCAAAAATGGAAAAAAGGTACCAGGGAAAGTGGAATCCTTCCATGCTTGCAGACTACTGTTGGACTCTTGGTAGAGATGCTCCAGAAACGAACCATAAAAGAACAGCAAAAAGACAGCGCATATAGTGATTCTTATAAGTATATGAATCTTGTTACTTTTTTTAATATATCCTTAAAAATAAAAAGTTTTTTTTCTAAACCGCAACTATTTTTTTTATTTCATTATCATTTTTGGATTCAGAGCCCCAAAATTAACAAAGAGGTGCACTTTTCCCACAAGATACAATTAAAAAACTAAAATTTGTTGTCCAGTGTAATGAGATGGGACTAGAGGCGACCAGTCTCATAGATTCTGTGGCTCAACCTACATGTTCTACAGTACTGCCAGAATAAATATTGTTGTGCCGTTTCTCCCTAGGTGGCGCTTACAGCGACTACTCGTACACAAACTGATACTATACCGATTTTTAATGATCTATCGATTTTTTAAGTATTACCCCTGCGAATGGATTCAGTGTAGCCTGTCCAGTGTTATGTCGATTTTTTTGACGTGGCATAGTTTTTTTGTGGCAGCATCATCATTGACCGTGTCGTATCGTTGAGTCATACCTCTATATATCTCTCTATCTAAGCAGCAAGTTGACATTTTGTCTTTTTTTGACGTTTTCTAGGTTTTACGTAATAGCCCTGAACAGATATACAGGGTGTCCGCAAAGTTGGGGTCTTCCTTTTCAGAAACAACTACCCTTGAAATAACAAAGGTAATGTGTAGTGAAACGGGGGCGACCAAGTAAAAAAAATATAGGAAGAAGTACTCACTCTCCAGTTGACGAGAAGGGCTAAGTACGTCTCTGTCCGATAGCATACCGCTCCAATAGAAAATGAAATCAGCCGATGCGCTACCGAGGACGCAGAAACCACATTGATTGTCTTACACTTAATGGCACATCTTCTAACAAGGAAGGCAAAATGTTGCGTAAAAAGTCTAGGTATTACATCTTGTCCAATCGATTTGGGAGAATAAATGGTCCAATGAGCATACCGTTCACCATGCCAGCCCAAACATTCACCGAAAGTGTTTGTTGAAAATGTGCCCGACGGACAGCGTGCGGATTTTCTACTGACCAAACATGAGTGTTGCGAAAGTTATTCAAACCATTACGCGTGAATGTAGATTCGTCTGTCACCAAAATATGCACTTCAAAAGGTCCGGATTATTGTCACGTTGATGCAACAACCACTAACAAAACCGCACTCTTGCTGTAAAATCGTCAGGTTGAAGGGCTTGTACACGTTGGACGTGAAACGGATACAGCCCCTCTTCACGCAGCGTTTGCCACACTTTAGTTTTTGATACTTGCACTTCTGTAGCCACGTCTCTAGTGCTTGTTGTTTTTTGAAACGCAATCGATTATACGAGTTCGTTTACCTCTACACGCGTGGCCGTAACCGTCGGTTGAAGGTCGCATACTGACCTGACACACTGACCCCGACCCAGTTCTGTCGTCGGGTTGAGCTAGTGTCCTAGTACCACTTGGTGATGTCGCGGGTTGCGGCTACAGGACGGTATTCAGATATTTTTGATGTTGCAGAGCCCTTTATCTCGGTTCCCTTAAGACATTGGTGTATACGGTACTAAGAAAAATTGCTTATGTTTTCTAGATCTACACGTCGTGTAAAGGAAAACCCCAACTTTGCGGACACCCTGTATAATTTTTTTATGATTATTTTGTATGGTTAATAAGCCAGCAGTGGTAACGTCCGTTTCAGCTACGAATCGGAGCTTTCTGGTGGCTACGCCATTGAGTGTGAAACTTTTTTAAAGCCCGCCCGAGCGTTCCAAGCGTCTCACGAGATTAAAGAACCCAATAAAAACGGCCATGGCTGCGGTCGGAACCAGAAGCGTAGCACTTATATGGAATTAGACTTAATAGAAACAGATAAATACACCAGATCTAAGTAGGCCATTACGTGTGTGGAATCGAGTGTTTTTCTCCTTATCAGCTTTTTACTATTACAGACGGGATGAACGTAATGGAGTCCAGGTTCCCGGTGGCGGTATGAGAGAATAGGAAGAGGTGGCAGTGCCCTTTATATCCTTGATTGGAAAAATCAGAGTACAATTTCTGCGTAGGTGCACATGATGCTTGTGTCTGCGAGACAAATATTGGAATTACATACATTAGAACACTAATAAGACAAAAATAATGGAGGCCAGCTAAAACCAAAACAATGACAACAATGTTAAGATGGGAAACACTGATTCAAAAAAGGCATAGTTTATCCATTTGGAAGCCACTATCCCAACTGCAAGTCAAATGAGTAAGTAGCTGCTGCTCCGGTGTAATTGATGGAAAATTGATATCTCTTCGGTAAACATAAATTGAGAGGGCTTATAATGCTATAATACAACAACTTGGCCAATTGTTGTTTGAAAATTGGATGTCCTGGAATATATATGTCCTGCAAGATATAAAGAAGTTCGCAGCCGTGCCCAATTATTTGTATAAGATGGCGGCAACAGGCATGGGCTGAACTTGTAGATTCCGAAGTGAAAAGGCTTTTTGGTGAAAATCAGTTCACCTCAACGAATTCAGACTACAGTATATTCAGATAAGAGGTAGACCGGGCATAAACAAGACCACGTGATCATCGAACTCTGTAACATTCGGCAGGGACGTATTAAGAGTCACGCAGTACATATTTTAGATAGTAGATGCTGCTTTGCGTAACTTTGTAGTAAATTAGCACAATTCGATGTGTACACAATTGGTGATGGATATAGGATCATGTGGGGGTGGGGTAAGAAATATATAATGATGTAAATATACAATATACAAAATTTTCGCTTCGACTTCCAGCTTCGGATGCCGCCTGATGTTTGGTGAAATACAGTCGAATATAATCTCAAAATGGCGTTTAAATTAGCCTAAATTAAAAATAATCGTATATCTCTTAAAATTGCTTTTAGAATATTGATTAGTATATTTTTTGATTTCTAGGTAAATATGTAACCAAATGAAATGTGCATGGTTGAACATTGTCAGAAAGTAGATTCTTGAATAGGTTTTGCCAAAATGGGTTCAAAAATGTCAATAATTAATTAAAAAATACAGTAGCTTTATAATTACTAATAACTTACCGAATTTGATGAACGACATCTTTTATTGGAAAGATGAGCTTGATGAGCTTTCATCATCGCTACTGCCTGAAGCACCAACGTCAATAATGAATGGCTCGACTTGTTCCTCTAAAATATTGTCCACTTCCCACATTCTCTTTTCAACTTTGTCTTTCACGTGCTTAATACAGTTTTCCCATTTTTGCGCTGTTATTAATTCTAGTGCTTCTTTGAAAAGTCCTTTGAGGTCACAAAATTTAAAAGTTGTATTGTGCTTAGCTATATAATTTTTAACCTCTGCCCATATGAGCTCAATGGGATTGAGCTCGCAATGGTATGGAGGTAAACGGAGCACAGTTTTATTTTGACTTGCTGCCATTTCGTCAATGGCGCATTTTTGATATTCCGCTTTGTGATCCTTGACAATTCTTAATAATTGTACTTTCAGCATTGCTTCTTCAAAGTTGATATTTTTCGAGCGGAGCCAATTTTGAACATCAACTTTCCTTGAAGCCGTTGTTGGGACCTTCTCCATTCTTCGAGAGTGATAAGGCGCATTATCCAACACAATTACTGCGTTTTCCTCTAAGTTCGGTAAAATTTTTGAAAACCACTGTTCAAACGATTCGCCATTCATTTCCTCGTGGTAATCTCCAGTT
Source organism: Acanthoscelides obtectus (assembly GCA_963669975.1). Taxonomy (NCBI): domain Eukaryota; kingdom Metazoa; phylum Arthropoda; class Insecta; order Coleoptera; family Chrysomelidae; genus Acanthoscelides; species Acanthoscelides obtectus. The sequence goes on from CAVLJG010000005.1 coordinate 24,681,652, forward strand.
TTCTTAGACTCAAAGCACCACAGACCGTCAACAACAAATTCATCCTCACTGCCCATATGGCAGATAATGAGCCTTTTCCCTTTACCTGGAAATCGTAGTACTAACTGGTGTAGATTTATTTCAATAAGCGAACCTTTTTCAAATGTTTTCATCACATTCAGCGAAAAAAACATTGAGACATGAGGATCAGATTGCTATAATTCGGATTATTTAGTCATATTGAAAGAAAGAATATTGAACGTCGTATGATTACTCAGCGCTTCACAATTTAATTTAAAGTTATAAACCTTTAAAAAATGAATGATCAGGAACCTGAAATACGCGCAAATATTAATATTAACAAATTATAACTTTATAAAGCTTAAAGTATGAATTAAAATGATTAGAAATATTAGAAACGGTACACAATATAAAACTTAGTAACTTTTTTTAAGTTTATAATATTCGACATATTTTAAGATTATATTAAAAAGTTATTGAAATATCGAAAACACATAAAAACATGGCTTAAAAAAGTTCTAACAAATGAAAATGACAATAAAACATCCACGCATTTTATCGAAAGTGATAAAAGTTTTGTTACTTGTAATACGTTTTATCTGCCCCCTGGAATTAATGTTTAGAACCTTGTTCCCAAGGTTTGAAAAACATCCGATTGTTGTCTATTACTCGTATTTACCTGCTGGATTTTTTAATCCGGTGGACAGTCCATCTAGAAAGGCCCTCCTGGATGAAGTTACAGAATCATCAACCCATACCTTACTTGTAGTGTGTCCTGCGTTTACCCACGTTTCATCAAGGTAATAAATCTTCCTGTTTTGTTTTCTATATTTCCCAATTTTTGTTTTTTCCATTTGAAATTTAAAGTTGATCTTTTGAAATTTGGCAACGTTGTATCTCCATTTACCTCCTGCAGTACTTTATCTATAATAGGTATTTCATTCCTAAAGAAGAATTCATGCACTTTCCTCCTAATTGCATGCTTATCAGCTTCATCCAATGATTTAACAATACTTTTGCGATGTTTACTGGTCATTGGCTCAGAAAAGGTGTGATTTTTTTTGTATTGTCTTAACACATTAAACACTGATGCGCGACACGCCCCAACTTTGTGAGAAACCTTCACAACAATTTCTTTGATGGTTGATGCCTCGTTCTTCTCGCGCTCGATCTTATATATATTCAAAATGACCTCTTTCATTTCTGCACTCAGGTGTCTTTTTTTAGAGCGTTTCCTAGGTGGACTACAGGAGTTTACAACTTCATCGGCAGTATCTGTACTACTGGGCATTTTGCGCAAGCAGTTGATAACAATAACAATCAATAACAAGGTATAACAATAACAACGACAAACTCAACAACTTAATAAGATAACAAACGAAAACGTCCAAAGAAATATCAAATTGCAATGATGCACACGACATACGTAACACGTCTGAACCTGAATGTGACTCTGCCTTGATACGACTGCTCTGCCGCTCGGCATAGGCATTTAATTGCGAATTGACCAATGAGGGCTCCTGTTTTACGTCGAGACGGCGGCGTTAGCGTGAAAATCACCCGAACCTTTTGTTTACATCCGGTCTATCTCTTATCTGAATATACTGTAGGTAGACGGAGCCAGTCAAGGATTTGTTCGTCTCCTTATCCTCATAGTCTGTAGTGGGGATCAAAGTGCACTTGACATAAGTAAATTTTTTAAAGGTTCTGTCATCAAATTCATATTTTCAGTGTCATTTCTAATAAGTGCGAATGTTTGCAGATACCTGTGGTGTTTTCTTTTGTGCAGAGAAAAAACTTGATGGTCTTCTTATATATCTTGTTGCTCGTCATGGAATCTTCGACAGTCTAATGTTCTACTGTTGTCAGAGAGAGGTGCATCCAGGTCAGCCAGTTCGCTCCGCTTTCTTGATAGTAAGTTCGTAGCAAAGGCAGCAACGCTGTGACAAGCTGCTTTGTATCTTATCATCAGAGAAACTAGCGTTTCAGGGGTTGCCAGTTCTTCTACGTCATTGAACAGAGATTGCCTTTCGTCTACCCATCTTCCTCTTCACATGAAGATCTGCGTTTTCGCCACAGTATAGGCAGGTGGGCTCGTTCACTATTCCAAAGCGATGAAGGTGTGCTCTAGAACAGTCATTTCCCGAGACCAGTTCTTCCGGAAAGAAGTCTACCCTTCCAAGCTTCCCCTCTAGCGTCAGCTGTCTCTATCTGATAACGTCCACCTAATCTACCATTTGTCAATGAGTCTGGACCTTGCTGCTTGACGAATTGTCCGCCCGCCGTTTGCCATATGTGTCTGTCCTTTCTTTAGTCATAGGGTCTATTGGAGGCATACCTTTCCTTCGCTCTCCCGAAGCTGCGTAGGTTCATTTATACTCAATAATACCTCGAACTGCACAGTAGCACGAATACCCGAAACTTGGATCCCCTAGATGCCCGCGAGCTACATTTCCGACGAAGCTATTCCAGTCGGGGATCGCTTTTTATCAGGTGACAGTTACGGGGAGGCGTAAAAGCCGTTAAGCGTATAGCGTGCCATGCCGTGAGGTGCCGCCAAGCCAAGGCAAGGGCTGCTTGGATGGCGCGGAATTAATTATATGCGTTTAATTCGGTTGATACGTGGCCTTATACAGATGCCATTTTAATCTAGCAGAGATAAAGCTGCAATTAAGGAAAGCGCTACGATACGGCTTCATACCAGATAAATATCTTGGCGTTTACACCAGCGGCGGGGGAGGATGCACGAAATTATACTCAGTGACAAAAAATAGGACATTATTTTTCTAATGGTCTTTTCATATAAATTTCTTGTAAGTAGATGGGTTTGGGGTCTTAAGAGACACGGACTTTACAACAAATTTGTCAGATTCTCATCTTTTTATCATGGAATTTTTTTTATGCATCTTTTTGATCTTTGGACTATCCTTAATAAAGTGATATCTTAAATTTTTCGAAATTTGAATATAACTCAAATTATCAAATTTTTTTTTTTTGATTACCCTCTCGATGCAAATGAAATATTTCTCCGGTGTCATCGTAACTACATACACGTCAAACATGCAATTGCTGAGTAACAATAATATTGACTGTAGACTTAACAGTATAATTTTATTTTCTCAAAATTGCCTCTTTTTTTTCAAAAAAAAACGAGAGAATCGTATGGAAGAAGGTGTGAATGATGTAGCTTTAATTTATGTTGTTGATTGGTCGTCAATATACCGTTTAAGACGAAGATATCAGGATACCGGAGAAACTCCTACTTGCATGGAGGAGGGAAACTAAAAAAATACAAAGACATTTATTGCAGGAAGTAAAGCGAAGGCCCTAACAATATTGCTTAAAATAACTGTTGCTGTTGTGTAAAAGTTATTAGCACTTCTTACCAAACCAAAAAATGCTTTTGGTGTTACGCCACATTAGAAAAAACTTGATAACTGCTGGACTCATTAAATATATCAATGAAAAAAACGAGAAATATAAATTATATAAGACAAATCCTACAGACGAAACAAAACAAAATTATTAATGTGTACTATAAAACTAACTCTTCCAATTGATCAACATTATGAAATTACTGGACCATAGTGAATATACCCTGTGTGTGTTTTCAGATCTAACAAAAGAGTTCGACACAGTAGATCACTTGCTACTATTAGAAATCTTACACGATTCAGGAATTAGAGGCAAGGCTTATAACTTCATGAAAAGTTACCTTTCCAACAGAACACAGTGCGTACAAATAAATAATTCCTTAAGCACAAACAAATTGATAACGTATGATGTCCCACAAGGGACAGTGTTAGGCCCCTTATTATTTACACTTTACACTAATAGCCTGCTGAGCTTAGAATCTGAAGGGACAATCATATGTTTTGCAGACGATACTGCTACCATTTATTACGATAACAACTCGTGAGAAAATCTAAAAGTGAAGGTTGAAAGAGACTTAACAATAATTACAGACTGGTTCAGACATGCTTAACTATTAACTTTCAAGAGATTATGTTCATGCCATTCACAAATCACAGAAACAAATTACCATACTTTGTATCTATATAGATTAACTGTGATAATATAGATACTCAAATAAAATTAACAAACAAAATCAAATATTTAGACTAACATTTAAAGTGAGATATACATATTGATCATGTAATAACCAATTTGAGACCACTATTGTTTAAATTCAAGTAGCTAAACAAATATTTGGATGCTATGATCGAAAGTCGTATAAGTTACGCAATATTATGTTGGGGTGGAGCACTTAATAACCAAATTTATAAATTAGAAATTATCCAAAAACAATTATTAAAAATAATCTTTGACAAGCCACTCTTATACCCATCTGATCTGCTGTATTCTGAAGCAAAACTATTAGACCCTAGCCAATAATTTTTTTATAAAATTATAAATTATGAATTTTACCATAGAAATAATGTTATTCCGTCAGATCCCTTATATCAAACTACGTATAGAAACAAAATCAACAACATTAAGCAAACACCTTTCACCTCAAAAATTATAGGCCAAAGATGTCATACTTACCTTTTCAGTAGATATACAAGAAATATTCCGAATAAAACAAAATTCAAAATTAAAACCAAAAAAGGTATAATTGGAAAAAATCAAGATCAAATTGCAAACATGATATAGTATATGAAAGTAATTTAAAATTAATGTAGTAATAGAAAACCTCCAACGTTCATATATATGTGTGTATGTATATATGTGTACGTTTCGGTAAAATGTAAGTTAATACCCACGCACAAGAATTTATTCTTCTGTGGGTAAATTCAGTTTATTTACGTATACCGATGTTAGCTTTAGTTATGTTTCTGCACCCCAGAGCCTGACTAGGTTAAGTCCATTTCTGTCAAAAATGAGTTCAATCTTTCGATTGTTATTATTATTATTATTATTATTATTATTATCATCATTATTATTATGATTATTAAGAGTAGCAGCTTGGATTTGTCCATTAACTTGTTTAACTGCATAGTCAAATTTATAAATTCGGTTTAAACTACATAATGTCAAAGTAGCAAACTTTACTGCACGCCATTGCGGGCAATAACCTTCAATGACTGCTTCAATCTTTTCTCGGAAGCAAGAAATTCCACTTTATTCAACATTATGAGAAGAAATACCCATTCGCAAAAGAAACCCCAGAAAAGACCCTTTTTTAGGGATAAATGTAACCCTTCTTTAGGATTCGATAATTTGAGTTATTGCCAACTTTAGGAAAATTTGAGAAATCACTTTTTTCAACAGATCAACAATTCACAATTGACGACATGCAGCCTAAAATTTTGCCACCAAAAATTTTTTAAAAAATAAGCGGCATCCCCTGGAACATCAAAAAACAAAGTTGATGTACAGAATATCCAAAAAACGTACCTTATTTTTATTTTTTTTGCGATTACAATGCTGTATTTTCTATGAACAAAGAGTAGATACAACATAGCTACTAGCCGATGCAACTTGTGTGATATTCTGCCAAGGCTAGTTAGCTGGTTGCCTCATTATGTTGATTCCGTTGTGTTGTGTACCATGCTATGAACTTTATTTACACGAGTACCTATATAAAGTCAGAATGTACTCGAATTTTAATTTGAGAGTTTCTGTTATATCCCAAACAGTTGCGTACGGTTCGAAAAGGCCCTTAATGAAGACCTCGTAATTTTTTTATGTACTAGAGACAGCTTGTTATTTTGCCTTCCGAGCTTTACGACGCGGATAAAATAAAGTATATAATTGAAAAAACTCCCGAATGAAAACAACTGGAGGCTTGCGAAGAACTTGTAATTGTAGCTGTTACACTCCACACAAACAATATAGCTCTATAACATAGAACAATTTGTCAAAGACAAGCTTGTCCGAAAGAAGGAGAGCTCATGAGGTGTAATAGAATTTTGATAAAAAAAATAGCAGTCGAATATGAGCTAAAATAATATTTAAACGATTTCACCGGCGCTTATAAGAACCCTTCTTCAGGCTAGCATGAGGATGAGTCCAAGGTCAGTTAAATTAGAGTTCAAGGTCAGTTAAAGGTCAGTAAAGGTCGTTGTAAGATCAGCTCAAGGTCAGTTCAATGTCAGTTAAATGTAAATCCAAGGTCAATTCAAGATAAGTTCAAGGTCAGTTCAAGGTTAGTTCGAGGTCAGTTCAAGATCACCTCAATGTCAGTTCAAGGTCGTTTCAATGTAAGTTCAATATAAGTTCAAGGTCAGTTCTAGATCAGTCCAAGATCCGTTTAATGGCAGTTCAAGGTTAGTTCGAGGTCAGTTCAAGATCACTTCAAAGTCAGTTCAAAGTCAGTTCAAGGTCGTTTCAATGTAAGTTCAAGGTCAGTTCTATATCAGTTCAAGATCTGTTCAATGTCAGTTCAAGATCAGTTCAATGTCAGTTTTAGGTCAGTTCAAGATCAGTTCAAGGTCATTTCACGGTTAGTTGAAGGTCAGTTCACGGTCAGTTCAAGGTCCGTTCAATGATGGTTTAAGGTCAATTCAAGGTCAGTTCAAGGTTAGTTCGAGGTCAGTTCAAGATCACTTCAAAGTCAGTTCAAGGTCAGTTCAATGTCGTTTCAATGTAAGTTCAAGGTCAGTTCTATATCAGTTCAAGATCTGTTCAATGTCTGTTCAAGATCAGTTCAATGACAGTTCAATGTCAGTTTTAGGTCAGTTCAAGATCAGTTCAAGGTCATTTCACGGTTAGTTGAAGGTCAGTTCAAGGTCAGTGTAAGGTCAGTTCAGGGTCAGTTCAATGTCAGTTAAAGGAGAGTTCAAGGTCAGTTCAAGGTCAGTTCAATGTTGGTTTAAGGTGAGTTTAAGGTCATTTCAATGTCAGTTCAAGGTTAATTCAAGGTCAGTTTAAATTCAGTTCAAGGTCAGTTCAAGATCAGTTTAAGATCAGTTCAAGGTCAGTTCAAGGTCGGTCCAAGGTCAGTCCAATATCTGTTTTTTATGCATTACTGTCACACTTGTCGATTTTTAGGTCTGCTAGGTCCGTATCCGTGGCCAGTTTGGCCATATGGGGTCACTTGAATTGCATTTTGTGAAAATGTTGGCAAATTCGGTCTACTAGGCATCTACCTACATTTTTGGGATCGCTAAGTCAGTTTGTCCGTATCAGATTCTAACTTATCAGTTTGTAAACTAACAAAATTATGCTGAAGCACTCACATCGAGCCTGAACTCACCTTTATTGTGGACAGAATGAGCTTCCTATGATCAAATCGTTTATATACAATAAAAATAAGTATCCTACAAATTGATAATTGTATCCCAATGTTTCTAATATGCGGAACCAAATTCCTGGTACGTGAACCAATGTTGCTCCAAATGTACATAGATAAAAAGTACGGCATCACTCCTTGTCAATAACAACCTAAATAGACCTACACGATTGTCGCTCATTCTATCTAAATTTGGTACGCCTCTGACATTCTTCCATGCGGCATCAGCTTATCTTCGGCTGAGATCTTGGGACCGATAGCGACGCAATGTTTAAGGGAGTTCGCGAAGGCGAGTAATGGCTTCGCCAGTTTTATAACTACTATTATACCATTAATTACCGAGTTTCTGGCATGTAAGTGAATAAGATTCTCGGCTTTATCATCTATCGGCATTCCCAAAGGCTTAAATTGCTATAGATGCAATTTAACGCGAAACCCACAACAGCCTACGATATAACGTTAATAGTGTGGACAACGACACACACAACTCTTGAGGTGTTTTTTTGAACAAAGACGGATCATGGACTACAACCTCTAAGGCGGTTTCTGACTATTACCCCGCATCTATTCTTGTACCAGCGTATTGGAAGCCAACGTTGGCTCTGCTATATCCAGCTAACTTGTAGTGAGAGCACTGAAAAATCAGCAATGAGTAATCACCGGTAATTCATAAATCGGTAATAATATCCACAGCCGCTTTTCAATGTCAACATATTCGCGCTCACTTAGAAGCATTGAAAAATTAGCAGTAGTGAGCCTCTCGCCGAGGGTCAGTTCGAATGGGTGATGAGATGGATCCTCCTCATCGTTGCATACGAAGTTCGCGTACTCTCTCTTTCCTAGCCTTTTCAGGTAGCTGTCAAAGAAACCATGTCATGTGAGGAACTGTGCGGTATAGCAGTCTGCTTGTTGCAACGTCTGGGACACGCCTCAGCAAATCACATGGCGGGATACCAGCCACCACCGGTGGCGTATTCGTCGACACCATTCAGTAGGCGCAGACGACGTGTAGCACTGCCTTTCGTTGGCTTCCGGCTTTTCAATTTCATGACTTACATGGAAAAAACAAGATTTACAGATGCAGAGACGCCCGAATTTTGTTGTTCAAAGGTATGCACCACAAATGTCAAGCTTAATAGGCTACCATGGTATACGTGCTGTAAGAAAAGTTTTGATTTAATTGCCTCTGTTTTGATACTGTGTTTTTTCAATTTTTGACACGTTTTCGCATAGGTAAATTCCTCACGAGATCATAAAAATTTCATGACTTCTCATAATTCCGACCACAAATAATCCAACAGGCGAAAAAACGCCGTACTCTCTCTTTCCTAGCTTTTTCAGGTAGCTGTCAAAGAAACCATGTCATGTGAGGAACTGTGCGGTATAGCAGTCTGCTTGTTGCAACGCCTGGGACACGCCTCAGCAAATCACATGGCGGGATACCAGCCACCACCAGTGGCGTATCCGTCGACACCGTTCAGTAGGCGCAGATAACGTGCAGCACTGCCTTTCGTTGGCTTCCGGCTTTTCAATTTCATGACTTACATGGTAACAACAAGATATACAGATACAGAGACGCCCGAATTGTGTTGTTCATAGGTATGTACCACAAATTTCAAGCTTAATAGCCTACCATGGTATACGTGCTGTAAGAAAAGTTCTGATTTAATTGCCTCTGTTTTGTTACTGTGTTTTTTCAATTTTTGACAGGTTTTCGCGTAGGCAAATTTGATTCCTCACGAGATCATAAAAATATCAGAACTTCTCATAATTCCACAAATAATCCAACAGGCGTTCGGAATTACAGACGATTGGTATAGCGTAATAATTACTCTGTCACTCGCATGCCATCAATAACCTCTATAAAGTTTAATACCATCTATTTTTTAACCGCCCATAATCGTTTATCAATTTGCATTCGGAAAACTAGGCAGCCAATTCTAACAACACACTGGTTCAATTTATACATTCAGATTTAGCTTAAATGAAAACTGTAAAACGTTATATTCGTTTTGATGAATAAATAATTAGAGAGATATTCCATTAAGACTAATGGAAAAATGATTCTCTGTTCGAACGTTCCAAATTAATGGAATAGTGAGCCTGCGTTTATAAAAATCCGATACAGGAAGCTTAGAATGCTATTCTCAAGGCTGTCATAGACGCTCATGTCACTCATTATACACTGTGTCACACTCGTTTAGGTTTGCTGTCTTGTTCCTTTCGCAGCGTATGACACTGCTAAGGTCCCTAAGTATAAGAGATAAATATGCGCCCATAGGTTGAGCGCTTCGCTGCCTTTATTCATCAGTCAAAGTGTTTGGTGTTCATCACAACTGGCTATAAACGTTTTAGCCTGCATGCATTTGTCTTTCTGCCACCACATCTTCTCAGCTTCCTTACGCTCACTCGAACAAAGCAATGGTGATCTACCACCAGCAAACTCGCAAGTTAGATTTAGGGCCTTTTGCTCGCAATCTAGCTATCAGGTGATCGGTCGTCTCATCCTTCAGTACTAGCACAACGTCCAGGGACTCAGAATGGGGTCACTATTATAATTCTCCATGCTTGTATGGTTTCTTCTTCAGTACAATGACAATTCAATATATATTCAATTCAATATATTACATAATAAATACAATGGTTTTACAACAGATTCACCAAAATAAAGCATATATACTAAGTGACATATAAATCCGAACACCCAGTTTAGATGGTTTTACTTTAATAAAAGTTGGTGAATGTATTTATCTTACTGTAAATAACAAGTGAAAAAATTGTCAGCCTTATCAGTTGGACATTCCGGTTTTTATACTGCATTTTTTTAATTCACTAACGCTCTAAAAATGAATATTTCAGCCGCAGTAAAGAATCAACGTTGGCGGATTTTGGTTCCTGACATCCTTTACGATCGGTTACGATGCCTAGAGTACGGAGACCTGTACGATTTCGTCAACTTAGTGAGTTTGATAGGGGCCGTATAGTGGGACTTCGGGAAGCTGGACTTTCTTTTCGGGCAATTGCAGTTAGAGTGCAAAGAAGTGTAAACACTGTGGTTAGGTGTTGTCAGGCATGGCTTCGAGAAGGCCGTACGTAAAGAGCAAGGGGCACTAGACGCCGCCGTAGAACAACAAACCGTGAAGATCGCCGCTTAAGATTATTGGCCTTAAGGGACCGTTTCTTCACTACCAGGTCCATTGCAAATGAATGGTTTGCAGAACACGGAAGACCTATTGGCATGCGAAGCGTTTACCGACGAATGAGAAGCTTTGGGTTGTTTTCATACCGGCCACACTGGGTCGTCCCTTTAACTCGAGAACACCGACGTAATCGCCTTGAGTGGTGCAGACAACGGTCACTTTGGGATCAGGAATGGAACAGTATTGTCTTTAGTGACGAGTGTCGATTTTGTTTAGGCATGCACGATGGTCGTGCCAGGGTTAGAAGGCGACGTGGTGGAACGAGGAATCCACAGTTTTTTGTTGAAAGACATGTTCATCACACTGTTGGAGTTATGGTTTGGGGTGCTATAGCTTATGGTTCCAGGTCACCTTTAATCTTCATCAGAGGTAACATGAACGCGCAGCGTTATATCCACGAAGTTCTAGGACCACATCTTTTACCCTATCTTGACACCCTGGCAGATCCAACTTTCCAACAAGATAATGCCCGACCACATGTTGCAAGAGTCACAATAGACTTCTTTCAACATAATGATGTCACATTGTTACCATGGCCACCAAGATTTCCCGACTTATCCCCAATTGAGCACGTGTGGGATACGATGGGTAGGAGATTGCTCAATTTGCAACGTCCTCCTCAGACTCTAGAAGCACTTCGAGAGGAGTTGGTGGTTGCCCGGAATGAGATACCATAGGAGGACATTGACCACCTGATCAGAAGCATGCCTAGGCCCGTTGGAGAATGCGTAGCACATCAGGGTGCATCCACAGATTATTAAAGGTCAAAGGGCTTTAAAGCAGTGCAATCATTTTGAAATTTTTATCATTTACTTATTATGCTTCATTAAGTACTTATACAAAATTTTATTAAAATAAAACTATTTAAACTGGGTGTTCGGATTTATATGTCACGTAGTATACAATGGTTTTACAATAGATTCACTAAAATAAGGCATATGTACAGTTTTTCTTATGGTGTGCCTAGAAGTATCTGTATCCACCACAATATTAGATAATGTGTAATGTTACCTAATAAATAAATAATAAAATAGATAAATCAAAATAAATCCAGGTCAAATAATTATTTGAACACTATAAGTAAATAATTATAACGTATGCCATCTCACTTTTTACCCACTAAACCAAGGACAAGAATCAACCAATTCAAAATTTGAATTCCTGAAAAAAAAGTGATGGAAACATTTGCGTTTTTAGCTAACCTATGAACCCATCGAGGTTTGCCACAACACCCTGAGCTAAACAATTTTAATCTATTTATCATCCTCAGTGTCCCAGGCAAAATGTTGTAGATTATAGTTCATTGTTTTTATGTTTATGTTTGTGAAAATATTGGGTATTATTACATTTCTATCAGCATTGTTTCTGGTTGAGTAAGGATGACTAACATATTCTCTTATTATATATACATGAAGGAGCAGACATCCAAAATGTACAATGCTTTTACAGCAAGTATTTTTTCACTATAAAGTTGACAAGTAGGAGATCTTCTGTTTTGTTTCTAAAAATTATTTTAAAGATGTAGTTTTGAATAGTTTTCAAAGGCTTTAATGCTGTCTCAGAAAAACTTCTCCCAACAATTATCCCATATCTGAGTAATGACTCCACTAGAGCTTTATAGGCACAAACTGTTTGTTGTTTAAAATTTCTGTGATCATATAAAGTTTTCTAATCAACTTTCGTAGATTGTTAGCTAACCTAAGCGCATGTTGCTTCCATTTAAGATTTTCATCTATTATAACACCAGAGTACATGGTGTATGGTACCTCTCTTCATTTTTATATATACATATACATCCTCTCATGTTTCCGCCACAAAAACCATGACGTACCATCAGCATAGGCAAGCAATATATCATCCTCTGGAACAAAATCTGCCAATGAATTTATAAATAATATAAACAGCAACGGCCTAATAGCGGTGCCTTGTGGCATGCCCGATTTTATTTCTGAACAGCCACTGATCACATTTCCTATTTTACCCATCCGTATTCTATCTGTCAAGTAACTCGCAGAAACCTCCGACACAACACTCCTGACCCCATAAATAGTCTAAAAGTCCCGTAACATGCTGGGATTGCGAGAAGTGGTCATTCCGAATTTTAACATGGCACCTCACATACCCCATCACCGCCTAAGGCATTCCCGTTCTTAAAAAAGGTGGCACAGCCCGCCAAAATGACAAGCGGGGCAATCTTTCGCTTTTTAATGTACCGGATACGTCACCCTTGTCCGTCGCTCCGAAAACGCCAAAAGTCCTCCAAAAAAACGCTAAGACGGGTAAAGTATCGGGAGAGGCGACGTTGTCAGATGGACTACCAATAAGGCAGGAAAATAATGTCTATGGCTGATTTTTTTCTCAGAGAGTCTCTAGCTTGTAGCTTGTGCTGGACATGATTCTCCATGACTGCGTTTTGTGGAAAGTGCAGAGTCAACCTACTTGACGCATTACGCATGCCATCGGCTTCTACGCATTTCGGCCCAATATTTGTCGGCAATTAGTCAAGCTATGCTTGTCTACTTCAACGTAACTGCAAAATAGCTCGACAAGGCGCCAGGTTTATTTTGGGCAAGGCGTTCGCGAACGACATAGTAAACGTAAACTATCTATCAGCACCAACCAAGGCGCTACGCTCTCTGTGTATACAACTATTTCGGTAAGTTGGAGTTGACGGTCTTGATTAGGACATGGAATTATATGTTTCGAGCGAAGCTGCAGAACTTTAAGCATACACAATTTGACTTGGATGTGTGCATAAGACGTAAACTAGTCCCTTGTAACTATCTAGTAGACCTTACAGTACCATGCTTTATGGCGCTTCATGATCCAAATCTCATGAAAAGCATTCACAAATAATTTGTTTAGGTGCCTATGTCCACAAATTGTGTTTCAGGATTTCATTTCTGCCAATGCTAGAATCATTTTTTTCAAAGAAAACTAATAATTGGTTAAAATAAGTTCATTCGAATCTATTTACGGTAATATATATATATATATATATATATACAGGGTGACTTCGAAGTTGAGTCATTTATTTTAACAGTGAGTAGATCTGATCAAAAGAAATGTGTTTTTCCTTTACCATTTTTCTGGTAAAATTAAAGTAACAAAGTTATAGCCCTTTGGAAGTTTGAGTACCGCCCTGTCTCAATAATGATATTATGTTCTCGTGTTTGGCAACAACAGATATAATCCGCCTTATCTGTTCATCGCATCGGAAACAAAAAAGCGAAAGAATTTGGAACGATCTTTTTACAATTATTTTCTTCAGTTGTATACAGTCAGTATCAGTCGGTAGTCGGTAACGCGTAAGTGAATAATCGTGTCTGTTGCGAGGCTCAAATCAAAAATGGCACATGTTTACGAAAATGCTGAACTTGTGGACATGGTTCTTATTTACGGGGAGTCTTTACAAAATGCTGCCGCGGCATCACGGATCTATGCGGATCGGTTTCCCAATCGAGTGCAACCAACCCCTCGTGCCTTTGTTAATGTAGTGCAAAGAGCTCGTGAATCAGGTGACTTAAGACCTCACAGAGGAGATCATGCCGGTGCTCCAAGACCACACGATCAAATAGAACTAGAAGAACAAATTTTAGAATTAGTAAGTGATGATCTAACAGTAAGCACCCGACAAATTTCAACTCAATTGGCGATTAGTCAGTATAAAACTTGGAAAACTCTACGTGAAAATCAGTTCTATCCGTTTCACATACAAAAAGTGCAGGCCTTACAACCGGAAGATCATGAACAAAGGGTTGACTTTTGCAATTGGCTTTTAAATAAACATCAAAATGATGACAATTTTTTAAATCAAATTTTAGTGAGTGATGAAGCCCTCTTTACTAGAAACGGAATTATTAATTCACGTAATTCTCACGTTTGGGCTATTGAAAATCCCCATGAAATAAGGGAAACCAATTTTCAACAGCGATTTGAACCAATCAACCTGTGGGCGGGAATTGTTAATGGAATTTTAGTGGGGCCTTTTGAATTACCAAATCGCTTAACTGGTGAAAATTATTTTGATTTCTTGCAACACAATTTGCCTGGTTTACTGGAAGATGTGCCTTTAAATATTAGACAAAACATGTGGTTTTTACAAGATGGGGCACCACCCCATTATGCAAGAAATGTGCGTGAATTTTTAAATAGACAATTTAATAATCGTTGGATCGGCCGTGGCGGTTTTGTACCTTGGCCGCCAAGGTCTCCGGACTTAAATCCTTTAGACTTTTGTTTGTGGGGTTGGCTAAAAACTCTAGTGTATAAAACACCGGTTAATACACGCGAAGAATTACGTGCTCGAATTGAGGAAATGAGTACAGTGATCAGAAATCAACCAGTGATTTTATTGCGTGCTTGTAAAGAGACATGGCTAAGACGCGCCCAGCTGTGCGTCGAGCAAAACGGAAATCATTTCGAACAGTTTTTGTGACATGCTTTTGGGCGCACAGGTCCGCACTGAAATACTTGTCGGGAGGATACTTTATAAAACAAGGTAACATTTTTTTTTTTTTTTTTATTTTTACACACATATTTTGGTTTATCTTCCTTCTACAATCATTATCTGAAAATTAATGACTCAACTTCAAAGTCACCCTGTATAACTTGAGACGTGGTCATTGTCGTCTAAACCAGTTAGGTGAAAAATTAAAGCTTCCGCCTTTTGTTGGGTACTTCGACAAAATTTAAGCAAAGAGGACTATTTATACTTTTTTTAATTCTCTCTAGCTTTCAATGGACTTTGCCATCATCATCAGGAGCTGCAATTACAATGATAACAGTAGCAACAAAAGTGTAAAATGAATTTAAATTGAATCAACTTACAGTAGTATGTGAGGATGTTGCTAATTGTTGTTTTCGAATAGGATGAGGGAAACGTCCAGTAACATGGTGAGAGCTGGATACATTACAATTATTTTAATCAGTTGTATACAGTCAGTGTCAGTCGGTAACGCGTTTGAATAGTGGTGTCTGTTGCGTGGCTCAAACGAAATAAAAAATGGCACATGTTTATGCGGATCGGTTTCTCAATCGAGTGCAACCAACCCCTCGTGCCTTTGTTAATGTAGTACAACGGGCCCGTGAATCAGGTGACTTAAGACCACACAGGGGACTGCATGCCGGTGCTCCAAGACCTCACGATCAAATACAGGTCCGCACTGAAATACTTGTCGGGAGGATACTTTATAAAACAAGGTAAACATTTTTTTTTAATTTTTTTTTTATTTTTACACACATATTTTGGTTTATCTTCCTTCTACAATCATTATCTAAAAATTAATGACTCAACTTCAAAGTCACCCTGTATATATATATATATAAAAGGATAAAAAAGATAAAGACAGACATAGAGATAATAATCATTTACCGACATCTAACAAAAAAACAGAAATGTAGAAAAAATAGAAATGCTCTTGCAAGAACGGAAATAACATTAAAAACGTAGGTATTTATCACCGACTTGTTCAATTTGTGCACTAAAAATTCGTCAATTGAAAAACGATATGGGTCAGCAAATATTTTTTCAGCCATCGATTAAGGTAGAAATAAATTAATTCCTTAATCTCATGCAGTATGGTATTATATATGGTGAAAATCTATCCATCGTAGAGGCCAGGAGGGCAAAAATATTTTTACTGAAACGGGCAAGGGAAAATCCTGGAAAATATTGCCATCTTTCTGAAATGGCTGCTAGGGGGCATAATTGCAATATTGAATCTAAAAAAGTGATTTTTCTGTGAGTTCCGCTATATAAATATAACAAAAAAATACTTGATCGTCAAATTCGAGGATAAAAAAAAGGTTTCCGTCAAAAACACCCTGTATCTTCGAAACGGCTGAGCCGATTTTAACAGGCTTGGATTACTTCAAAGGAACTATTCTTGTTCTACAAATGCTATACTATTTGAAGTTTTGCTAGAGAAGAATTTCAGGAGCTACGTTAATATGAACTTTTTGTCTTAAAATTACCCAAAGAATAGTCTGTGGAATTTATGGTACATACTTAATTAACACCCCGTATAGATCAGACTTAAAATGGCTAAATTGAGCACCTTTTGAACTAGTCCTGATCAACCCACCATGCATGGCAAACTACGAGCACCTTCCCACTTCAGTTGGCCCAACTATTGAAGTCTTAGTTTTTCTCTTATCAAACACAAATATTAAAAATTTTTCAATTCTGGGAAATCAAACTCAGAAATTGCAACTTTGTTAGACTTATCGCGGTACAGTGTAAGAAATATTGTTAGATAGATATAGATATAGATATAACGTAACTGATTCAGTTAATATTAAGCCACGATATGTGAAAAAAAGTAATATCACAAATGACGACCGAAGAGCATCAAGAAGAATAATCGTGAAAAACAGGCGTGCCAATTATTTACAATTAAGTGCTCTGTGGTGTGACGCTGTTGGAACGAGAATTTCGAGGTCCACAACTCATAGAGAGGCCCACAAACTGGGATTTAGCACTTGCAAGGTAAGTTTTCTTAAAAAAAAAGTGAAGCAAATACCCTAAAGTTGCACAACTTGTTTATAGGCCAAAGAAAAGCCACTATGAACTTCACTGCAAAAGAAAAATCGGCTTAGATGGGCTAAAGAACATAGACAATGAACACCTCAACAATGGTGTGCAATACAATGGAGTGATGAGGCCCGATTCGAAGTTTGTGTTGGTTTATTTGTTCATAAAGGCATATTTTATTATAAATCTTGAAGTGGGCCAACTGAAGTGGGAAGTGGCTCGTATATCAACATGCCGATACTAAGCAAGTAAATCCTGATCATGTTGTTGTACCACCCAGGCACTGGACGACAACAAAAAAAAAACTGAAAAACGAATTACTAATAAAATCTCATAACAGGCTACTACTTGTCATGTATGATATGCATACTGCAGCGTTATGCAGTATCAGCTTTAATATTCCTCGGTATAATTTTCGCAGTGTGCCACCCACAAGTGCATTTGATAGTTCTTTGTTTCAACGGCGCTGTCTAGGAAGGCGCCTCCAACCCACATGCCTTCACGCGGCGTCAGAAGATATATAATTCCGTCGTAAATACGATAATATACTGTAAGGTTTCTCGTATAAGAATTGCTGTCTTCTTTTCTCGATACGATTTGTCGGCGCTGAATGCCCTGTCTCTTTCTGATTCAAGGGGTTAAAAGCAGCTCGGAGAGGGATTAGCAAATTGGCGGTCGATAGAATACAGTATAGTCAAGTTTATGCACCAAACACCATCATCAGTTCATAACGTATTATGTTCAGGACAAGTTAGACTACTTGGAAATATGACAGCTCCATAAACTTTATATCCTGAATAACTGATAGTTGCTATGACTTGTCTCAGAGACCAAGTCTAGACCATGCTCAAAAAGCACGAAACAGCTATCTGTCTTTGGTTGCCCTCAGTTGGACATACGGAAGCAACTTGTTCACGCTAGACTCTCTAAGAAAAAAAAATAATTAGTCCATTACTTGTATATCCTTTCCCTGTCCTACGTATAGAATGGTTCGTCTGGCAACGTCGCGGCGCTACTCCCCAATATCTGGAAGCATGATGCGTCAGAGGCGGTCGTGCGCCCACAGAACACCAACCATGCAGGACACAAACGAACACCAGCACGCCGGGCGTGGGGATGCTTGTCGAAATATTTCTTTATCGTTTTGTTTTAAGGGCGAATGTACGGGGCATGAAATATGCCTAATACAAATGTCAAAATATTGCGATACATGATCCACCACCCCCCAACAATCCCCATTTTTTCCCCTAACTTTTATTTTCAAACATGATTAGGATATTCTGAAACGTCAACAAGCAAAATTTGAGTGATATATACTTTTTAGTTTTTGGCCTTTTTGTCCGCTACCATTGGACCGATTTTCAGAAACTTCTCCCATCCTTGGTGTAGTAGTAACGTTATGTGAAAATTTAATCCAAACTATAGGCGATCCAAATATTAAAGGTTTTAGGTGGAGTTAAGGGTTGTATTAGATATATTCTAATATACAGGGTGACTTTGAAGTTGAGTCATTAATTTTCAGATAATGATTGTAGAAGGAAGATAAACCAAAATATGTGTGTAAAAATAAAAAAAAATAAAAAAACATGTTTACCTTGTTTTATAAAGTATCCTCCCGACAAGTATTTCAGTGCGGACCTGTATTTGATCGTGAGGTCCCCTGTGAGGTCTTAAGTCACCTGATTCTCGAGCCCGTTGTACTACATTAACAAAGGCACGAGGGGTTGGTTGCACTCGATTGGGAAACCGATCCGCATAAACATGTGCCATTTTTTATTTCATTTGAGCCACGCAACAGACACTATTCACACGCGTTACCGATCGACACTGACTGTATGTATAACTGAACTGAATAAAATAATTGTAAAAACATCGTTCCAAATTCTTTCGCTTTTTTGTTTCCGATGCGATGAACCGATAAGGCGGATTATATCCGTTGTTGCCAAACACGAGCACATGATATTATTATTGAGACAGGGCGGTACTCAAACTTCCAAAGGGCTATAACTTTGTTACTTTAATTTTACCAGAAAAATGGTAAAGGAAAAAAACATTTCTTTTGATCAGATCTACTCACTGTTAAAATAAATGACTCAACTTCGAAGTCACCCTGTATAACAAAAATATCGATAATTTGAAAGATAATATTTTCAAAGCAAAACCGAAAAAGCCTTTTTAACTCATTTTGATGACACACGTGCCCTTGAAGCGTCGCACTATAGTTTTGTATGAATAATAATCCACCGCGAAGAAACAAAGATGGTTAAAAAATGAAGCAAAAGTTTGATAACTTTTTTCCAGCACTTGTAATCGTTCTGACAGATTGAATGCCTAGTTTTGATTATCCTAATGGATGTAGGATCTCAGGTTCCAGTCGACAAGGAAAATTCTTACGATAACGGCATCTTGGTATTTGAGAAGCTTTGCTGCTTCAGAACCGCATTCCGGTAATCTGCCTATTTTTCTCTTAATCTGTTAGGATCCTTCAGTCTAATTCGATCACCAAAAATCGTTATTGAGGCGCACGTCGGGGTTAATTTTTTTTAAGTGAATCGCTCTATTTTTGTTTGTTTTAAAAAGAATAACATTGAAATGTTAGCCTCATTTGGGTTCAACAAGGAACTATCTCAGAATGGTTCTGGTTACCCGCAATTAGGTGATTTCAGGCGGCATTACGATTGGCTACTGGTAGCTCAGAATGGCCTTGGGATCATTCCGTGTAAAAACGCGAATGACTCTATTGATGTTCCCTTTTCACATAATGAGTTATAACAACGCTACATGATTTTCCTTTTTTTCTATTATAGTCATTAAATTTTTTTTTCATCACTGGTTGAATTGCTATAGTTCCACACTACCCCTACTATCTTTACATTTTGTTGTTTGTCGCCGAATTTGCATAGTCTTAGTTCTCACTTTTGACTCATTTGTCTATCAATGCCTACCAAAGTGATGACGTTGTATTAATATAGTAATAATACTTATCTGTGGAACTACCTGTCTTCGTTAGGCTTATGCTGGTCTTTGCAAGTTATGTTATAAATACCATGTCTTGAAATCGTCTAACACCAAAATTATGCGCAAACACTCCCACTTTTAAAACAATAATACTAAATATACGAGTTTAGTGACAGCTGTCAAAAAATTGGCTTATATCAAGTGCACTTTTATAGTCATGCAATGTACGAGAATGAAGAGACAAAGAAATAATTGACTGACTCCTTCTACCTAATCTGAATTCGTCGTCTATGTCTCATTAATTTTTGTTGGGACGTTGAACATCCTTAATACCGTGTTCTTAGCAGGCCCACTGTGCTTGTAGATGAGATATCGGGTTTCCATCATAGAAGAGAAACACTAGTTTCTTTTTTAGCTATTCATTAACCATTCAGAATCTAACATCTAAAAAATTCTCATGTAACACGTATTACTTACACTTGCCTGAATGTGTTCCAGACCACATGTTTTACCTGCCTATGACCTTCTCCGGTAACCTTAGTGTACCAGTGGCGTACGTTAGCCATATGTAGCGATAAGTAACCATATTATGGAATAGCACTAAGTTTTAGGCCTATAAAGACTGAAACTGAAAACTGTTTAATGTTATTACTGATCACTCATACATTTTGGATCAGTAATTAACGACCTCTGTTAAAATGCACTGATTGTCAAAATAAAATCGAACACGAAAACAAAATGAAAAATAAGTATACTAAGTGACATATAAATCCGAACACCCAGTTTAAATGGTTTTATTTTAATAAAATTTTGTATAAGTACTTAATTAAGCATAATAAGCAAATGATAAAAATTTCAAAATGATTGCACTGCTTTAAAGCCCTTTGACCTTTAATAATGTGTGGATGCACCCTGATGTGCTAAGCATTCTCCAACGCGCCTAGGCATGCTGCTGATCAGGTGGTCAATGTCCTCCTGTGGTATCTCATTCCAGGCAACCACCAACTCCTCTCGAAGTGCTTCTAGAGTCTGAGGAGGACGTTGCAAATTGAGCAATCTCCTACCCATCATATCCCACACGTGCTCAATTGGGGATAAGTCGGGAGATCTTGGTGGCCATGGTAACAATGTGACATCATTATGTTGAAAAAAGTCTATTGTGACTTTTGCAACATGTGGTCGGGCATTATCTTGTTGGAAAGTTGGATCTGCCAGGGTGTCAAGATAGGGTAAAAGATGGGGTTCTAGAACTTCGTGGATATAACGCTGCGCGTACATGTTACCTCTGATGAAGATTAAAGGTGACCTGGAACCATAAGCTATAGCACCCCAAGCCATAACTCCAACAGTGTGATGAACATGTCTTTCAACAAAAAACTGTGGATTCCTCCTTTCACCACGTCGCCTTCTAACCCTGGCACGACCATCGTGCATGCCTAAACAAAATCGAGACTCGTCACTAAAGACAATACTGTTCCATTCCTGATCCCAGAGTGACCGTTGTCTGCACCACTCAAGGCGATTACGTTGGTGTTCTCGAGTTAAAGGGAGGACCCAGTGTGGCCGGTATGAAAACAAGCCAAAACTTCTCATTCCTCGGTAAACACTTCGCATGCCAATAGGTCTTCAGTGTTCTGCAAACCATTCATTTGTAATGGACCTGGTAGTGGAGAAACGGTCCCTTAAGGCCAATAATCTTAGGCGGCGATCTTCACGGTCTGTTGTTCTACGGCGGCGTCCAGTGCCCCTTGCTCTTTGCGTACGGCCTTCTCGAGGCCATGCCTGACAACACCTAACCACAGTGTCTACACTTCTTTGCACTCTAACTGCAATTGCCCGAAAAGAAAGTCCAGCTTCCCGAAGTCCCACTATACGGCCCCTATCAAACTCACTAAGTTGACGAAATCGTACAGGTCTCCGTACTCTAGGCATCGTAACCGATCGTAAAGGATGTCAAGAAAAAAAATCCGCCAACGTTGATTCTTTACTGCGGCTGAAATATTCATTTGTAGAGCGTTAGTGAATTAAAAAAAAGCAGTATAAAAACCGGAATGTCCAACTGATAAGGCTGAAAATTTTTTCACTTGTTATTTACAGTAAGATAAATACATTCACCAACTTTTATTAAAATAAAACAATTTAAACTGGGTGTTCGGATTTATATGTCACTTAGTATAATTAAATATGGAATAGCTACCCAAATAGGAAATATAATCTCAACACATAATGCTAATATATTTATTATTATCATATATATATATATATATATATATATATATATATATATATATATTTAAAGCTAATAGTTTTCGAGATATTTGTTTTTAGAGTCCAAACTCAACTACAAGAAGTATCTACTGAAATGACGTACGCATATGTTAGCTTTATGATAAGTAACTTCCCTTATAATCAGCATAGTCTTCATTCTTTTTTGTCTCATCTTTTTGCTAATGTATTTCTTATTTAAATGATTTACCGTAATTGCTAGCCGTAATTGTGAATAGACTTAACTACTATTATTATCGTTATATTTGTCACATTTTCTTTCTCGGCGCTACTGAACCAAAAATTAAATGCCAGTGTTTATTAACACCAAACAACACGTGCTATCCCTTGATTACAGACCCCTTATAAAGGTACCTACCAATTAAATTAATTTTTATTTCCAAGTTTGAGGATTAAAACTCTTTCATCGGGTGTTTTCATCTTATCATCACCATTCTAAGGAATTCCTGTCTGTTTAAATATTTAAATTTAATTATCTTACACTGAAATTACGATGGCATTATAATAACCTGGAAGTTAGATAAGATAGCCGTTGATTTAATTAAATCCGAAAAGTGTGTATTGGGATACTTCCTTCCATTTTTGGGAAAATACAACGCTATAATGAGTTCTAAATCATGTTGGATGGAACGGTTATTGGTTTTGATATCATAAGCGCTTAATCATTTTAATGATCGGCTTGTTTTAGTTTTGTTGGTCGTGAGAGTTATGGATTTTATGGTTCCACCATATGGCGTAGACATGGAATCGCTTACACATATTTCTCGTAATAACACATACAACTTGAATATACAGGGTACATTCGATTAGTACCGCTCTCCCAACCGCTTACAATGCTGTTAGGGCATCACTTTTCAGCGTTTCATCGGACTGTCATCAGAGGAAACTGTACTTTCCTGCTAAGAAGTAGAGGGCGTTTAATTAACCACCCATAGCTAACATCATCTCATACAAAGCGCCTATTGCAGCTACGATATGATTTATTTTTTATGTTCTGATTGTGCTGTATGCTTTCTGGTTACGTTGTTTTAGTTTACGACGTTACCAGAGAAATGCATATTAACCCCACTTCCAATTTACTAGGATTTACTGAAACTAGTGAGGGTAAGCGGTTAACGAGGCAGATGGTGCAATAAGTGAAAGTGCCATAAATAGGAAAGGGCAGATATTGGGTAGCGTCAAATGTTATGGGATTATCTCTGACTCTATGTGTCGAATTTGGTAGCAGAGGATTAGCCATCTGCTGATGTCAGGTTCTTTGCATTGATATTGGTGATGTAAAGTGATACTTTCATATCACTTTGCAAAATTACGTCGGAATAGAACGTCCTTATTGCCGTTGATGACCAAACCGAGGACCAAGTCAGCGGTTGTGTGTTATGTTCAAAGAAAGGCATTACTCTTGCGAAAACAGGTAGAAAAACAACAACAACAATTGTGGGCAGAATTAGAAAGATTGGTAAATTGATCGACGTACGTTCCTGCCTCTTAGCTTCTTCATGCCTGGATGGGTTCGCATAGCAAAGTGAATACATATGCTTATGTTGATATTCTGTATCTACTCATTTTTATTGAACGTCTTACAGTTATCTGATCCATGTTATCCTAATATTTTGTGTGATGTCCGGTTGTAGTACGGATGAGTTAACTTTTCTAAACCGAACTTCCTCGCTACAGTATGGAAGGTAATCCAACCTAAAGCGACTGAATGTACCAGATACAATTACCTGTTACGGAGCCGACGTCGTGCGGGCTGTGAAGGCTTCGTTCAGCCTCCATCGAACCAGCAGTAATTCAATATAAATAGGATTCCATCAGCGGCGCGATGATGGCAATGGCGACGAGCCGATTAACCCTTTAATTTATTATTCAAATCTGCAAACGGGGCTTTATACCAATCCCCACCCTCTCAGTACCCCCCCCCTCCCGTACCCCGAATCCAATTTGCATCGCATTATACTCTACGCACGTTAATAATTGTATATTTTAAACCTATCCTGCTAATGTATACTTTAAGCCGATCACTGTGCAACTATACCCTACAACCAGCGAACGAGGTAAATGGGGATATAGCATACAATAGGTTGATTTTAGCAATAATAACTGAACTCATATTTTCGATTCAGGTCACGTGTCGTTTAAAATAATTTGTGGCACTCGAATACGCTCGCAGAGAGTTATTCATGGAGAGAACGGAACATAAAAGTAGAATCCGAATTTTCCTACTCAGTCTAAAGCACCGGTCTCACGAGTCGATTTAAGTTGATCAACTTACGAATATTTGTTCACGCATAATAAAAAATGATGCGCTGGTTGTTTCTAAAATGGCTGCCAACGAAGTTGTCCAAGCAGGCATAGCAGCTATTTACGAATTATTAAATGAAGAAATAAGAGACATTTTGTCAAAATTTGACAGAATATCGGTTTTGGGTCAGGAATTGGATATTGCGAAGAAATAAATTGGGCGTTTCAGGAACCCTGCTCAAGGAGCTGGCTTTATAGGACAAGGATGCCTACAAAAATCATTTGAGAATGTCCGAAGAACAATTTTAAGGACTTTTTCTAGAGATATAAAGCAAAATATAAAAACAAGATACCATTATGAGAAGATCTACTTTCTCCATTTCTTTTGTGATAATATACTAAGTGACATATAAATTTTGTATAAGTACTTAATGAAGCATAATAGGTAAATGATAAAAATTTCAAAATGGTTGCACTGCCTTAAAGCCCTTTGACCTTGAATAATGTGTGGATGCACCCTGATGTGCTACGCATTCTCCAACGCGCCTAGGCATGCTTCTGATCAGGTGGTCAATGTCCTCCTGTGGTATCTCATTCCAGGCAACCACCAACTCCTCTCGAAGTGCTTCTAGAGTCTGAGGAGGACGTTGCAAATTGAGCAATCTCCTACCCATCATATCCCACACGTGCTCAATTGGGGATAAGTCGGGAGATCTTGGTGGCCATGGTAACAATGTGACATCATTATGTTGAAAGAAGTCTATTGTGACTCTTGCAACATGTGGTCGGGCATTATCTTGTTGGAAATTTGGATCTGCCTGGTTGTCAAGATAGGGTAAAAGATGGGGTTCTAGAACTTCGTGGATATAACGCGCGTGACCTCTGATGAAGATTAAAGGTGACCTGGAACCATAAGCTATCGCACCCCAAACCATAACTCCAACAGTGTGATGAACATGTCTTTCAACAAAAAACTGTGGATTCCTCCTTTCACCACGTCGCCTTCTAACCCTGGCACGACCATCGTGAATGCCTAAACAAAATCGAGACTCGTCACTAAAGACATTTCATTCCTGATTCCAGAGTGACCGTTGTCTGCACCACTCAAGGCGATTACGTCGCTGTTCTCGAGTTAAAGGGAGGACCCAGTGTGGCCGGTATGAAAACAAGCCAAAAGTTTTCATTCGTCGGTAGACACTTCGCATGCCAATAGGTCTTCCGTGTTCTGCAAACCATTCATTTGCAATGGACCTGGTAGTGGAGAAACGGTCCCTTAAGGCCAATAATCTTAGGCGGCGATCTTCACGGTCTGTTGTTCTACGGCGGCGTCCAGTGTACCTTGCTCTTTGCGTACGGCCTTCTCGAAGCCATGCCTGACAACACCTAACCACAGTGTCTACACTTCTTTGCACTCTAACTGCAATTGCCCGAAAAGAAAGTCCAGCTTCCCGAAGTCCCACTACACGGCCCCTATCAAACTCACTAAGTTGACGAAATCGTACAGGTCTCCGTACTCTAGGCAACGTAACCGATCGTAAAGGATGTCAAGAACCAAAATCCGCCAACGTTGATTCTTCACTGCGGCTGAAATATTCATTTTTAGAGCGTTAGTGAATTAAAAAATAGCAGTATAAAAGCCGGAATGTCCAACTGATAAGGCTGAAAATTTTTTCACTTGTTATTTACAGTAAGATAAATACATTCACCAACTTTTATTAAAATAAAACCATTTAAACTGGATGTTCGGATTTATATGTCACTTAGTATAATAGCAACATGAGGGCACCTGGACTATCCGCGTCGGAATCCCGGCTGCTGATTCGCGCTTTCTGGAAGGAAGCGATTTTTCGGCTGCAGATTTCGCGGTAGTGTATTCGCTCCTTTACATCATGCAGAATCTCTACTCAACATGTCGCAGTCGGGCTACAGTCGTCATGGGAAATCCCGCCTGGTTCCATCGACATTCGATTTTACGGCAGGAGTGCGCCGCACGACATCGCATTGCATTTATAATATAAGCGACCGACTATATTCGGGATTTGCGGCCATGGAGCGGCCTGGATTTACGCGACTTTATAACAAACTCTCCGGAGTTGCATTATTTATGTCCCGTGGGCATCGTTGACGCGATTTCCTGCCAATCAATTCCGCTGCGTTCGTTTCCATATGACGATATGAGCGCTGCGGTGGTCAGTTTACGTTTATAAAATTAAAAAGCATATGCGGAATAAGGAAACTAGGGCAGGCGCGGATCCAGGGGGAGCAACGGTGACATTGATCGCCCCCCCGCTCCGGGGCCTCACACTTGAAAAGAAATGAGGAGAGGAAAGAGTAGGAGAGAGTGCGTACCGTCATTGCAGTGCTTTAATGTCCGATCAAACTTTCAGTTTCGGCTAGTTTCGGTCTATAATCAGAGTCACGGCTTCAGCAGAAACAAAATTGACGGTTCAGGTTTACAAAATTTCTGATGGGGTTTGACTACTAATGCGATAAAGATTCTCAAATAAAGCTAGGTTACCTTCTAAGCTACCGTTAAACAGTATTTGTGCAGTACGCAGTACCTCTCGGAAGCCGTTGAGAGTAATGAGCAAGTTGACGTTATTTATACCGACTTTTCGAAGGCTTTCGATAAAATTAACCACAAAACATTATTAAATAAGTTAGGTACACTTGGTTTCACAGATGAGTTAATGAAATCTTACTTATCCGATCGTAGACAATTTGTTAGCTATAATGGCTTCCAATCTGAGACCTACTTGGCACCTTCTGGAGTTCCTCAGGGGTCCAACCTGAGACCATTACTGTTTTTAATATTTATTAATGACTTCTGTGACTTCAGTTGAATGTGAACGCCTATGCTTTGCTGACGACCTGAAAATTTATTCGCAGATAAATACTCCTGATGATTGTATCAAGCTACAACACCAATTAAATTTTGTGCTGTCTTGGTGTGTAGAAAACAAGTTGGAGCTTAATGTGAGGAAGTGTAAAATAGTCAGCTATACCAGGAAAATTAATGTTTGCGAATATCAATAGAGTACGGCTATTGATGGGTTTGTGCTAGAAAGATGCTCTGATGTACGTGATTTAGGTATAATCTATGATCAAAAGTTAACTTTTAGTCAGCATATAAATAAAAAAGCATCAGAAGCATTGGCGGCTTATGGTTTCATAGTAAGGAATTGCGGGAATTTTCATAACATAAAGTCTATTAAGCTTATGTTAGATCCAAAGTCGAATATTGTAGTATTATTTGGAGCCCTTACTATGAACGCTATAGCACAGCTATTGAAAGAGTACAACGGAAGTTTATGAAGTTTGTTCTGTTTAGGATTGATGGGACACATCCAGAGAAAGGTACAAGTAATGAGGAACTATGTAGTCGCTTAGACATGTTGACTTTGAAAAAACATAGGTACTGTGCCTCAATAATATTTGGCTACAAAATGATCAGCAATTTAATTGTTTGCCCCATGATCCTGGAACAGATCAAGTTTCGTACTCCAACGTTTGCATCTCGCAATCATAAAATATTCGGGCTTCCTAGAGCTAGGACAAACACTCTTCTCAAGTCACCGTTATATGTAATGTGCTCTAACTTAAACAGAATTGGATGTTACTGTGATATATTTACGACAAATGTTAATTACCTGCTAAAGGCAGCTAAGGCTTTTTCGGACCAATAGCTCATGTTACAAATTTATACCTGTGTTGCATTTGTTGTTTTCTTTTCGCTTTTTTTTTGCTTTCGTATTATGTTTATAAATTGTCCTATAAATGGGAAACTGTTGGACAATAAAGCTATTATTATTATTATTATTATTAACATGCCATATTTTTGTTTCATCATTTGTTTTTTTTACAAAATGTTGGAAGAAAATACACATTATTTATCTTTTGTTTCAAGAGATGAATGTGGTACTGTTTTAGTTTCCTTTAGCTAAGTCTCAGTATTATTTGATAAAGACTGATTATTACATATCATACAGAATTTGTTCTTTTCTTCAATAATGAACAGCTATTATTACTAATAAAACTCGTTATTGATAAAGACTGATTTTGTATTTCCTTATCTCCCAACTCCCATATCACAATGGACCAGTTCTGGTTTCTGCTGAAATGCTAGTATCAGTCGGACACCACACTGCTGTTTATTATTTCACTTTATAATAAGGGCAAACAGGTCTATAGAATTAGACCTCTCTTGCACAACCAATATCACTGGACAACAAATTTTAGTTTTTTAATTGTATCTTGTGGGAAAAGTGCACTTCTTTGTTAATTTTGGGGCGCTGAATCCAAAAATGACAATGAAATAAAAAAATTGGTTGCGGTTTAGAGAAAAAACTTTTTATTTTTAAGGATATATTAAAAAAAGTAACAAGATTCATATACTTATAAGAATCACTATATGCGCTGTCTTTTTGCTGTTCTTTTATGGATCGTTTCTGGAGCATCTCTACCAAGAGTCCAACAGTAGTCTGCAAGCATGGAAGGATTCCACTTTCCCTGGTACCGTTTTTCCATTGTTGAAATATCCTGATGAAAACTTTCACCGTGCTCATCACTTACGGCTCCGCAATTGTCAGGAAAAAAGTCCAGGTGTGAGTGTAGGAAATGTATCTTAAGAGACATATTACAGCCCATCTTTTGATATGATGACAGCATATTTTTGACAAGGGTTTTATAGTTGTCAGCTTTTCCATTTCCCAAGAAATTAGTGACCACCAGACGGAAATCATTCCAAGCAGTTTTTTCAATACCTGTTAAAGTGTTTTCAAACTGTGTATCTTTCAAAATATTTCGAATCTGTGGCCCAACAAAAATACCTTCTTTAACCTTTGCCTCACTTAGTCTTAGAAATTTCTGACGCAGGTATTGAAAAGCTGACCCATCTCTATCTAATGCCTTGACAAAGTTTTTCATTAGGCCCAACTTGATATGCAGTGGTGGTAATAAATTTTTTTTCGAATCTACTAATGGCATATGCTGTACATTTTTTTGACCTGGCTCTAGGAATTGACGAACAGGCCAGTTTTGTCTGGTGTAATGAAGTGCCTTTGCCCGACTGTCCCATTCACACAAAAAACAGCAAAACTTTGTGTAGCCTAGCTGCAGCCCAAGTAAAAGTGCAACAACTTTCAAATCGTCACAAATATGCCATTGGTGCTCATCGTATTTTATGCATGTCAATAGGTACCTCATATTGTCATATGATTCTTTCATGTGAACTGCATACCCTACAGGAAGAGATGGTAAAATATTTCCAATATGCAATAACACTGCCTTTAAACTCAATGTTGAACTGTCTATAAACAATATCCATTCTTCTGGGTTATAGTTTATATTTAAAGCCGCCAGTAAGCCGTTAATGTTACTGCAGAAAACCAACTTATTCTCCATATTGAAAAATGGTTCTAAGTCTCTGTGGCGTTTACGAAAAACACATACCGAAACATCGTCTTCCAACAAGTTCCACTGCTGCAGTCTTGATGCAAGTAACTCTGCCTTACATTTTGGAAGTTCTAAATCTCTTACAAGATCATTTAATTCTGACTGTGTTATTTTGTGCAGTTGGTGGCATGACGTGCTCGGTATAAAATCAGGATCTCTTGACGTTGATGGCATATCTTCTTTCGGACGAATCACTCGATCGCCATGATCTGATTCGTTTTCTGATTCGCAAGTGTAGGATTCTGGGGGTTTTGGAATAGGATTTTCGTCACTGTGAGGCACAGGTCTCATCGCAGATGGTATGTTTGGGTAGTTAATAACCGATTTTTATTTCTTGGACATACCTGTCGCTTGTCCAACACAAGGTACCATGCAAACGTAACAATCATTAATATGCTTTGTAGGCTCTCTCCAAACCATTGGGACAGCAAAGCGCATAGACCGTTTTTTGCCATTCAACCAGCTCCTCAGACTTGAAGCACATGTATTACAGCAGATGTGGGGTGCCCACTGTTTGTCTTGATCACCTAGTTTACAACCGAAATAAAGCTGATATGCCTTTGTTATTAGTGGAGTAATAGACCGTCTCTGAGATGCAAAAGTCACATCACCGCACACGTAACAAAACTGATCTGGATTGTTTACACACTTTCGAGACATCTTGCATGAACGCTGTCAGCCAACTGAGGAAAAAATGGCTAATATAAAACAATATAATCTACACGTATGTATAACGTAACACAATCATGCCGATTACATCATCTTTCCTTGCCGAATATAAAAATGTAGCACGTGCATTCTTGTGAATTACAGTATATTAACACTGTCACAGCAGGAACACATATAATTACCGTATCTCTAAAACTTGAACTAATATTGAAAAAATAAGTTTCATTCCGGATTTAGCACATTAAAAATAGTAATATTTTGTTGATTTTATTTAGGATATTTTTTGGCTGTTGATCATTATAATTACGATCCATCTGGTAACGTTGCCCCTTCCATCGTCAGACGCGGCAGCGCCCACCAAAGCACCACCGCAGTATAAGCGGAACAATCTAGCAGACTGTTACGCCAGGCGCTGAGCCCAAAAGCAGAAGAAGTCGTGTATCGAAAACATTTCTAAATAGTTTTGAGTTTTGAAGAGAAATGTATGAGCAAGCCTGTGGTGTGTAAAATACAATTAATTATCATAAATCCAGAAAAACGTTTCTTATAAAAGAGTTTATAATGTAGAGGTCGATCGACCTCGACCATATCAGTTTCAAGCTTATATCAAAGCAAAATTTATAAAAATTACTGGTGAGAATTATAAAAAGTCATTTTGTAGTTTTTTGAGGTCCTGATTCTAAGTCTGGTGGCATTTGATTTGCTTATCGAGGAGATACAAGTTCAAATTGGGGTTATTAGAAGGTCTTAGATTATATACTCCACCTCCACCTTTAGATATTCTATGTCTTCAAATTTTTTGTAGCTGGCAGGGTCATCTAGAGGTTATTTCAAGGTTACATTAAGGTTTTGGGGTTCAGTGACCTCACACGTGCGATTTCGAGGCAACCAGATCTGAATATTGTATTTATTTTACCAAGTAAGGTCATGCAGAGGTTATATTAAGGTCAAATTAAGGTTATTCCAAGGCCAACATGTAAAAGTTTCTGAATACATCCAAAAAATTCCAAATATTATGTAAGTTTCTTGGGTGTCCTAAGCCAAATCTAGCGTTCATGTTAACCGGCACAGTCACCCAGACGTTAATTCAAGGTCGAGTTAAGGTAATGCCAAGGTCGCAGCGAATGACCTTGTCAGGCAGAGGTAATGCCAAATTTGGTTTCAACGGCCCAAACTACAATGCACATTTTTAATTTTTTGGATTTTTATAGATTTGACCTTGAACCTTTCCTATAATGCTACTATCGTGTACAGTGCTTTACCTTCTGATACTAAAGCTTCAAATTTCGACAATTTCAAAATGTATTTAAAAAAATCATTATCGAGCATACACTAACATAAATTAATCTCTCACTTCTGCTTACAATGTAATGTGTCACACTATATCCAATTTTGATTAAGCGATTAATCCATTTTTATGATGAAGCGTCTGCATTTTTAGTGGTATATTATATTGCTTTTATTGTTTATTTTGTGAATGGACATTTTACGGCCTAAGTGGTAGAATAGCTTATGCTAAGCTTCGCCCAATAAAGACGTTATTATTATTATTATTATCATCAAGTATCGACAAAATAAATAGTCCTCCCACCAATACTATCCACTCAATGGAAAAAGATAATATTCCTTTACATATTTTCTACGTTTGTTCTGTTTTCACTGCTATTAGCAAATATCTATCGCCATTCGTTTACCTGCACTCAAACTGTCAACTATACACGACAAAAATGTGATTATTTTTACCAACTAGTAAGTCTGTCTCTATAATTATTATTATTGATTTCATATTTTTTTATTTTTTATTTCCTTTTTTAGTGCCTTGCGTTACAACTTTTGACACTTTTGTTGCTCCAGAAGCTCACATGTGCTTGAAGATGGCGTTTAAATTGTCGAAAACGTCGTATTTTTGATATGTTTCAAGTTGCCATAATCCCAAAAACTTTTAACTCGACCATCAACTATCCGCAAACACTCGCACTTTCAAAAAATAACACTATAAATACGAAATCAATGAGAGAACTTTCAAAAAATTAACTTATGTCAAGTCCACTTTCATCCTGACTGCAGACTGATATTTGGTAGACAAACAAATCGCAGGCATATTCTGTCAACCTAGCCAAAATTTGTTGAGGCAACCAGATTTGGGTCATAGCGCACATAAATTTGCATTCAGTAATATCAATCAAGCAGGCCATATGGGACGACGCGTTGCTTTCTGATAGTGACGGCCGCGTGACGTTTTGTCACTAATGCATCTGATAGTGGTTTACGGATCGATGCAACGTCATTGGGTTGACGTCAAATGTTTTTGCCAGATGAAAAATCGGCCGACATCCACGACTACTGGATGAGACGGGAAGCGGGGATATTTCTGGGAGACAATTATGCCAGCCGTTCAGCATTATTCGCCAAGCCTATCATAAATAATACAGGGTTATCCAAATTAAGTGTCCACCATTAGTAACTTTGTTATTAGTGAAAATACAAAGTTGTTTGAATTAGCAAACTAGTAGCATTTTTAACGCTGGTAAAAATGAGAAATAAAAAAAAACAATTGAGAGTCGTTATTTTGATTTTTTTCAGTAAAATAACATTTTTTTAAATGGAAACTCCTGTATATTATATTTTTTTCTGTTAAAGCATCAAATTTTAAACAAAAAAGCTCACAATAACTTTTCTCCTAGGTTATAAATTGTTGAAGTTATGGCCTCCAATCTGAAACAATTAAATTGTATCGACAAACTTTATTTTCAACATCAACTTATAATCTTACAAAATACAATAACAATTTTTTTTAAAGAAGATGCTCGAAAACACCACCTTGTTCTTCAATACATTATTGGGCACGTTTTTCAACTGCTCGAACTGTCTT
This sequence comes from Acanthoscelides obtectus, assembly GCA_963669975.1. Classification (NCBI taxonomy): domain Eukaryota; kingdom Metazoa; phylum Arthropoda; class Insecta; order Coleoptera; family Chrysomelidae; genus Acanthoscelides; species Acanthoscelides obtectus. Next base: position 24,715,107 of record CAVLJG010000005.1, read on the forward strand.
AAGTATGGTCCTACCATCTATCTGGGTTATCTTTTCCCTAACTGCAGTCTTTAACGCGTCAAGGTTATCGTACCTTCGCTTGTAAATTTGGTTCTTTAAGTAACCCCACAAGAAGTAATCAAGTGGGTTTAGATCTGGTGATCTGGGAGGCCACTGTATTGGGCCATTTGTTCCTATCCACTGATCATTAAAAGTAGTACTTAGAAAATGATAAGTACCTCTGGAGTTGTGGGCAGGTGCGCCGTCTTGCTGAAAATGCAGATGATGTCTACTTATAAGATCCAATTCGTCTAAGAAATTAGTCAGAATTTCTGACATAAATTCCACATATCTTTCACCAGTTAGGGTTCCCTCATAAAAGAACGGGCCAACAATTTTTGAACCAATTATACCGCACCAAACGTTGAAACTGAAACGGACTTGTGGGCCTCTTGGATGTACTAACAAAAGATTTTCTCTTGACCAATAATGGTGGTTTTTTCTATTAAACATTCCAGAATTTGAAAAACTTGATTCATCTGTCCATAAAAGGTAACGAAAGTTATTTACATTTTGGCGACAGAAGCTAAGATACCAATGGCAAAAAACAAGTCTTCTCTCTGGATCCCCTGCCAAAAGCGTTTGAACTGGTCGGTACTTATACGGAATAAATTTGTATTTTTTTAAAATCCTTTGAACAGTACCATAACTGAAATTAGAGTCCTTGAGAATATCTGCTATTGAATTCTCACGATAAGCTTCAAAATATCCAATAACTGCAATTTCCATGGCCTCGCTTATTATGAATTCTTTTTTTGCCCTTGTTTTAGCAAAAACATTTTCGTTGCCCCTAAATTTTCGATAAAGTCTCAGAAAATATCGTTCATACGGTTGAATGCGAGCGGGATATAATTCACTGTGCTCTCAAGGAGGATTTTCTGCACACTAAATAGCATTCTAACATATCACACTTTTCTTCATGGGAGAACATTTTTCTTTAAATTAATGACACAATAAAGCTTATAAACAAGTATTTACACTAATGTTTGACATCATTTGATTTTATCATTGTTTTCCAAAGCCTTCTAGTTGCGAGTATGTCCAGTTTAACAATTTGTCGCTTATCTTAATGCTGTCAAATCGCGAACGCCATGTTGTTTTCATAGCCGTCTTAATATTATAATACTGCAAATAATTAAAAATATTTATCGTTATTTTAACTTTATTTTTGACTTTAGCGGAAAAGTCATTATGAACTTTTTTGTTTAAAATTTGATGCTTTAACAGAAAAAAATATAATATACAGGGGTTTCCATTTAAAAAAAATGTTATTTTACTGAAAAAAATCAAAATAACGACTCTCAATTGTTTTTTTTTATTTCTCATTTTTACCAGCGTTAAAAATGCTACTAGTTTGCTAATTTAAACAACTTTGTATTTTTACTAATAACAAAGTTACCAATGGTGGACACTTAATTTGGATAACCCTGTATACTAAGTGACATATGTTTATATAAACTTTCCTTCCTATTTTAAGCTCTAGAAAACGCTGGTAGAATATTGCACACTTTTTTATAAAGATAAACTGTGCTACGTAAAACAGCTCTGACACGGAAGAAATTTCATAGTGTGTTTGATCGCCGCGATTGCGAAGAACTCAAAAAAACATTGCTAATCCTATCTTTGTCCTGGCTAATGTTGGTAGAGCCCAGATGAGCCTCCTCCGGTACATTATTCTACATTATCGATAACCTAGGGATAAAGGAGCGGTTGTATCGGCCAGTTCTGGATGTACGTAGGTTAGGATCGTAGGCCGAATGTACATCGAGCAAGATCTGTGTTCAAATCATGAGATAATGTTCCTTATACTGCAGCCACAATCCTGAATGACACCAATTTCACAACGAGTATTTCCAGCTTAATTTTAAATGCTATCGGTTGGTCACCCCAAGAAAAACCGGGAGCACGCTGGTAGTGTGTATCAAACCAGGCTTTCATAAAATTGTTTGTATTGTCTTCGATAAGATCTACTTGGAGACATCTGTCAGGCAAATTAATATCTCTAAGAAGGTCAGAAACATACAACAGTGTTGCTTTTAAGAGCCCCAATCTCGGAACGTCAATCTCCCCTGTCCGCTATATACGGAAAATCGAGAAGATAATAGGGAGAGTATGACATGCAAGAGAAAGAAAAAACAGGCTTTTTGCAGCTTCATTACTGGAGCCCATTTATGTAGAACATACGAAGGCAAGGACATTGGCCAATGCTTCAGTGGCATACACTTTGAAATGATTGAGGGTTTTTAATGCATGTCGTCTTGGCACAGAATTCATTGGCTTTTATTTTAACAAACACAAAATAATATCAGGTTGCCTTTGCAAACAAACGTTTGTTTACGTACTTTACTGTCAAACCACATATGCTTGAAATTCCATCGTCTGCCTGCGCCACCTAGCGGTCTTGACACTCACTACTAGATGCATTATCACTAAAATGTAGTTGAGGTATGGAGAACTCTTCTCAGGGCGTTCCGTTTTTCCATATCACACAAAGGCGATGAATTTTGCGCCAAAACTCTTACGACATACATTTTGATATGAAATGCGAAAGAGTCTAATCTGTATCCACCTTCTTAACCTTTTTCGCAATCTGAAAAATCGACATTTGAAGGACTGTAATTCAAACTTATTCTACTTAAGTTAAAGCTCTGTTGGTTACGCCAATGCATAGATGCATCATATCATCCTAGAACGCGATAAAAGATCTATAACATCTGCCTCGTAGCGGCTTTTGTGTGAAAATGTAGGACTATGTCCTGTGTTGAACAGAGCGTAAAACGTATCAAATATCACGACGGCCTCACTCAGGTAATCAGTTCAATTACATCAACATAGCTAAATCAGATTGTTATCTATGAATCTACACATATAGCTAGTCAGGGCCTACTTTCTAAAAAAATAGTGCTTTCATAGCTAGAGCAGCTCCTTTGAATTGTGGGAATCCAGCTTTGATATGCTATTAAGGAATATTTGCAATTCCTAAGCGATGTATTAAATACCAAGCTATTTTGACTTTAATAACAAAGGCATATTACAAGTAATCACTGTATTCAGTTTAAGCTTACACCGACAAATGCAAGTAATTGGGTTTAAGTAATGTGGTCATGTACCATGAAAAAAAGGCGCTTATATCATGTAACCAACGCCCAAGAAAATGATGCAATTAAATAAATAACGACACGCCTGAGATATATCATGTGGTTGTATGGTTGACGACTCACTTTTCCATCTAAATATGTGGTCCCAGTAACCGGCTATGATAAGATGAGACTAAATTGAGGATTCCCAAATAGTACTTGATTCAGTACAATATCAACTGTTTCCAGAAGCACTAGTCCTTGAAGGCTGCGATTTGTAACTAACAAGCAGTGCTCAGACTAGAACTTCTGATATACCTGGTTTAGAAGTTGATGCGTAATCTGCATTGTCTACGTAACTCAAACCAAATTGGAATGTGTACTAAGAATGGAGTCAACCAAGTGATAGATGCCAGTAATTTAGGTTTAACTGTTGATCTAAGCCTGCGTTTATCTATCCGTGCTGAAACCCTACAGTATATTCAGATAAGAGATAGACCGGACATAAACAAGACCACGTGATCATCGAACGCTGTAACATTCGGCAGGGACGTATTAAGAGTCACGCAGTACATATTTTAGATAGTAGATGCTGCTTTGCGTAACTTTGTAGTAAATTAGCACAATTCGATGTGTATACGATTGGTGATGGATATAGGATCATGTGGGGGTGGGGTAAGAAATATATAATGATGTAAATATACATAAGGGTTTCAAAATTTTCGCTTCGATTTCCAGCTTCGGATGCCGTCTGATGTTTGGTGAAATACAGTCGAATATAATCTCAAAATGGCGTTTAAATTAGCCTATAATTATAACAAGGTATAACAATAACACGACAAACTCAACAACTTAATAAGATAACAAACGAAAACGTCCAAAGAAATATCAAATTGCAATGATGCACACGACATACGTAACACGTCTGAACCTGAATGTGACTCTGCCTTGATACGACTGCTGTGCCGCTCGGCATAGGCATTTAATTGCGAATTGACCAATGAGGGCTCCTGTTTGACGTCGAGACAGCGGCGTTAGCGTGAAAATCACCCGAACCTTTTGTTTACATCCGGTCTATCTCTTATCTGAATATACTGTAGTATTCAATTCTCAATTCATAACAGTGGACAAAACTAGCTAAACCATTATGCGAGACCTTGGTACTTGGTCATTTCAACTATTGCAGCTCTATTTGCCGTGTTTAATTAGTGCTGATATAATAAAAATACGATGGGCTCAAAGTAGCTGAGTACTCAATGAATATTTTTTTTGTTATTTCTTTATTATTGTTTATAGAACTGATTAGGTCTCTTTCTAATATGAAATTTACTACTACTGTTATTGTACAATGTAAAAAATGCTAAAAACGTAATCTCTACATGCGGTGCTTAAATCTTTATTATCATCGATTCTTTGGTTTATTTCTAGTTTGTTCCTTATTTTGTAGAATAGACTTCGCTACTGGTATTGTATTTTTGATATCGTAATTTCGTTGTCTATAATCAATAAAAGTGGTACATTATTATTATATAGTACCTGTTCAAAATATACGAGACTTCAGGCAGGTGAATGTCATACCTATGTGACAACGCACCGAATGACTATTTGATGCGTATATGACTGTAGTCACCGTTCTTGGTAGTTACGTCATCAACATCATATGAAATAAGTAAACAAATCGAGTCTCCGTACCATGGGCGGATTGGGGACCGCTGTTTCAATTCTCTTCCTGGAAATACTCTAATAAGTTAAGCACAGGCTGTCGGCCTTCTCCGTTGATCGTATTTCCGGATATAGCCCAATTTTATATTTTAGAAATGTGACATTGGAAAATTTGTGTGAGGTGTGAGGTAAATTTTATCAGCTACACTTCTATTCAAAATAAATTACTCCTTGTGTTTAAATCGGTCATATGATAGCAATTTGGTGGACCGAGGTATAGCATTGTAAAAAATAATTGCGTTGTAGGTGAAGCACTTACGAATTAACAATCTATAGATAATCCGCCGTGAACTTAAAAACTTTTTAATATGTCAGTGAGTTCTACAATTTATCTACTTAAGATCCATATTATTTTATTAATACTCCAATAAACATTATTATTGTTATTATTATTATAATATCTAATGATGCTACTGTTTAGGTTAGAGTTAGATTTGCCAATAAGAATGATTGTATTCTTATAATAAAGCATAGTTATATATCTAAAAAGTATGCTTAGAGGAAAATCCTCAGATGAAAATACGATAAATCATGAAAAAGTTCAATCATTTAAATGTTTGGGCATATAGACAGTAAATTAAAATTTGAATATATTATTTCAAAAATATCCAAAAGATAAATTACTTTTATAGAATTTCGCATAGATTAAACGTTTGTTTTAAGAAAAATGTGTACAACACAATCATTCTTCCTCATTTGTTATATTGTTCGATTATTTTGTTCACTCCAAACGAAACTGTATCGTCAAAATTAAAAATATTACAAAATAGAGCTATGAGAATCATCTTAAATAAAAATAAACGTACGAGAATAAATTTTCATGCTGAAGGGGCATTGTGAGTGTTTCAGAGAATCGAATGTCGCTGGAATGAAAAATGCTTCTATCTCAAAAACAGCGGAATGGATTATAGCAAAAGTGTAGCTCATACAGTTCGTTTACTCTCAACCACTTCATGTCTTTGAAAAGATTACTGATATGATCATATTTTTCAAATTATTGATCAACCTATAACATGAGTTTTGGATTTTCTGGAGACGTATTAGAGATATTGAGTCAAGAAATGGAAGACAAACTAAATCCCAATAACTAATTTCGGACGTTACCAAAGATTCACACAAAAATTTCTCAGCAAAAAATTGTTTGTTATGATATAATTGATGTCAAATTTCAAATCATAATACATTCAGAATTTAATTTACTTTTGGGACAGTACTTCCGAACTAGTTGGTAACTATACTAAGTGACATATAAATCCGAACACCCAGTTTAAATGGTTTTATTTTAATAAAATTTTGTATAAGTACTTCATGAAGCATAATAAGTAAATGATAAAAATTTCAAAATGATTGCACTGATTTAAAGCCCTTTGACCTTTAACCATGTGTGGCTGCACCCTGATCTGCTACGCATTCTTCAACGCACCTAGGCAGGCTTCTGATCAGGTGGTCAATGTCCTCCTGTGGTATCTCATTCCAGGCAACCACCAACTCCTCTCGAAGTGCTTCTAGAGTCTGAGGAGGACGTTGCAAATTGAGCAATCTCCTACCCATCATATCCCACACGTGCTCAATTGGGGATAAGTCGGGAGATCTTGGTGGCCATGGTAACAATGTGACATCATTATGTTGAAAGAAGTCTATTGTGACTCTTGCAACATGTGGTCGGGCATTATCTTGTTGGAAAGTTGGAACTGCTAGGGTGTCAGGACAGGGTAAAAGATGGGGTTCTAGAACTTTGTGGATATAACGCTGCGCGTTCATGTTACCTCTGATGAAGATTAAAGGTGACCTGGAACCATAAGCTATAGCACCCCAAACCATAACTCCAACAGTGTGATGAACATGTCTTTCAACAAAAAACTGTGGATTCCTCCTTTCACCACGTCGCCCTCTGACCCTGGCACGACCATCGTGCATGCCTAAACAAAATCGAGACTCGTCACTAAAGACAATACTGTTCCATTCCTGATCCCAGAGTGACCGTTGTCTGCACCACTCAAGGCCATTACGTCGGTGTTCTCGAGTTAAAGGGAGGACCCAGTGTGGCCGGTATGAAAACAAGCCAATACTTCTCATTCGTCTTCCGTGTTCTGCAAACCATTCATTTGCAATGGACCTGGTAGTGGAGAAACGGTCCCTTAAGGCCAATAATCTTAGGCGGCGATCTTCACGGTCTGTTGTTCTACGGCGGCGTCCAGTGCCCCTTGCCCTTTGCGTACGGCCTTCTCGAAGCCATGCCTGACAACACCTAACCACAGTGTCTACACTTCTTTGCACTCTAACTGCAATTGCCCGAAAAGAAAGTCCAGGTTCCCGAAGTCCCACTATACGGCCCCTATCAAACTCACTAAGTTGACGAAGTCGTACAGGTCTCCGTACTCTAGGCATCGTAACCGATCGTAAAGGATGTCAAGAACCAAAATCCGCCAACGTTGATTCTTTGCTGCGGCTGAAATATTCATTTTTAGAGCGTTAGTGAATTAGAAAAAGCAGTATAAAAACCGGAATGTCCAACTGATAAGGCTGAACATTTTTTCACTTGTTATTTACAGTAAGATAAATACATTCACCAACTTTTATTAAAATAAAGCCATTTAAACTGGGTGTTCGGATTTATATGTCACTTAGTATATAAATAGACATAAAATAGTCGTTAATTTTGGTCGCCTCATCAAAACTTGCTGGAAGGGTTGATTTACTACGAAAATTTCTATCAGGTTGTTCGAAAGCGAATTTTGTTCAATTATTCTGATTCGCCAAATCTTCGGTATATATTTTTTCCCTCCAGTCAAGACTAGAATTTTAAGTGAAATTGTAAAGAGGGAAAAATTCTCCCAAACCGTTTCATAAACAGCTCCACAAACTCCACCATTTTGAATGACCACCATGGGCTGCCGAAATCCGTTCAGTGAGCCCTAAAGTCAAATCTAATACGGAGTAATTAGAGTACAATAAGCTAATACAAACAATATAATCTTTTCATAAAAAAAATTGGGGTATTTTCAACCCCCTCACGGAAATTTAAGTTTCTTGATCTTAGAAAATGCGTTGCCGCTCTTATTTAAAAATTGTAGCAGTGACACCACTGCCTAATTGCATCAGCCGTGAGCCATCCCGATTTCAGGCGTTTCGACAAATGTGCATCAGACTATGAAAAAGATCAAAGATGTGGGTGATACGAACGAGCTGTCTGTCGCATCCGTTGACATATGACGATATATTTATCTTGCCGAACCGTATAAATTAGGCTGGTTAAAGAGGAGGCCTGTTGTCGGTCACCGAAAACGAATCCCTTCTCTACGGCTGTCTGACTAATTAACATTTCTCGGAAGCACTCTTGTTTGATAATGTTGAGACGTACTACTAGCGCATTAACAAAGGAGCTATCGTGGCGGCTACTTAACCAGTGGTGTCAAGCAAGCGGACTCTAGGCTCACCATGTGATAGTGTCGGTGAATCTAACGTTTCACTACGAAAGAGTCAGGGGTAGAACAAAATCCCCAGGGATTGTTGAAAAGGGGTCCAAACATGCACTTTCTCAACTTTGCGACAAAATCGCTAAATATATACAGGGTGATCAGAATAAGCATATAATATTAGTTTCGTGCATAGAATATGTCAAAGTGTTGCGTTCATTTGGAGGACGTCAACGTCATTTAGGGAATGCAATTATCATTTCGGGGACACCCCCATTAATTTCGAGAACGTCACAAAAAGGTCAAATAAATCACTACGATTCAATGTTGTAGTTAAGTTTTACATATATACTAAGTGACATATAAATCCGAACACCCAGTTTAAATGGTTTTATTTTAATAAAAGTTGGTGAATGTATTTATCTTACTGTAAATAACAAGTGAAAAAATTTTCAGCCTTATCAGTTGGACATTCCTGTTTTTATACTGTTTTTTTTAATTCACTGACGCTCTAAAAATGAATATTTCAGCCGCAGTAAAGAATCAACGTTGGCGGATTTTGGTTCGTGACATCCTTTACGATCGGTTACGATGCCTAGAGTACGGAGACCTGTACGATTTCGTCAACTTAGTGAGTTTGATAGGGGCCGTATAGTGGGACTTAGGGAAGCTGGACTTTCTTTTCGGGCAATTGGAGTTAGAGTGCAAAGAAATGTAGACACTGTGGTTAGGTGTTGTCAGGCATGGCTTCGAGAAGGCCGTACGCAAAGAGCAAGGGGCACTGGACGCCGCCGTATAACAACAGACCGTGAAGATCGCCGCCTAGGATTATTGGCCTTAAGGGACCGTTTCTCCACTACCAGGTCCATTGCAAATGAACGGTTTGCAGAACACGGAAGACCTATTGGCATGCGAAGTGTTTACCGACGAATGAGAAGTTTTGGCTTGTTTTCATACCGGCCACACTGGGTCCTCCCTTTAACTCGAGAACACCGACGTAATCGCCATGAGTGCTGCAGACACCGGTCACTCTGGGATCAGAAATGGAACAGTATTGTCTCTAGTGACGAGTCTCGATTTTGTTTAGGCATGCACGATGGTCGTGCCAGGGTTAGAAGGCGACGTGGTGAAAGGAGGAATCCACAGTTTTTTGTTGAAAGACATGATCATCACACTGTTCGAGTTATGGTTTGGGGTGCTATAGCTTATGGTTCCAGGTCACCTTTAATCTTCATCAGAGGTAACATGAACGCGCAGCGTTATATCCACGAAGTTCTAGAACCCCATCTTTTACCCTATGTTGACACCCTGGCAGATCCAACTTTCCAACAAGATAATGCCCGGTCACATGTCGCAAGAGTCACAATAGACTTCTTTCAACATAATGATGTCACATTGTTACCATGGCCACCAAGATCTCCCGACTTATCCCCAACTGAGCACGTGTGGGATATGATGGGTAGGAGATTGCTCAATTTGCAACGTCCTCCTCAGACTCTAGAAGCACTTCGAGGAGTTGGTGGTTGAATGGAATGAGATACCACAGGAGGACATTGACCACCTGATCAGAAGCATGCCTAGGCGCGTTGGAGAATGCGTAGCACAAGAGGGTGCATCCACACATGATTAAAGGTCAAAGGGCTTTAAAACAGTGCAATCATTTTGAAATTTTTATTATTTACTTATTATGCTTGATTAAGGATTTATACAAAATTTTATTAAAATAAAACCATTTAAACTGGGTGTTCGGATTTATATGTCACTTAGTATAGTGTCTGGGCAAAATAGAGAAAATACTGCAGGTACCCTAAATTCGGAAATTCCCATTTTTTTAAACTTAACCCTTTATCGCGTTTTTCTAGCGGCACATTATTTAGGAACATTTCTGATTGAAATCTGGTTAAAAAGTAACAAAAAAGAACTTCAGAAAAAAATTGCAGTCAGTCTCAAAAGTAGCGATTTTCCACGAATTCTAAAAAATTGCGATAACTCAAAAACCGTGCACCCCACTATCACTCTCGTTTGTTTGCTCCATGAATTTTGGGATACCCTGTAAATATATATTTGTAATTAAAAATGCAGAGAAGATAACGACAAACATTTTTATTGAACGTACGAGGTGTTCCGTATTTAAATGGACATAGTAAAACAGTGGGTAGTACGAATCGAGACTGTTCCACATCTGGAAAAAAAGCCTAAATCCAGCTTTTATCAATATACAGGGTGATCTATCTAAATACGTCTAATCCTCAATGTCACATGTCTTAGTCTTGTTGAAATTTTGCACGATAGCTACCTAGCAGTAACGTGAAACTAGATGGATGGTTGAAAGAGCCAGAGCCACATTCTATTTTTACTCACTTTTTTGTTTTATATCACAATCAATACCTTTTAAGCTGAGTGGTGCTAATTAAATAGCAAAATAGGTCATCAGCGCCTCTTCTTTGTTTTTTTATTAAATATTTTTATATATTCAAGTATCTTATTCTTAGCAGTTCTTGTGACACAAAACTCAAATTTTCATGGGTCAGCAGCTTGCTCTCATCAACATTTTACAAAATAATGCTTAAAATTGAAATAAAGGAGATATGGGAAATCAAAATTCAAGGGTGGGATTTATTTGTTAATTTCCTTGTATATTATTAAGTGCAATACCCAAGTTATAGTCTGAATTTATGATTATTTCACAGAGAAAGGAACAATACATAATATAAATAAATAAAAGAAAAAATTGTTATGTACCCTATTTACTTTTTTTCGGTAATTTTTTATTGGTTTAATTCTACCAGCTGAAACTTTGCAACGTGAGCTCTTTATAAAAGGGGAATCCGCATTTAATATGCAATTTCACGAAATTCCAGGCCCTCTTGAATTCAAGATAAACATCCACAAAAACGTTGTATGCAAGTTCGTGCTTGACATTTAATTGTGTGATGTGTCATGTGTGCACTGTGCGACTGACTCTAACGTAAAATACTGGGTCCGCACTGTTTGTGAGATCTTTCCTACATTTTCACTATAATCCTGAGTTGGTCTCGAGAGTCATTTGTGCTTGGAGCGGACTCATGTTGTTGTATAACATCAGTTGGTAGAAATAAATCATAAAAAAGTACTGAAAAAACTAAATAGGGTGCATGATGTTAATTCTGCCTTATCCCTTTTTTCTGTGAAATGATGATAAATCCAGAGTAAAATTAAAGAGTGTTGTTGCACTTGATAAAATACAAGAAGATAAACAAAAAACTGAATACAACCTTGAAATTTTGAGTTACGTAGTAAAACATGTTTGGTTCGGTCCCATGCACAACTATGTAAAATATTGATGAAGTCAAATAGATAATTCTTGGAATTTTGAGTTCTGTACCACATAGTTTACAAAAAATTAACCCTGTAGCGCCGCATAGGCGCCATGTAGTTCGTTAGATGCCCTAGATCGGATCCGCTGAGGAATGTGTACATAATCTGCAAAGGTGGACCTTCCTGGCCCAAAAAGTAAGTACCTTTTATTGTATTTTATTGCTCGACCTTTTGTTAATATACTTTAATATACATTATTGTTTTGTGTTATCATTTGAGTCTGCCTAACCCAGAGCAAACTTGCCCCCCACATCACAGTCATGACAAAAAGAAATTTGAACAACTTTTTTAAGGAAAAAACCCAAAAAGGCGCACTCAATATGATGCTCTGATCAATCAGCATCATTCATCGACTTCTTTTTGCACATATTCAAACCTTTCAATGTTCAGTCTGAACTGTACTGGTTTTGATAAGAAACAAAAATGCGAAAAAGAGTTAAGCAAGGCCCAGGATATTTTACCTGTTCTGGGTAACGTTGTTATTGTGTCTTCTTTCAACAAAATCAGTTCGAATGTGATAGTAAAGGGTAGGCGTGTTTGAAAATCGCCACTATCCGTGAAAACTGCAACTTTTTTATTCCCAGCCAATGGTAAGACGCGTGAAATCTGTGTTTCCGGGAAAGAGGCTTTTTCTTAATTCCTTGGTAGCAATTTAGGTGCTCTGGTATTAAAGATCTACCTTCGAGGCTAGACCATGAAGAAATGATTAGATCCGCGAGATAAAACCGGGTTCATGTTATGTCATAAACCTCAAAATTACGACAACGGTCGCAAACAACATAATATTTGAACGCCTACTGAAATCACTTCCAAGGATTCCAGTCTACAGTTGCGCACCAAGCCTGCTAATTAAAATTATACATAATTAAAATACATTTCCTCGCCGAGATAAATAATGACAAAACGTGTATAAAGAAATGCCCACTGGAGTTAACGAAAGTTCCTTAAAAATACGCTGAGTAAATCATATTTACATGGCGTTTTAACGACCCACCAACACGCTCGCACAAAACATCCGAGAGTTATCACTGAAATAATTACCAGAATCACTGGGAAAAAATATATAATATAATACAGTAGCTTGGAGATAATTAAGGATAGCTGGAAGAGTGGGGTAAAAAGGTAATAATTTATATTTTGAAATTTTTATACTTCTACAGCTATTGACAGAATTTTACTTCTCACGCCTACTGGCGGGAAAGCATTGTAATCAAGAAAACTAGATATGCTTTTCTGAATGTGACACTACTAAATGAATGACCATCATTCTGACCTCACGCTAGGTATTCAGTTCTGTGCTTGGGTTTTGGCTGAATAGACCTCGTTTGTTTTCTTCTCTTTAGCGACTAAATTCTCAATGCCTTTCTGGTCATGACTCCACTATCTATTCATACGGTATTATTATTATATCACTGGTAACATAATTATGACTTCACTGTAGATCATTTCAGTATCGAAGCGATCTCAATCTCTTGATCTTATACAGCATATCTAATTTATACCTCTAGTTCTTCTTCCATACTCGAAAAGCTAATTCTTTGAATTGAAGTTAAAATTTTCAATTAATCATAATGAAATCAGTTCAGTTTCATCATAGTCACTCATTTGGACGATATGGTAATTCAACTAAATAATCCAATCTTTTCTTGTCTGAAGTATTTTTCTTATCCTGAGAGGTAATAAACGGAAAACCTTCAACTCTCGATAAATAATCAGTTGTTTCATTTCGTAGCCGAGTTGAACTCTCCACTTAATCCCAACCGAGTGCCAGACTTTTCCTTGAGCATCTTCAATCTGAGCAGGAAGAGAGTACCATTTGTACACCTCCCCACGTTTTAGTGATCCTGATAGCAACTCGTTGTCCATCAATTTTACTAAACAAGTCAGGACGTCAATTTCGTTTTCAGAAACCTCTAGATCTGTATCAGGATCGCAGAAACGACAAGAGGTATCGATGCCATGTATTTGAGTTTCATTCTTATCTCATAGCAGGAACAGGGTACCATTTGTATACCTCCCCACATTTTTGTGAGCCTGATAGCAACTCGTATATCCATTTTACTAAAAAAGTCAGGACGTCAATACAATTTTCAGAAACCTATAGATCTGTATCAGGATCGCAGAAACGACAAGAGGTATCGATGCCATTTATTTGAATTTCATTCTCATTTCATAGTAGGAACAGGGTATCATTTGTACACCTCCCCACGTTTATGTGATCCTAATAGCAACTAGTCGTCCAACAATTTTACTAGAAAAGTCAGGACGTCAGTGCTTTCATCAGAAACCTATAGATGTGTATCAGGATCGCAGAAATGACAAGAGGTATCGATGTCATGTATTTGAATTTCATCCTTATCTCATAGCAGGAACAGGGTACCATTTGTATACCTCCCCACATTTTCATGATCCTGATAGCAACTCGTCGCTCACCAATTTTACCAAAAAAGTCATGATGTCAATTTAGTTTTCAGAAACCTATAGATCTGTGTCAGGATCGCAGAAACTGTAAGAGGTATCGATGCCATGTATTTGAATTTCATTCTCATTTCATAGTAGGAACAGGGTATCATTTGTACACCTCCCCACGTTTATGTGATCCTGATAGCAACTAGTCGTCCAACAATTTTACTAGAAAAGTCAGGACATCAATTTAGTTTTTAGAAACCTGTAGATCTGTATCAGGATCGCAGAAACGACAAGTGGTATCGATGCCAGGATCGCAGAAACGACAAGAGGTATCGATGTCATGTATTTGAATTTCATTCTTATCTCATAGCAGGAACAGGGTTCCATTTGTATACCTCCCCACATTTTCATGATCCTGATAGCAACTCGTCGCTCACCAATCTTACCAAAAAAGTCAGGACGTCAATGCAATCTTCAGAAACCTATAGATCTGTATCAGGATCGCAGAAACGACAAGAGGTGTCGATGCCATGTATTTGAATTTGATTCTTATCTCATAGCAGGAACAGGGTACCATTTGTATACCTACCCACATTTTCATGATCCTGATAGCAACTCGTCGTCCACCAATTTTACTAAAAAAGTCAGGACATCAATTTAGCTTTTAGAAACCTGTAGATCTGTATCAGGATCGCAGAAACGACAAGTGGTATCGATGCCAGGATCGCAAAAACGACAAGAGGTATCGATGCAATGTATTTGAATTTTATTCTTGTCCCATAGCAGAAACAGGGTACCATTTGTATACCTCCCCACTTTTTTGTGATCCTGATAACAACTCGTCGTCCACCAATTTTACTACAAAAGTCAGGACGTCAATTTAGTTTTTAGAAACCTATAGATCTGTATCAGTATCGCAGAAACGACAAGATGCATCTATGCCATGTATTTTAATTTTATTCTCATCTCATAGCAGGAACAGGGTTCCATTTGTATACCTCCCCACATTTTCATGATCCTGATAGCAACTCGTCGCTCACCAATCTTACCAAAAAAGTCAGGACGTCAATGCAATCTTCAGAAACCTATAGATCTGTATCAGGATCGCAGAAACGACAAGAGGTGTCGATGCCATGTATTTGAATTTGATTCTTATCTCATAGCAGGAACAGGGTACCATTTGTATACCTACCCACATTTTCATGATCCTGATAGCAACTCGTCGTCCACCAATTTTACTAAAAAAGTCAGGACATCAATTTAGCTTTTAGAAACCTGTAGATCTGTATCAGGATCGCAGAAACGACAAGAGGTATCGATGCAATGTATTTGAATTTTATTCTTGTCTCATAGCAGAAACAGGGTACCATTTGTATACCTCCCCACTTTTTTGTGATCCTGATAACAACTCGTCGTCCACCAATTTTACTACAAAAGTCAGGACGTCAATTTAGTTTTTAGAAACCTATAGATCTGTATCAGTATCGCAGAAACGACAAGATGCATCTATGCCATGTATTTTAATTTTATTCTCATCTCATAGCAGGAACAGGGTTCCATTTGTATACCTCCCCACATTTTCATGATCCTGATAGCAACTCGTCGCTCACCAATCTTACCAAAAAAGTCAGGACGTCAATGCAATCTTCAGAAACCTATAGATCTGTATCAGGATCGCAGAAACGACAAGAGGTGTCGATGCCATGTATTTGAATTTGATTCTTATCTCATAGCAGGAACAGGGTACCATTTGTATACCTACCCACATTTTCATGATCCTGATAGCAACTCGTCGTCCACCAATTTTACTAAAAAAGTCAGGACATCAATTTAGCTTTTAGAAACCTGTAGATCTGTATCAGGATCGCAGAAACGACAAGTGGTATCGATGCCAGGATCGCAAAAACGACAAGAGGTATCGATGCAATCTATTTGAATTTTATTCTTGTCCCATAGCAGAAACAGGGTACCATTTGTATACCTCCCCACTTTTTTGTGATCCTGATAACAACTCGTCGTCCACCAATTTTACTAAAAAAGTCAGGACGTCAATTTAGTTTTTAGAAACCTATAGATCTGTATCAGTATCGCAGAAACGACAAGATGCATCTATGCCATGTATTTTAATTTTATTCTCATCTCATAGCAGGAACAGGAACATTTGTATACCTCCCCACGTTTTTGTAATCCTGATAGCAACTCGTCGCCAGCAATTTTATTAGACTTTTACTTGAGCATCTCCAGTCTGACACCATTGAGAATGAAGTATCTAGAACAGCAGCAGAAAGTGATAATGACATAGCTTTTGAAAGTTCAGATCTTAAATATGTAACTAAAGTGTAAAATCAACAAAGTAAGTAACTGACCTTAGTGTCTTAAGAAGCCTTTCCAGCCTAGGATACTGAATAGATGAGTTACCTTACATCGTATTCTCAAAGTGATTAGTGACAAAGAAAATGTAAGTTAAGCTATTAACCTTTAGATGTGTTCTATTGTTATCGTCGAGCAAATTATTAATAAAAAAGTACAATTTCTATAAATCATCCGAATTCAGGCGCTCGGATGGTCAATGCTTGAAATTCCCAAACGACTTCCAGGATTGCAGGTCAAGCAATTACCACATCAAAAATGTAGTTTAAGCTGCACGTCCCTATGAGTACAATAAACTTCCTAGGAGTATACGAGCTTATAATCCTGCTGGTGGCCGTTAGCTCCAAATTACAGGCCAACGAGCAGGCGAGGTCATAATGCTGGCCCATAATTTAAATAATTAAACGGGAGGACATCGCTGCAGGGGGACAATGAAAGTGGGGGGTGGGGGGAAGTGGACAATTAGCAAAGTTCCTATGTCGGTGAGCGTGGTTGTTGAGTGGAGGAGGGCTCTCTGATAGTGGCACATCTGGATAGATACGGTGCGAGCAATATGCCTCAGTCTATGAAGTTTTCTAAGTAGGAAGGATTCAATTCGTGGAAGGAAACCGATTATCTGGTATATGAAAGACACCCTACTAGTAATAAAAAACATTTCCAAAGGCAAACCCTTGTCCAGCAGTTAATTTCATTTTATTTCTGACACAGGTCCAAGTATTAGTTAAAATTACAAACGTGTTAAGTCTCAATCCAAAAAAAGGGGTTGGAAAGGGAAGCGTTAACAGAAAACTGTAAAAAACCGAAATTAACAGAAACACTGTACAATGCTGTTATGGTTGTAAATTAAATAAAAAAACTATAGAAGAAGCACATACAAACAAATTAACAAACAGGGCAAAAGTAAACAAGCACCCTACAATACTATTATAAGAGATCCTAAAAGCTATTATGTAGAAGGTCTTTGCTGGTATAGAATTTAGAAGAAATTTATTCATAAGGAGATCGTTAATTTTATACTTATATGAACCCGGACCAGAGTGCCTGAGGAAAAGCGTTGCATAGTATATAGTTAGAACAGTTCCTAGCTATTCGATGTTTAAGAATATCTAACTTATGCATACTACGTGTAATGTAACTATGTATACTAAGTGACATATAAATCCGAACACCCAGTTTAAATGGTTTTATTTTAATAAAAGTTGGTGAATGTATTTATCTTACTGTAAGTAACAAGTGAAAAAATTTTCAGTTGGACATTCCAGTTTGGATACTGCTTTTTTTTAATTCACTAACGCTCTAAAAATGAATATTTCAGCCGCAGTAAAGAATCAACGTTGGCGGATTTTGGTTCTTGACATCCTTTACGATCGGTTACGATGCCTAGAGTACGGAGACCTGTACGATTTCGTCACCTTAGTGAGTTTGATAGGGGCCGTACAGTGGGACTTCGGGAAGCTGGACATTCTTTTCGGGCAATTGCAGTTAGAGTGCAAAGAAGTGTAGACACTGTGGTTAGGTGTTGTCAGGCATGGCTTCGAGAAGGCCGTACGCAAAGAGCAAGGGGCACTGGACGCCGCCGTAGAAGAACAGACCGTGAAGATCGCCGCCTAAGATTAGTGGCCTTAAGGGACCGTTTCTCCACTACCAGGTCCATTGCAAATGAATGATTTGCAGAACACGGAAGACCTATTGGCATGCGAAGTGTTTACCGACGAATGAGAAGCTTTGGCTTGTTTTCATACCGGCCACACTGGGTCCTCCCTTTAACTCGAGAACGCCGACGTAATCGCCTTGAGTGGTGCAGACAACGGTCACTCTGGGATCAGGAATGGAACAGTATTGTCTTTAGTGACGAGTCTCGATTTTGTTCAGGCATGCACGATGGTCGTGCCAGGGTTAGAAGGCGACGTGGTGAAAGGAGGAATCTACAGTTTTTTGTTGAAAGACATGTTCATCACACTGTTGGAGTTATGGTTTGGGGTGCTATAGCTTATGGTTCCAGGTCACCTTTAATCTTCATCAGAGGTAACATGAACGCGCAGCGTTATATCCACGAAGTTCTAGAACCCCATCTTTTACCCTATCTGGACACCCTGGTAGATCCAACTTTCCAACAAGATAATGCCCGACCACATGTTGCAAGAGTCACAATAGACTTCTTTCAACGTAATGATGTCATATTGTTACCATGGCCACCAAGATCTCCCGACTTATCCCCAATGGAGCACGTGTGGGATATGATGGGTAGAAGATTGCTCAATTTGCATCGTCCTCCTCAGACTCTAGAAGCACTTCGAGAGGAGTTGGTGGTTGCCTTGAATGAGATACCACAGAAGGACATTGACCACCTGATCGGAAGCATGCCTAGGCGCATTGGAGAATGCGTAGCACATCAGGGTGAATCCATACATTATTAAAGGTCAAAGGGTTAAATTTTTATCATTTACTTATTATGCTTCATTAAGTACTTATACAAAATTTTATTAAAATAAAACCATTTAAACTGGGTGTTCGGATTTTTATGTCACTTAGTATATATCACTGTGCGTTGTGTACTCGTATATATCCAAATTGTTATGTGCATAACATAACATTTTTAGGCTGATGACTGCCTCCCTACATGGCTACATATAAGTCAGACCTGCGATGACCGGGATACAGCCCTTTGTAGGAATATTTAAAACATATGCGCAGAGTGGTCCCAGTTCAAGATGATTTTGTATGGAAATACACATAATATATAATTAGCAACGCTTCACTGGAGACCTAGCTTTCCAGATTCCTAATTAAAAACAAAAATGGTTTTGGATAGTTTGCAAGGAATGTTGTTTACGTGTTCCTTCCAAGTCATGTGGGTTGTGGGTATTAATACTGACCTGCAAAATTTTACTGTATTGATGTTATGTTGGCACAAACTTATTACCATGGACCACAGAATTTAATTTACACTACCATGGACTCTGTCTTTGAAACACTAAGTGCCAGTTTATTTAAAAACCACTTTTATTTATTTGTCATAGTTAATAAAATGAACTAAAAATTTAAAAATATTAGTACGACTAGAAATTTCCCATCTTATGCTCCTTAATCGTCAAACGACAACGAAGCTTCTTCAAATCAAGTTTTCAAATAAAATCGTTCAACACCCTTTTCCCCTTACTGTAAAAATATACTTATTATACTAAGTGGCATATAAATCCGAACACCCAGTTTAAATGGTTGTATTTTAATAAAAGTTGGTGAATGTATTTATCTTACTGTAAATAACAAGTGAAAAAATTTTCAGCCTTATCAGTTGGACATTCCGGTTTTTATACTGTTTTTTTTAATTCACTAACGCTATAAAAATGAATATTTCAGCCGCAGTAAAGAATCAACGTCGGCGGATTTTGGTTCTTGACATCCTTTACGATTGGTTACGATGCCTAGAGTACGGAGACCTGTACGATTTCGTCAACTTAGTGAGTTTGATAGGGGCCGTATAGTGGGACTTCGGGAAGCTGGACTTTCTTTTCGGGCAATTGCAGTTAGAGTGCAAAGAAGTGTAGACGCTGTGGTTAGGTATTGTCAGGCATGACTTCGAGAAGGCCGTACGCAAAGAGCAAGGGGCACTGGACGCCGCCGTAGAACAACAGACCGTGAAGATCGCCGCCTAAGATTATTGGCCTTAAGGGACCGTTTCTCCACTACCAGGTCCATTGCAAATGAATGGTTTGCAGAACACGGAAGACCTATTGGCATGCGAAGTGTTTACCGACGAATGAGAAGTTTTGGCTTGTTTTCATACCGGCCACACTGGGTCCCTTTAACCCGAGAACACCGACGTAATCGCCATGAGTGGTGCAGACAACGGTCACTCTGGGATCAGGAATGGAACAGTATTGTCTTTAGTGACGAGTCTCGATTTTGTTTCGGCATGCACGATGGTCGTGCCAGGGTTAGAAGGCGACGTGGTGAAAGGAGGAATCCACAGTGTTTTGTTGAAAGACATGTTCATCACACTGTTGGAGTTATGGTTTGGGGTGCTATAGCTTATGGTTCCAGGTCACCTTTAATCTTCATCAGAGGTAACATGAACGCGCAGCGTTATATCCACGAAGTTCTAGAACCCCATCTTTTACCCTATCTTGACACCCTGGCAGATCCAACTTTCCAACAAGATAATGCCCGACCACATGTTGCAAGAGTCACAATAGACTTCTTTCAACATAATGATGTCACATTGTTACCATGGCCACCAAGATCTCCCGACTTATCCCCAATTGAGCACGTGTGGGATGTGATGAGTAGGAGATTGCTCAATTTGCAACATCCTCCTCAGACTCTAGAAGCACTTCGAGAGGAGTTGGTGGTTGCCTGGAATGAGATACCACAGGAGGACATTGACCACCTGATCAGAAGCATGCCTAGGCGCGTTGGAGAATGCGTAGCACATCAGGGTGCATCCACACATTATTAAAGGTCAAAGGGCTTTAAAGCAGTGCAATCATTTTGAAATTTTGATCATTTACTTATTATGCTTCATTAAGTACTTATACAAAATTTTATTAAAATAAAACCATTTAAACTGGGTGTTCGGATTTATATGTCACTTAGTATATAAGTGAGAGTGTTGGCGCAATGTGTGCGGCCATAGATCACGGTGACAGCCGAATGTCATACTAATTGCCGGCAGCGGTAGTTCACAGCGGCGGCCCCCTGCTTTATACAAACACAAACACACACCTTATGAGTTATGTACGCGCGGCGGAAAATAGTTCATTTGGAACATTCTTTCCTAATGATGAAAGTTTTGTTTTTATTGCCGCAGTTCCGTCCCCGGTAATTTATAGAGGGCGACTTCCTCTCCTTGATTACTCGCAATCGTGGGTGCTATTTTGGAGGGGTGAAAAGCACCTGCATCTTGTGCAGTGGTGGAGCGAACCTTACGTTTCATATAAATCACAAATACTGTACGGCGTGTCCGCAAAGTTGGAACTTTGCTTGGCGAGGCGTGCAGATCTTGAAAAAATGAGATAACTGGGATATTAGGCTCCACAAGATTAATTTCACTTAACCCCCTCCTGTATCTCGATCAGATTAAGAGTGAGAAGAAACTACTCACTTCTGTAATCAACCCAGGCGCCGTATGTAAACAAAGCATTTATTCACCAATCGGTTCGAAAAGTGAATAAATGCGTCGTTTGAGGTGTATTAATCAACTGACAAAAAAAATTGCGACGACCTCTCCTCCACCCCACACATCTCGTCATCCCCTAGCGTTTGCCTCTAAAAACTTTCTCAAAATAATCAGGGATCTTCCGAAACGCCAAATAACGAAGATTTTTGTTTTTCCATTTTTGACTTTTTCCTCAACCGTCTCTAGAACGGTTTCTAAAAACTACAAATGTTTTTTGTCCTTGGCATTGTAGTAATATTTTGTGGAAACTTCATCATAATCCGACAGGTATGTTTCTAGTTATAGGCAGGCAAAACGCCAGCGGACGGACAGACGTATAGACAGACACACCCACGGAAATGAGTGACACGGTTTTGGAAGGACAAAAAGAGGAACAAAGAAAAAAAATACAAAATTGGGAAACAAGGATTTACAATTATTCTCTAGTTACAAAAACGTCTTCAGTGTTTGTCACTTTATCAGTCCTTTTGAGATCTAGGAAAGGCACTTGTATGGTGAGTCTTTCAGTTTCAAAAGAAGAGCTACTTATATCACAAAAAGTTATATACCCTGCGACAGTTTACCATAGATATTTGCTTAGCAAGATCCTTGTCACTTATGAACCTAAAAGCCTATAATGCTGAGAAAGTTCGACATATATACTTAATACTTTAATAATAATAATAGTTTATTAACCAGTTGACAAACATGTACAGGATTCGTCATTTAAAAGTATATATACATTATGTAGACCCACACACACACAAGAAGGAAAACGGTGGGCAAAATCCGCAAAAAGGATGAAAGTGGATTCGAGCAGGAAATAGGATAGATAACTCGAGCGATACATATTGCTGCTGGTTGGCTTCGTCAGGCCCGAAATGAATGTACATATGCAACTACAAAAGTAGATACACATGTCCACACATCCGGATACGGGTGTACCCTGAGGAAACGAATATCGAGAGGGAAAAAGATTACACACATATATATATATGTATATATATATATATATGTGTAATATATTGTAGAGTTTTTCTGGTCTCTTTTGGGTGTGGATTGAAACACTCGATTCCACAAAAAGAAATGCAATAATTTATCTAAAACACAACACAACTAACTTTAACTTGACTAGATAGAACATCTATGTACACCACTATTTATGTCTGACTACTATTTACGAATCATTATGTCACGTCACTCACTCCAGCCTACTGTGCTTCCATCTCCCGGCCGTCACCCTATATAATCCGCAACGCATGTACTCGAAAGTTCTAGAAAGTTCCGGTGAGCCACATAGCGGCAGTCCACAATCTTCGAGGTCACTCCGCGTCTATTTTACAAATAAAAAAACGAACCCACAACAACACTAATGACCACCAACATTCAGGATAAAATTTCAAACACTGATAAAATCGGCCACAGAATTAAAACACTCTTCAATGAGATAGCTTTTCAACCTACTTTTAGACATGTTCAGTTGTTCTGTTTTTTTTTATTTTATCTGGTAGCTTGTTTAATATTTTTGGTCTAAAGGTGTGGGGAGACTTTACTAATTAAGTCTACCATAAGCAACAATCATTAGCTACAACTGCAAAAAAGGAAAAAATGTAACAAAGCATTAACAGAAAAAATATAGAATAGCACAAAAAGGTAACTAACAGAAAAAACAAACAAAAATGGAGAAACAAGGATTTACAAAACAGTTCAAAACTTGGATATGCATGTACCGATAACAAGAAAACATTTTCATAGAACATTGAAGTCTGACGTTCCACATACGTATTCCGTGTATGTGAGTTAGAAATGTCACTTGACCGTACCGTTTGACACCTGAGAGTTCGACATAGAAACTCAATATTTTGCTAACATATTCTGCCAAGAGCACTTGCCTTATTGCAAACAACATTCGTCCAGAAAACGATTTTTCGGATGACCACGTCCCTAACACCGAGTATATTCAGTACCACAATTGGAGAGGTATGAAAGATGGGGTACCAGCGGAATTCGAACCCGCATCTCCTCCTTTCCGTGGAATCGACCTAACCAATTCTTCCTTTCTCCCAAGTTGTTGTTCAATAAATGCTGATCCAATTAACATCTGCGGCAACATGAATCCAGCAAAAAGCTAAACGTCATTGAGGTGTTACTTGCTTTTTGTGATAATGAATGGAAAAGTCTGGAACTTTTACATTTCCAAGCTGTTGTGTTTCGATGAAGTTTGGAGGAAATCTACCTATTACTTTCCGACCTGGTCCATATAACATCTACACGGACTCTCCCTCTTATGAAAAACATATTTTTCAATATTATTTCAAACATAAGTGAACTCACAGAAATGTTTAAAGCTCTGATCATAAAGAAACTTGAAGGAGCTTGAATTTCGAAATTCTAAGAAGATACTGTTAATGTGTATTGTATATCTAATATATATATATTGAGCCGTGGTCATTGTCGTCTAGACCAGTTAGGTGAAAAATTAAAGCTTCCGCCTTTTGTTGGGTACTTCGACAAAATTTAAGCAAAGGGGACTCTTTATACTTTTTTAATTCTCTCTAGCTTTCAATGGACTTTGCCATCATCATCAGGAGCTGCAATTACAATGATAACAGTAGCAACAATAGTGTAAAATGAATTTAAATTGACTTAACTTACAGTAGTATGTGAGGATGTTGCTAATTGTTGTTTACGTATAGGATGATGGAAACGTCCAGTAACATGGTGAGAGCTGGATAGATGGTACAATGGTCAAAATTATATAAAATATGACAAGAACAAGCTAAAAACAGATTAAAAATTATTTAAAAACATGAAAGCATTACATCGTGAAGCCACTTGATGATTGCACAAAATGGTGGTCATGGAATAATGAGTGAGATGAACCCTTTGACAGAAGGCCGAAGGTTGTCAATGTCTGCGTAGAAAGATGGAACGAATTGTGGTCGTATGCCAACGTTGCCAAATCACTTCAGATGATGCGATTTTCAGAATGTTATGTAAGAAATTGTTAATACATGAGTTAAAAAGTCACTGGGGTACAGATATATTGAATTGTTTTTTCAGACTTTGGTTGCCTGTTTGTTCATTCTATATGTTGCATGTACTGTGGAGTACGTCACTATTCAATACAGTCAACGTCAACAGTTTGAGCGTAAATGTCAATAAAACAAAAGTTATGAAATAGATATAATATGATAGATAGATAGATACAATCACAGGGACATTATAATAGAAAGCAAGAAAATTGGGCAAGTTAAGGAATTTAAATATATAGGAGTTGTCTTAGATGAAAATCTGACTGAAAAAAAGTTCCAAAAAGAATAATCATTTATGTAGAATAGGTAATAATTTAAGTTATTGCTCTAGACTTCTAATCTTTAAAACAAATGTACTGCTCAGTTACTGTTCTACCATTATGTATATGTTTCAGAAGAGTGATATAGAAGTCTTACGGATAAAACAAAATTATGCTGTAAGACACATATTAGGTTTCAACGGACATACAAGAGTAATAGACATGTTAGAAGCAACAAAATTATTGAATATTATTTATATAAGATAAAAAATGGTATGTAGCCGGAACATACTTTATATTTAATCTGCAATTAGTATCTGATATTCACAACTACAATACAAGAGGTAGACAAAATGTCTATGTAGCTTGTGTGCATTCGAGTTTTGCAAAAAGCAGTCCTCCATGAAACAAGGTTTAGTAGAATTTAATAACCTTCCAGGCTATGTAAAGAATTTAAACTTTGTTAGTTTTAGAGAAAGGTTAAGAAAACATATTGCGGAAAACCGTAGTATTATAATATAAGTACAGATGTAGTACTTTTCACTTTTGTTATTGTACTGTGATAGCAATTTGTCAATGAAAATAAAGGATTGATTGATGCATAATCTCAAATCAATACTGCCAGTTTGATATCCAACAGATTCACCTTATTATTTCTTAAACATTAGACTCAAAAGTTGATATATCTAAGTGGGACGTTACATATTGGAAACTGCTCGTAAATATACGAATACCTCGTAGCTCGATTCCTATCTGAGAGACGTTCGGAATGCCCTTAGGTATGCCTATACAGATACGTGTGTAATCATGTTGGGAATGATTTCTATGCGGCTGCTATAAAAAAGTTATTAAAACAAATTGGCCGCGTCCGAAGCCTGCCTCGGTGATTTAACTATCTGACACTTGGTAATGCTGAAAAGTAATTGCCCAACAATCGTTCGAACCGCTCTTTTTTCAAATCCCTGCTGGAACGGGATTTCTGGAGGTTATGAATGCTTTGCTTATGTATATTTTTGTGTCGTGTACACACCTACGCGGTGTCGGTGTGTTGTTTTGTTATTGAATAGATGCATTTATCCTTGTATGATATCTTAAAACGCCTGTACGATGTTAAATAAAAAATTGTTGTTGCGACATGGTACAAAGTATATTGACTCCTACAGGTATCGTGATCGGAGCAATGCAAATATACCACTTAGAATACAAAAAATCAGTTATTTGAACTGCTACATTTGTGCAATTTTGATGCCTTTTGTGCAGAACTGACTATCTTCACACAAATAAAGGGACGAAGAGAAAAATGTGTTCAAATATATTTTTTTAAAATCACATGATTTCAGTGCAAATCTGTTTTAATAATATTTTGAGCAAATTGAAAATAACTGATTTAAGGTTATTTTAGGTTATTTGGATCGTTTTGAACAGAACCTATAATAGTGGTGGTCTACAACGCCAAAAAACGGGGTAGAAATTATTATTTTTTCAGTTACAAGTTTGTTATTTACCAATATTACTTTTTTATTATTGAAGACAGAAAAACGAAATTGAGGGGGGGTTGCGTATTATACATGAACTTACGTCTTTTGACATATTCACTTGCTTTAAAGTATTTCCCGTTTTACCGGAAATTACTACAACTTTCGATTTTTAAATGGGATACCCTATACGGTTTTACTTATTTCGATCAAGAATAATGTTCTGTACGCAACAAGGCCTCACTTGTCAATATTTGACAGATAAAGTAATTCTTGTTCCAATTTTTACTTTTCGATCTAGAATGCCATGGATCCTGTAAATTGAGTCATTTTTTTATTAAGTAACACCTGAAAAATACGATTTTGACGTTACATTCGCTTCAAAGATTTTTTACAATTATTCAGAAAAATTGTGAAAATAAGGTAACATAAATAATTAATCGTAAGAAAATGACCTCTTAGAAAATATCTAGTAAACGGAAAAAGTTAGTGTTTGTAAAATCTTTAAAACGACAGTAAGGTCATTCGCCTCAAAATAGTATTTTCCCGTGTTACCTGATGAAAAATGAAGCGATTTACAGGATCCATGGGATCCTAGATCGAAAAGTAAAAATTGAAATAAAACTGTCTTTGTTTGTTAAATATGAGGCATTGTTGTGTTCAGAAAGTCATTCTCGATCGAAATAAGTATCTAAAAATATACAGGTTTAAAAGTCGAAAGTCACCCCTCTAACTTTTTTATATGACTTTCTGGAAAAGAAAGACCGATATAAAAGTTATAGGGTCTGATATGAAGTTTTATATGTAATATTATTTTGTATACCAGGTACCCTAGAGAAGCGCTATCGAATAAAGTTGCACTTTCCAAAATGGAACTCGCTGTATATTTTTAATGAACATGATTGTCCCCTTTTTCTGATTCCATATACAGGGTGTTTCAGTTTATTGTTTCATAACTTCGATAGAACTCTTAAAACTAATGCATAAAGTCTATATAAACATGGGTCGAAAAATGCGTGGCTTCCGAAATACAGGGTGTTTAAGTTTACTTTTTAAAATAGTTTTTTTTAAAATATTTCGAACAATATTTGATGTATAACAGTGAAAATTGGTATACAAGGGATTTCTGGTACAACAAAACGAACCATGGACATAGTTTTACTGTAGCCGCTAGAGGTCGCTTTCTGCTGTACCAGTAGTGTATTAAAATGACCGAAAAAATTTTCTTAGTGCAATTTTTTGCTTTTTGAATAAAAAAACTGATTCCTCGCACTTTTCAACATAAAAAAGCTTTCCTGTGAGTTTTCGTTATTGTTAGCCGTTCTTGAGATATTTCGATTTTTAAGGTTCGGTGCATTTTTAATTATTTATGGGAACATAATATTTTTTTTACATTTTCGATTTGGGCATTATAAGTAATTAAGATGATCGTTTAGATTGTGTTTTTAAACACAGCAATAATTCCTAACTCCAAATAAACACAAAAAAAAACAGAATATTAATTTGTTTAATTTTCCAATATTATTTTTAACAAATTAAATTAATTATTTACAACTAAAATGCTATTGGATAGTTAAGACAAACATACAAAATCTGAAGTAGTTGCTCGAAATGTAAACCCAATTGTTCAATACACAATTCACATCTACGAATGATCGAACGTGGTATAGCATCATTCAAATAAGGCCTTATTTCATCACATGCATTCCTGATTCTGTCTATTAGCATATCTCTTGTGGTTACGGGAGTCTGCTACACTTTTTCTATTAGAAATCCCCACACAAAGAAATCTAATGGATTTAGTTCAGGGGATCGTGGAGGCCAGGCGACTGGTCCTCCACGGCCGATCCATCTTTCAGGATAATTTTCGTCCAGCCAGTTTCTAACTATTCTCGAATAATGAGCTGGACAACCATCAAGCTGGAACCAGGCCAATCTTCTTAAATCTAACATAACATCATCCCACATATTTGCATGTTCAGCCTTTAAAAATTCCAAGAAGGTCGCAGCGTTTACGCTTGCAGGCAAAAGGTGGGGTCCAAATAGTCGACTACGGTAGATACCAATCCACACGTTCACACTAAATTCATGCTGAAAATTTCTTTCCCGAACTGCATGCGGATTTTCATGCGACCAGATATGTTGATTATGAAAATTTACCACTCCACGTCTAGTGAAGCATGACTCATCGGTCCATAAAACGTTACTTAAAAACTCCCAAAACTCCCCTTAATATCAGTATCAAGAATCCACTGACAAAATGTGATTCTTTATTCTCCGTCCGCTGGCTGTAGTCCTTGCACAGGTTGCAAATGGTAAGGACGTCTATGGTCATTTCTAAAAACACGGTGAACATGGCTTGCTGAAATTCCCAAGGCACCAGAAACTCTCCTAACACTTGTGGGAGGATCTCTATCAAACTCACGCAGAAGCATACGGGTAAATCTGCGCTGACCAACATTTATGTTTTGATCCCTTTGGAGATTTCCAAAACCATTATTTGGCGATGCACTCTTACAAATACTGAGCGAGTTGGATGTCGTCTGTTTGGAAATGTTCGTGCGTATTCTCTGGCTGCTTCTGCTGCGTTTCCATTTACAAAGCCATACACAAAATTAATATCCGCTAACTCTTCATTGGAGAATAAAAATGGCATTTTTATAAAACTTACGAAAAAAAACAGGTAAAAGAAACTAAATTTCATGCATTCACAATTGCAAAAAACATTTCAGGTTTCAACAGACAACAAAACTAACTGTCAGCTAATTGACGTTTAACCTTATTCTGCTTTCAATTTCAAAAATATTTGCAGGCACAGCCTACTTCTAAAAATTATCGAGATACTGACTTTTTAACGTTATTTTATCATAAATAATTAAAAATGCATCGAACCTTAAAAATCGAAATATCTCAAAAACCGCTAACTATAACGAAAATTCACAAGAGAGCTTTTTTATGTTGAAAAGTGCGAAGAATCAGATTTCTTATTCAAAAAGCAAAAAATTGCACTAAGAAAAAATTTTCGGTCATTTTAATACACTACAGGTACAGCAGAGAGCGCCCTCTAGCGCCTACAGTAAAACTATGCACACGGTTCGTTTTGTCGTACCAAAAAACCCTTGAATACCAATCTTCACTATTATACATCAAATATTGTTCGAAATATTTAAAAAAAACTATTTTAGAAAGTAAATTTAGGCACCCTGTATTTCGGAAGCCACGCATTTTTCGACCCATGTTTATGTAGACTTTATGCATTAATTTTAAAAGTTCTATCGAATCTTAAAGTTATGCAACAATAAACTGAAACACCCTGTATATGGTATGTTAAAATAAATTTCATTAATTTATTTATTATGTATGCCGGCTCTTTACTAGATTGTATAGATGGCCAGATGCAAACTCATTCGAACTCTGACACACAAGAGAAAATACAAACAAACTTTGAGTTTTTGGTCAAACTTATGAAAATAAGTATGATAACCATGTAAAATTGATATCAAAAACCTGTCAACCTTAAAGATAATCATTTCTACACGAGCCTTTAAGCATTATTGTCATTTCTAGGGGTTTTCAGACTTGAAATCGCTTAAAACTCGAACAGTGCCAACTTCAGAGAAAATTTACTACAAACCTTTTTATAAAGACTGTCAAAAAGTCTAAGATAAGTATGACAGGTTTGAAACTGCCGATTTTAGTAGTTTATTAAAAAAATATATGAACAAATTATCATCCGGTTACCACCGGTAGCCCCTTGATGTTAAGGAACACCCAAAAAATGAGATTATGGAAAATGTGGGGCTGGAAGGTTTTTTGTATGAATGCCAGGCTTTCGCCACCATCTAGTATTCTTCACCGTTTTCTCAGCCTTAGATATAACCCCATCTTGTTTACATCAATTCAGATAGGCAAAACGACGAGAATAAGAAACATGGGACTTACAACATCCAAGAAAACATGAAATTTTAGTCATTAAATCTTTCGCGATTACAATTTTTGAAGCTTTAAGTCTTTGTAGGGATCATATAGTAGCTTCATATGGAGCTTGCAGAATGAAAACACCATCTAAGGGCTAAAAATTCTACTTCAAACTATCGGCGCGTTACCATTCGTTGTTCCTTTATGTCTTAATAAACTGTTAACTACTAAAAAGTTATAGCCAACGTTCGAAAAATTTGAGATATGACTTTTTTATGATAGTCCAAATATCACAAAGATGCTTAGAAACATTTCCAAGATCAAAAATTGAGAATCTGACGTAGCCCCAAGCTTTGCTGAAAAAAGCATGACTTCCTTTGATCACCCTGTATGAGTAAAAAAATAAAAGAAATATACCGATCAAACCCTGTATGTGTCCCCAAAGAGTTGGTCAAGAACCTCCCGAATGCCCCTGCTCGATATCTCTTTCCGTTCCGATAATATCGAGATTTGACTTTGGATAAAATTTTCCAGGTGTCCGCACTTTGCAGTTAACATTTTTGTTTTTTCTTATATCGAAGCAGCCCCGCAAACAGAGGCCTAAATGCCGGAACACCGCGGCTGCTATGATGATCCCAAAGAAATTTTGTTAATAATAACAATAATTAACGTCTTTTATTTGTAATATTCTTACAGGAGGCGAGATATAGATTATATATCTATTCTACCATCTAACCGCCTTAACAATACGAGATGTAAAAAAAAAAGAATTTGTTGAAAATTAATAGGCACCTGTATACAATAACGTATAATCCAAGTAAATACATAAGGAAAATATGAGGACACTTATGGGTTACAACCGATTTCGCTGCTGATCAAGAAGAACTTCTTTCACTTTTTTCTTGAATTTGGATAATGGTTTTTTTTAAACTGCGGTCTAAAGAATTATATGATTTGATCGCATTGTAAATGTATGAATTCTGAAATAGAGACGTGCTGTGGCGTGGAATTGAAAAAGTCTCTCTATATCAAATATTAATACGATGCATATTCCCTCTACGTATGAATTTGTTTGCTAAATATGACGGTGTTTTTGAATAAAGAGCCTTATGAGTCAGATTTAGGAGCTGATACTTATACATTTTATCAATTTTCATGCCGATGCATCCGCGTCAGTGACACAAACATCTCTTCAAGGAAAGCTAGAGAAGAAGTCTCTGAGCCCCTCCCAGTCGGCATGTCCGTAATGCCAATTTTTGCGGCCTGTACGAGTTTCTGGGTTCTGACCGTGTGGGCGAATTCCATAGACGCATTACTTATTTGGAAAAACGGTCATTTACTTATATCGCCATGTGTTGCAGCATTTTCAAAGAAGTCAATAATTTCATCAGCAAAAGCCTAATTAGGGAAAGGAGTTTCTGTATCTCATTGTCTGATTTTGGCAGCATGAACTATCACCTTCTGTTTTATCTCGCTAACTTCACATGCATTCGTTCTGCGCGTGCTTCTGACCGCTGTTGCAATTATTCATCTGTATGTAATACCTACAAATCATCATAAATGATGGTCTGTTCAAGACTGATCTGTTGGGTAGGCGAAATTAATTTCTGGGCTAGAATTCTCCCCCCTTCGCCCTCTATTGTTCCATCCGATACTGAATTAGTTTTGATGTTGGGTCAATAATGGGGCGACACAGCTATAACGTATCGGATATTATTTTATGGGGAAGATATCGGATTTACCAATGTGGTTGAAGGGGCATTCTAAATGGTTGGTGACCTTGGTTTGGGCAGAGCCGGCTCAGGTAATACAAAGGAGGTTAAAAAGATTGTTATGCTCAAGCAGTGGCAAAGGCGAAGCTCAGGTACGGTATGAATATCACTCGGCGTTTGGAAATACAACATCAACAGTTGGATGCATTCCTAATCATCAAAAAGGCTCTCAGGTTAACGCTACAGCCCAGAATCAATTTTTGACAACGGTTTTCCATTATCGTTATTAGGATCACCAGGATTGATACATTCTTTTATGGATCCTATGGATGTTGTGCAGTTTCGGACCTGCTCTTTGTTGGTTTGGGCACTCGGCGCAACACAACGAAGGCAGATACTTTTTCAAGGTAGTGCATGCTCACCTGGTCCACTGCGAATATACAATCTACCTCCACACCCGCGTACAGCTATTGATGGTCTTTTTTGTGCTGTCGATCGGTAATAGAACCTGAGTTATTCTGTGAGCCACAGCCACTGAATTAATATATGTAATGGTGGTAGCCTTTGTACGTCTCTTACTAGCCTTACCACTACCGACTGTGTTGCCTTTGTCCACCATGTCACCGATCTATAGGTTATTATGCCTCTCACAACCCTCGTATATAACCATACCATCATCCTTGAGTATAACCCCGAACACCCGCACATCCATTTACACCCTCCCAGGGCTATTGTAGCTTCTGGCAATCCTGTTGATGTGACAGTTCCACGCTAATCTGTGGTCAAAAATGGCTCGAAGGTCTTTTGTCTCACTGTCTTTTTCCTGTACCACCTGTTGACAATATCCATGGCCTTTTGGGAGTAAATGGTCCTTGCAAACCAGCCTTTAACCACAACTACGTCGCGTATACCAGACTGTAAAAGCTTTTGGTCGTCAGTTTTTGAAGAAGTGTATCTACCAGGACTGCCCTTAAAAGGGGAAATAACAGTCGTCCCTGAGGACGTTCTAACGCCTCCTTCACTTCGATTGTGGTATCGCCTGCCTGAAACGTGATACTCTTAGTTCTCAGGTTGGTCTCTATCCATTGGCTTACCGCGCCTGGAACCCCCGTGTGGTGTAACGTGTTCACCATCAATTGCGTTTTTTGCGTTATGGAATGCACCTTATATACAGGGTGTCCGCAAAGTTGGGGTTTTCCTTTACACGACGTGTAGATCTTGAAAACATAAGCAATTTTTCTTAGTACCATATACACCAATGTCTTAAGGGAACCGAGATAAAGGGCTCCGCAGCATCAGAAATACCTGAATACCGTCCTGTAGCCGCGACTCGCGACATCCCCGACTGGTACTAGGACACTAGCTCAACCCGACGACAGAACTGGGTCGGGGTCGGGGTCAGAGTGTCAGGTCAGTATGCAACCTTCAACCGACGGTTACGGTCACGCGTGTAGAGGTAAACGAACCCGTATAATCGATTGCGTTTCAAAAAACAACAAGCACTAGAGACGTGGCTAGAGAAAAGTGTGGCAAACGCTGCGTGAAGAGGGGCTGTATCCGTTTCACGTCCAACGTGTACAAGCCCTTCAACCTGACGATTTTCCAGCAAGAGTGCGGTTTTGTGAGTGGTTGTTGCATCAACATGACAATAATCCGGACTTTTTGAAGTGCATATTGGTGACAGACGAATCTACGTTCACGCGTAATGGGGTGAACAACTTTCGCAACACTCATGTTTGGTCAGTAGAAAATCCGCACGCTGTCCGTCGGACACATTTTCAACAAACATTTTCGGTGAATGTTTGGGCTGGCATGGTGAACGGTATGCTCATTGGACCATTTATTCTCCCAAATCGATTGGACGGGATGCAATACCTAGACTTTTTACGCAACATTTTGCCTTCCTTGTTAGAAGATGTGCCATTATGTGGTTTCTGCACGGTGGTCATATTTGTTACCTCTATTCGTGGTCTACTGGTCTGCACCACCGCCGGCGTCTGCTCGGTAGCGCATCATTTCATTTTCAGTTGGTGCGGTATGATTTCGGGCAGAGACGTACTTAGCCCTCCTCGTCAACTGGAGAGTGAGTAGTTTTTTTTTATTTTTTTGTACTTGGTCGCCCTCGTTTCACCTTTGTTACTTCAAGGGTAGTTGTTTCTGAAAAGGCAAAACCCCAACTTTGCGGACACCCTGTATATAGAAAGGTTGCTACTGTTATCGCCTTGTCAACTAATGCCTTAGATAAGCAGCCAGCATAAGTCATCCTAGATCTGGTTGATATGCATATTGACGATTACTGAACGAGTTCACCTCTAGTGCTTCGTCCTTATGTGCCTATCCACCAATCTTTCCAAAATTTGAAGAAGGAACGATATCAGGCATATGATCCCATACGATCTGGTACCCTGCCTATTTTCGGCAGGTAGATGACTTTTGCCAGGTCAAGCAAGCCATCTTTTGCAATAGAACAAGGTATATGCCATGCACTCCAGGCAATTTATATGAGTGGAATTTATTTATGGCCCATCTTCCTTTGCCTGGCCCTGTTATCGTCGTTGCCAGCCTTCAGTCGCCAGCTGTATGCCTCTCTGGGCTCCCTCCGTCTTTGGACAGACATAGTCTCCCGTGACCGGTATCAACGAATGATTCTGGAACGTGTGCCTTTATTCAGTACGTTTGTGTAGGTTCATCACTTTTGATCATGCAGCCTTCATCCGCCATAGCACCATCGCCTTTGGCCAGCACCATGTGGATACGGCTTGCTCTTCCGAAGAGATGCAAATCCATCCTATTTGCCTAGCGACCCCCAATTCTGACTTCAGATTCGTCTTTAGAGGGAGAAACTCAATAATTTAATGCCGGAAACGTGTAGCCTTGTACCTGTCAGCTACTTTCGAGAGGGTTCACTGCCATATAGTCTTTAACAACGTACGCACCAGCCTGAGCCGTGCTATATCCGATACTTTATTGTGTACCCATATAACAATAAACTCGATACCTTACGGCCTCAATATTGACCCCGCGTCGGCGGTTTCGCAGTGGAAACCCTCCCCAGGCAGAAACAATAAGGAAACCCCAAGCTCTGGATATTAATTCTGGATCGCTATTAGGATAGAGCTGAGTCTGCTTGTAGGATAATTGGTGGGTATTATGATGTTAAGCCTGGAGAGCAACACAGTTGAGAAAATGAAAAGTTACTGCTTAGTCTGGAAGCAAGAGGTCTTGAAAAAACAAAGGCTACTTAAGACAACTATTGTCTTAATTCTGTTCATCGTATCACAAATAAAAGCTACTTGACTTGATGAATCCCTAGGCAGAATGATGATAGTCTTGACAATGACAATAACCACGACCTTTACGGTTATATCGGTCTCAAGTGAATATTTTTAAATAAACCCCCTCTTCTTTTACCAAAATTGAAAAGACGAGAAAATTTATTTGACCTTGACTACTTCCTTCAAGGCGATTTCACGACGTTTAAAACAATTGCTGTGACGGAAATGTTTGACAGCACAGTTGCGAGCTTTGTGGTGATCACCCAAATATCACCCTGACCACGACCTTGGCTATGACATTCAAGGTCACATCAAGAGGAAACCTCCCATTTTAACATAAGAAATGGAAAATGAAGAACATTTTACTTCCAAATGTGACATCACAGTCAAGATCGTGTCAACCTTAAATGTTATATTTGGTCACATTACGACGTAAAATTTCTTGATTTTCCCATTTCCAGTATAAAAATGAGAAGTTTTCTTTATAAATCTTGACTTGACTTTGAAGGTCATTGTTGAGGTTACCTTTGAGGGATCCCAAAAAGTCTCACAACTGTGCTTTCAAACATTTTTGCTAGACCAAATTGTTTTCGAATCGAGATTTGACCTTGAAGGCCACGGTCATGGTCAAAGTGATATTCGGACGCAAGACTTCTCCTTCTTTTAAATATCATTGTTATTTGACCTTGAAATTAGATTGGAAATCGTTGTCAAGGTCATTGTCAAGGTCATCAAGATTCTACC
This sequence comes from Acanthoscelides obtectus, assembly GCA_963669975.1. NCBI lineage: Eukaryota > Metazoa > Arthropoda > Insecta > Coleoptera > Chrysomelidae > Acanthoscelides > Acanthoscelides obtectus. The sequence continues at coordinate 24,751,074 of CAVLJG010000005.1, forward strand.
CTGTAAAACTTAAGTTTGGCATCTTTTTTATGGAATGCGCAGTTTTTTAAATGTTTAGGTTAGGAAATTAAAATGTAATCTATGCACCTCCTCCTTGACGAAGAAGTAATCCGTTGGCACCAAAACGGTTCTGTTTGAATCTAGGAAATACTTGAGAAGTTTTCTTTATAAATTTCGACTGGACCTTGAAGGTCGCAACGGTGCTTTCAAATATTTTTCCTTTACCAAATTGTTTTCTAGTCGAGATTTTACCTTGAAAGTAATGGTCAAGGTCAATGTCATGGTCATGAAAAAATGAAGATTCTATCTAAAAATATTTACTTGACCTCGAACTTCAAAATCGTTGTTAAGGTCATTGTCGAGGTCACTAAGATTACCAGCGGATAACAAATACCCTCCCTGGTTTTGTCGTGCAATGATCTTTAAAATATCAAAAAATCATCGACTCTGGAAGCGATATAAGAGAACTTTGGTTAGATCTGACTATGAAGCTTTTAGTAACTTGCGAAGAGATATCAAAATCGATATAGATTTGGCGTTTTATAATTTTGTTGCGAGAACTGAGCGTGCCCTTTTGAAAATGAAAATTGTCTAAAATAACACCTGTTTTTAAGAAAGGCGATCGATCGCAGGTAGAAAATTACAGGGCTATTGTTATTTAAGTAGTATTTCCAAAATTTTTGAGTTTGTTCTTCTTGATATTCTGTTCTCTCATGTAAGTCGGTCAATATCGACAAGTCAACATGGTTTCTATAAGCGTAGATCTACGTGTAGTAATCTGGCACGTTTTAAGCAGTACTCCGCTTCAGTTCTGCATAATGGCGGGCAAGTTGATGTAGTCTATACTGACTTTTCGAAAGCTTTCGACCGTTTGGATCGCGGTGTTCTACTGCAGAAGCTGTCTAAGTACGGTTTAACATCTAGATTCTTAGCTTTCTTTCATTCATACATCAGTGATAGACAATTATGTGTGGACTTCCGTGGATATAATTCTGGTGTGGCTTTAGCTACATCAGGGGTGCCTCAAGGTTATGTTCTGGATCCTCTATTATTTTTAATTTTTATCAACGATGTTGCGTTGTGAGTACCTACTATATGCCGATGACCTCAAAATCTTTAATAGCGTGTGTTGCTTAGAAGACAGTTTAAGGTTACAGTCTGATTTGAATGTCATTGGTCACCGGTGTATGGTAAATAACATGCACTTGAATGTTAATAAATGTACTACTATGACGTTTATACGCAGGGTGGAACCGACATGTTTTAATTTTGAAATCGGTAGCAATGTTCTTTGTCGTGTTAATATCGTCAAGGATTTGGGCGTATTATTCGATCCAATGCTTTCTTTTATTGATCACATTAATGCAATAATAGCAAAAGCCTTTAAAAATCTTGGTTTTGTTATAAGAAACAGTAGACATTCCAATAATATTTTGTATGTATAATTTTTTGTTTTTTCCCTGCCTGTTAATTGGATCAATCTGTTCAGGCAGTGTATGGATTATTATAAATGAAAAAATATTTCTGCTACAGCTCAACTCAGTTGTGTTTTGTTTGTTCACACTTTTCGATGAGAATTCATCTGAATGTGAAAACATTACCACCAAAGAAGATTGCAAAGTTCGTATCGCTTGTGGTGACTACGAACACTCTTACATCCAGTAGCCTTCGTCCATGGAAATATTTCGTGAATATTTCCTTCGATCTTTTAAATACATCATAGCTGCCCAAGGCTATATCGTAAATCTCCAAGAACCGCCTTGCTATACAAAGCATTTAATTAACATTATACTGGGTATTGTGTGAGAACAACGAATGCTCAGTGGACATAAGAACAACCCACACGTTCAAGAACGCGCATAACGTCGAAGAATTTTAGTAACACAGTAAAATTATGGAAAAAAGTCGTAATCGTGACAATAGGTAGTCGTTTTTTAGATTGCAGCTCACAACCTGTTACATAGTACATTGATAGATGAATCCGGAACCGGTTAGTTACAGGTTTACTTGAGTTTCATAGGAGAACTTTGTGCAAAAGAATGGAGCGGTAGTTTGCTTTGCTATATACAGGGTGTCCGCAAAGTTGGGGTTTTCCTTTTCAGAAACAACTACCCTTAAAATAACAAATGTAATGTGTAGTGAAACGAGGGCGACCAAGTAAAAAAAAATAAAGGAAAAAGTACTCACTCTCCAGTTGACGAGAAGGGCTAAGTACGTCTCTGCCCGAAACCATACCGCTCCAACAGAAAATGAAATCAGCTGATGCGTTACCGAGCAGACGCCGGCGGTGGTGCAGACCACGAACAGAGGTAACAAATATGACGGCGTTGCCGCGTTTTCAGTTTTTAGGTAAACGTACTTTATAGGTATTGTTCGAAGTTATCGGCGTTTGATTCAAAAACACAGGTGCGTGCACGACGTAGCCAAGCATCGGTGCAGGCTTTGAGAATGGAGTCCCTCCCCCGAATGAAAGCACCAGCTTGTTCAATTCTGAGACGAAGTTCGTCAACGGTATGCACTTCAGTTTTGTACACTAAGCGTTTCATTTCTCCCCAAAGAAAAAATCACATGGTGTTAAGTCTGGAGATCGCGGAGGCCACGCTACGGGTCCATTACGTCCGATCCACCTATTCGGAAATAATTCATTAAAAAACTCACGCACTTCGCGTCTAAAATGGGGCGGTGCACCATCATGCAGAAACCACATTGATTGTCTTACACTTAATGGCACATCTTCTAACAGGGAAGGCAAAATGTTGCGTAAAAAGTCTAGGTATTGCCTCCCGTCCAATCGATTTGGGAGAATAAATGGTCCATGAGCATACCGTTCACCATGCCAGCCCAAACATTCATCGAAAATGTTTGTTGAAAATGTGCCCGACGGACAGCGTGCGGATTTTCTACTGACCAAACATGAGTGTTGCGAAAGTTATTCACCCCATTACGCGTGAACGTAGATTCGTCTGTCACCAATATGCACTTCAAAAAGTCCGGATTATTGTCATGTTGATGCTACAACCACTCACAAAACCGCACTCTTGCTGGAAAATCGTCAGGTTGAAGGGCTGGTACACGTTGGACGTGAAACGGATACAGCCCCTCTTCACGCAGCGTTTCCCACAGTTTAGTTTTTGATACTTGCACTTCTTTAGCCACGTCTCTAGTGCTTGTTGTTTTTTGAAACGCAATCGATTATACGGGTTCGTTTACCTCTACACGCGTGACCGTAACCGTCGGTTGAAGGTTGCATACTGACCTGACACACTGACCCCGACCCCGTTCTGTCGTCAGGTTGAGCCAGTGACCTTGTACCACTCGGTGATATCGCGGGTCGTGGCTACAGGACGGTATTCAGATATTTTTGATGTTGCAGAGCCCTTTATCTCGGTTCCCTTAAGACATTGGTGTATATGGTACTAAGAAAAATTGCTTATGTTTTCAAGATCTATACGACGTATAAAGGAAAACCCCAACTTTGCGGACACCCTGTATATTATATCCATACGATTACACACTAAAAACGTGTATCATTTAAAGATATGAAAAACATTCAAAACAAGAGGCACCCTGGGATGCGAAGCTCTTTTTGACAAAAAGTTCGCTACTCTATCTGCTGAGCTGTTAAAGTTGTCAAAGTTGAGTGTTTTTTTATTTAGATAGATTTTCCCTGGAGACTGTGGAGCTGTAATGTGCTTAGCATGATGAAAGATTGCACCAAGGTATACTTGCAATGGAACCAGATATCAGGGTTGTTGGGAATAATCAATGCTCGTCGAGTACCCCTGGACTCTTACAAGCGATGCACTGGATTCAACATACAAAATATAGTCCAAAAGGACTAAATGCGAATATGATATTGTTTGGTATTATTACTTCACTGAAAAATAAGTTTCTCCTTTAAATAATTGTTGTGAAGCACTGCTTTGTATCTCAAAATATAAATCAGAGGCTACATAAAACCAGATGCGATATAGCTAATCTGCTAATGAACCATTTTTCTTTCTGTCACATCTTCTCAGAGATAGACTTGCAGCATGTCGTTGAGTCATTTGTCCATAGATGACGCTCACAGGGAGAAAGCGCGGAATGAACTACTTGCACACTGTGTAGTCAGCAAGTTGACATTTTGTTGGTTTTTTGACATAGGTTTTTCAAGTGGTAACCCTAGTATAAGTACATCAAACAGTTTCAAGCAAGTAGATATACAAGGGCATATATACTTATTGTTGTGGTAGAGCCCTAAACTGCCAGCACTATAACCTCTTCACACGGCTTCGGTTTTCCGAGCATAACTTAACAGCGCCGCCTGACCGCGCTGTTTGTCATAAGAGCCCCGCATAAGGGACATAAGGGCAGTAAAGGTCGCATAGAGGGCAAGAAATAGACTGAATTTACGGGACTGTTTTCTTAGAGCTCGTCCGGAACAAGAGGGATTAGCGGTGAAGCATGCCCGTTCCAAAACCAGAATTGCTCTGGGGAGGGAGAGAGGTTTTACGATATGCGAATGAACTTTTGTTAATGGTCTATAAGAATGCCTCCGTCGTCAGGATTTGTGATGAACACTTATGAAGAACAGGGAATAGTTTATGTGTCGGTTATGTATATTATTCCGCGAGTGAGTCTCTTAAGAAATATTATGCGGCTCTATAAAATTTTAATAGATCCTCATGACGCAGAGCGCCTAGGGCGAGTGTGGCTTTCTGATTAAAATAATCTTAGGCGAATGTCCACAATGGTAAGCCGCGCTTGCGGGAAGATATCTGTTAGCAGGGGTATTATGTAAAAAACCTAAACAACGTCAAAAAAAAAATGACTAAATGTAAAAAAACGAAACAATGTCACTTTTCACGATAAGTTTTACCCGCTCAGGTATCACTAACTTTCTTGGTATGCATATGGACAGAATACTAACATGGCGTGAACATATATGTCTACAAGAAAAGTAACATCTACACTCATAAGTATGCACTACGCGTTAATGTAACTACACATCTGGAACAACATAACTGTATTGAGGCAAGCAAATATTGTGAAGAGAGTATTTGTACTGCAGAAAAGGGTTATTAGGTTGATTTTTAATATTAACCAAAGGGACCCTTTTAAGGAAAAAAATTTCCGATACAATCTGCTCCTTGTAATATCGTTATATACATATTCATAAATGTGCTGTCTTCGCATTTTGCCATAGAAATAAATTCGCACAAACCAATAACAATCAACATAATATTACCTTAGTTGATAGATCTCCACTGTATACATACACCAAAGTCTACAGTCAGTTGCAGGCTGCAGGAGAACTACCAATATTAACCTCCTCAGTCCATCTGAAGATATATCTTATTGAGCACTGCCCGTACTAGCTAACTATTTCTTATTCTATACTTGTCCACCAATTTATTTTACGTGATGCTTGTGTACCAATGGTTTATCATATATCTTATATGTAATTATTGTTTATGTACTTTTATGTTTATCTATTCATATATTTAATCTTTTATCCAAAGTTTTTTTAATGTTCTTACTGATGGAATTGTAGTAGAGACAGTTTTATGCATTGAACCACACATTATTTTGTGTCTTCAATAATTTATGCTTCAGTCGTATTGTAGATCTGTCATTTTTCTATACAACAAACATAGCAAGGGTAAATTTGTATGCACTTATTGAAATGTTCGTTTTTAATTTCTGTTACGACCTACACTGCAGCATTTTTAAATGATCAAAATGATTAATAATAATCTAGCAATACTTACTCTGATCCATCAATATTAACCATCGAACCTGATATTTGTTGATCGTGTAGTGTATACTCGTATATGGTTACGTAGACACTTACCGACAATAGTGGAATTATCAGTAGGTACTGAAGATTTTGTCCACAGTAAATACTGATCAAGTGACAGTTGAAGATCTCGGTAAAATTCTAGTGTGTAAGAATATGTGGCGCCACACACAAATCCACACCATCATATGGAAAGGGTAAACGGCGAATATGTTCAAATCGCTGTCTTCGATTTTTCCTTTAGAACAATATATATTATCCATGGGCAGTGATTTGTGTGGTGTCAGTTTTGTTCTGTGCGGTAGAATAGTCGTTTCAGTATCTGTCACGGATTCTGAACTATAAATCACATGATGACGATATATAGGAGATCTGTGATGTCTTGGAGTGACAACGTTTCTACTAATGATCTGCATCTTCTTAGGTGTTATTTCTACATCACTCAAGATCTTTTCAGATGACTGGATGAATGTCTTTATGTTGTTGATTAGTATTAACCGTCAAGGTATGCGGATCTGTGGCGCTTTGGACAGAACTTTTTTCAGGTGAATGTGGTGAAGGTACCTAGTGTCCATTCTTAGCTTTGGCCGCAGGTTGTTTATAGACTCTATGACATTAGGCAGGCCTTGTTCCATGTACTGTCTTCTGCATGTAAAAAACGACACGCTCCACAATCCCGCTCGATTATAAATATACGGCTATAATTTTTTTCTTAAGAGATCGGGATACTCTGACAGCCACGGGTGTTTCTTCACCATCCTCAGCTTTGTTTTGAGCCTTGGTGGGCACATCGTAAAAATAGAGCCAAGTCTCGCCACCTGCCACGATGCTGTTCGCATACCGAGGTTGCCCCTTATCAAACATCTTCAGCATCTTCGGGTACCAAGTCGTACGACGAGTCTTCTGCTCTTCGGTCAGACTACGCGGTACCCAGAGAGAACAAAGCTTTTTTACGAGTAAATGGTCATGCAGAATTGAATGACTTGCTGGTACATGCAGGTGCAAGGTCTTCACTATCTGTGAGGCAGTGATGGTTTCCTCTGTTACTGATTTTTCTCTCCTCTCAGCGTCCTCGAGAGTTGAATTGCCCCTTTGGAGTTTTCTGTACCATCTGGATATAGTCGTACGATAAGGATAATGATTCCTTGATGAGCTATGGTCTATCCTTAAACCACGCGTATAGTTATACCGTAGAACTGTTCTTATCTCACTGCGATGCTAAAGTCCACACTTTACACTAAATCAACAGAGGTGCACTAGCATGGAGATGTCTCAACATGCAGTAATCTGCAGCCTCCTGCGTCCGTATATTAAGTCATATCGCAAATCTTTAATAGTACCCATTAGGTACACGTAAAGACCTCTGGGTTTTCATAATTATGTGGAAATTTCGAACAAATTAATAAGCTTAGCGATAGCACTGTTACCATATTTGATTTTCGTTAAACAATTTTTCTTTCTCACTGCTCACGATGTTTCAAAATCCTGATGAAAATTATCTACACGTTTCGGATGATGTCTCATCCCAGTTGTGACGCGAGATACACAAAGCAAATAGACTCAAACCACAAACTACAAGATTCATTGCATGTTATAATAAAGACTGTTGCCTATTGTTAGACGGCACATATTAGTTATTGTACACTGAAGTGGACTTTGAATGGTACTCGAGTATTAACAAATAAGTGGCGACCTGGCGACTACAAGTACTGGCGCTAGCTTTTGTAGAGTACAGAGAATGTAGGTACTCACGTATAACTAGGTAGACATGTCATGCACTTCTCCCAGTAGGTGCTATCGTACTACTCACCTATAAGAAAGAAAGAAAATTTAGTCATACGCAATTAATAATAAGAATAATAATAATATGCCTTTATTTTACCTGGCGTGGATATCATCTAATAGCTGCTTTTGATACCAACCAGGGCTACATGAGATTAACAAACATAAAAAACTCACAGATATAAAAAAAAGCACACAATGATCAAGACATATAGTACTGAGCACTGAGACAGAAATGGTAAAAAAGGGAAATACAAAAAAAACATAAAAAAAAGGAAATAAGTAACCAAACGCAACCAGACACTTAATGTAGAATCAGAGCAGTTACAAGATGAAAGCATAGTATAAAATTAGGTAAAATTGAGAACAAACTGCTTTATTTTAAATTTAAAATCATTGTTACTCAAACTTTTCAGATCTGATGGTAGACAATTATAAAGAGAAGGCGCTATGCCTGTGAAGCACTGTGAATTGTGTTGATTTATGGGGGCATATCGAGGGTATAACCTGCAAAAAGTTCGCCGAGTGATGCTGACTTCTGAGTGAAAGTTTGCTGCTCAGATATGCTGGCTATTTGGTTGATAGGACTGTCTGTACTATGAACAACAAGCGTACAATCCATCGTTAGCCAGTTGACATCCTTAATGTATCTAGTAATGTGTTCCCTTCTCAAAACACCTAGTGCATACCTGATACAACTATTTTGCACTTTTTGTATACCAGAAGCTTCCGTCTGCGTCAGGCATGGACCATACACTTCATCAGCGTATTCGACTTTGCTGAGAATCAAAGAGTTACGAAGCTTGATCTTGGTCTGACTAGATAATACATTTTTATAACTGTAAGTTGTCTTCGGTTTAGTGTATGAATTTTGCACAACCCTGGAAACGCGATCGCAAAACGTGAGATGTTCATCCACTATTAGTGGTGAATTTTTCACTGATTTTATATGAGGCAAGTCTCCTTCTATCAAGTTACTATCGAAATTGCTTTGTATGGACTTAATAGTTATGACAGCAGATTTGTCTGAATTGATAAGTAATCCGTGATCGTTATACCACTTTGCAACCCGATCTAGATCACAAGACATTCTCCCGTTTGCCTCCAGGAAATCGGAAGTGTGGTAAGACAAATACAGTTGGGTATCATCAGCGTAAGACTGATTAGAACAATATTTAATGTCACGACTTAGATCGGACGTATACAAAGTAAACAAAATTGGGCCAAGTATGGACCCCTGCGATCCCCCTTAAAAATACATAAATGCATTGAGTAGGTGTGACCGCTCATGCAAGTAACTCCTAAACCACGTATCAGTACTATCAGAAAAGCCAGGATAATGCAGCTTAACAAGAAGCAATTCATGATTCATAGAATCGAAAGCTTTGCTGAGATCAACTAGAATTGACGTTGTGACACAAGATTTACCCATAGCCCTGATATAGTCATCACATGTGTGAATCAAAGTGGTAACCGTACTGTGACCTTTTCGAAACCCCGACTGAACATTTGGAATCAAACTGTTTTTATTTATGTGTCCTAGTACTTGCTCATAGACAATAGTACAGAGTTATTTCAAAGAACAAGATGGTTTCCATTGACTCATGGAAAATTACACAATTTACCACCATCATGAAAACATATTCAGTGATAAGAAAAATAGAACATAGACAGCAGAATGATGTATATCACTTGTGAACTAACGTCGTCTCCTTTAAATATTTCCCAAAATCTCCTAATTATCATTAAAGGTTATCGTTTTATCGTTGAAAAGAACAATCATGAAAGTTGGGTATGTAAAAGCACAAATTTGCCGAAAATTGACAGATTGATGGTTGGTAATTCTTCTGTGTTCAACTCAGATTCCTGGCCTGCTGAGTTGACAAACATCACGTTCATCTGATATGATGATAGACATAAACAGAAAGAACTTACCTAACACTGATCAACAGCCAAAAAATATCCTAAATAAAATCAACAAAATATTACTATTTTTAATGTGCTAAAACCGGAATGAAACTTATTTTTTCAATATTAGTTCAAGTTTTAGAGATACGGTAATTATATGTGTTCCTGCTGTAACAGTGTTAATATACGGTAATTCACAAGAATGCACGTGCTACATTTTTATATTCGGCAAGGGAAGATGATGTAATCGGCATGATTGTGTTACGTTATACATACGTGTACATTATATTGTTTTATATTAGCCATTTTTTCCTCAGTTGGCTGACAGCGTTCATGCAAGATGTCTCGAAAGTGTGTAAACAATCCAGATCAGTTTTGTTACGTGTGTGGTGATGTGACTTTTGCGTCTCAGAGACGGTCTATTACTCCACTAATAACAAAGGCATATCAGCTTTATTTCGGTTGTAAACTAGGTGATCAAGACAAACAGTGGGCACCCCACATCTGCTGTAATACATGTGCTTCAAGTCTGAGGAGCTGGTTAAATGGCAAAAAACAGTCTATGCGCTTTGCTGTCCCAATGGTTTGGAGAGAGCCTACAAATCATATTAATGATTGTTACTTTTGCATGGTACCTTGTGTTGGACAAGCCACAGGTATGTCCAAGAAAAAAAAATCGGTTATTAACTACCCAAACATATCATCTGCGATGAGACCTGTGCCTCACAGTGACGAAAATCCTATTCCAAAACCCCCAGAATCCAACACTTGCGAATCAGAAAACGAATCAGATCATGGCGATCGAGTGATTCGTCAGTTAGAAGATATGCCATCAACATCAAGAGATCCTGATTTTATACCGAGCACGCCATGCCACCAACCGCACAAAATAACACAGTCAGAATTAAATGATCTTGTAAGAGATTTAGAACTTCCAAAATGTAAGGCAGAGTTACTTGGATCAAGACTGCAGCAGTGGAACTTGTTAGAAGACGATGTTTCGGTATGTGTTTTTCGTAAACGCCACAAAGACTTAGAACCATTTTTCAATATGGAGAATAACTTGGTTTTCTGCAGTAACATTAACGGCTTGCTGGCGGCTCTAAATATAAACTATAACCCAGAAGAATGGAGATTGTTTATAGACAGTTCAACATTGAGTTTAAAGGCAGTGTTATTGCATATTGGAAATATTTTACCATTTCTTCCTGTAGGGTATGCAGTTCACATGAAAGAATCATACGACAATATGAAGTACCTATTGACATGCATAAAATACGATGAGCACCAATGGCATATTTGTGGAGATTTGAAAGTTGTTGCACTTTTACTTGGGCTGCAGCTAGGCTACACAAAGTTTTGCTGTTTTTTGTGTGAATGGGACAGTCGGGCAAAGGCACTTCATTACACCAGACAAAACTGGCCTGTTCGTCAATTCCTAGAGCCAGGTCAAAAAAATGTACAGCATATGCCATTAGTAGATTCGAAAAAAAACTTATTACCACCACTGCATATCAAGTTGGGCCTAATGAAAAACTTTGTCAAGGCATTAGATAGAGATGGGTCAGCTTTTCAATACCTGCGTCAGAAATTTCCAAGACTAAGTGAGGCAAAGGTTAAAGAAGGTATTTTTGTTGGGCCACCGATTCGAAATATTTTGAAAGATACACAGTTTGAAAACGTTTTAACAGGTATTGAAAAAACTGCTTGGAATGATTTCCGTCTGGTGGTCACTAATTTCTTGGGAAATAGAAAAGCTGACAACTATACGTATAAAACCCTTGTCAAAAATATGCTGTCATCGTATCAAAAGAGGCTGTAATATGTCCCTTAAGGTACATTTCCTACACTCACACCTTGACTTTTTTCCTGACAATTGCGGAGCCGTAAGTGATGAGCACGGCGAACGTTTTCATCAGGATATTTCAACAATGGAAAAAAGGTACCAGGGAAAGTGGAATCCTTCCATGCTTGCAAACTACTGTTGGACTCTTGGTAGAGATGCTCCAGAAACGATCAATAAAAGAACAGCAAAAAGACAGCGCATATAGTGATTCTTATAAGTATATGAATCTTGTGACTTTTTTTAATATATCCTTAAAAATAAAAAGTTTTTTTTCTAAACCGCAACTAATTTTTTTATTTCATTGTCATTTTTGGATTCAGCGCCCCAAAATTAACAAATAAGTGCACTTTTCCCACAAGATACAATTAAAAAACTAAAATTTGTTGTCCAGTGTAATCTTTCTTTTCAGAAGTCATTCACAACTAAGCTCGAGCATCAGAACCTCTGAATAATTTTACGAGTATTATATTCCTTCATGCACATTTGCAAGGGAATTGTGCGGTGATGATGCCTTAGGTTACGTTCAACTTAAACAAGACGATAAAATCTGCACAGGAAAGTGTAAAATATCTCCGGGACATAAGGCATGCTCCAAACAACACACATTGTTGCGAATGCTTATTTCCCTGGACACTCTCATCCACAGCTTTCCTGAGGTCTTTATCGACGTGTTTTTCTATTCTCGGTCAAAACAACAATGATAATGACCATATTTTTTATGTAAGCTAGTAAGATTCATGGTTATGCAGCTGCTGTTTACAGAGGGTATGACATCAGAGCACATAGCGGACAGCGTTCTCAACTGTCTACGAAAAATATACTTTCAAATTACAGTCATACGGCCTCTTCGGCATTAAAAATATAGTGTTAATCTGTGTGGTCTAATAGGACAACATTTAACACCTACTTAAGCTAAGTGTCGACTAGATTATTGAGGCTAAGCGTCGCCTACTAGTAATGACAGATGTTTTGCTTCAGGTCGTCAGAAATCTGGAGACTGTTTGAAGAGGCTGCATCCTTGAAGAATCTTCACAAACCAATGACTGTGCCTGGACAGCACGATCTCGCAAGCGAGCGGACATCGCCACCGCAAAATTTTGCCATCGGGAAAACGTGTATGTGATGACCCTGAAGTTTCCCACGTCTGGGAGACGTGACCCTATCCCGTGACTGTTAAGGTGCGACTTCAGTCGTTCTACAATCGTGATTCTCATATGTGAACTTTCTCAATTCAATTCTCTGTGTCTCCAATGACCAGTAATTAAATTTCCGAGTTCCCCTTGACTCATATCTAATTTTATAGAATAAATGAGTATTCCTTACAGTGTTTGGCTCAGGAAAACGAAATATATCAACTTCAACATTCAAAATCGCAAGATGGGTCCAATTCAAAAAAATATTTTTTTTATTTTCAATTTGAAACGGCCATCATGTGAGGTTAAATAAACTGTAAACAAAGAAATGTTATCCGTATATCAATCGTGGACTATGAATCTTTTTAAAAAACACCTGATCAACGTAAACAGTCGTCGATTTCTCGTTTTGATGAGCATAACTCACAAATTTGATGAAAATTGGGATATTATATATTAGGGTATTTTTTTGCTTTCAACCGAGATTTCTGCTCTGCTGAGCAGAGAAATATCAAAAAACGTATATACTATATGAAATGCGAAAGGCCATCATTCAATGTTATTTGGTTGGCTTTTGAGTTGTCAGGCCTATTATACTAAGTGACATATAAATCCGAACACCCAGTTTAAATGGTTTTATTTTAATAAAATTTTGTATAAGTACTTAATGAAGCATAATAAGTAAATGATAAAAATTTCAAAATGATTGCACTGCTCTAAAGCCCTTTGACCTTTAATAATGTGTGGATGCACCCTGATGTGCTACGCATTCTCCAACGCGCCTAGGCATGCTTCTGATCAGGTGGGCAATGTCCTTCTGTGGTATCTCATTCCAGGCAACCACCAACTCCTCTCGAAGTGCTTCTAGAGTCTGAGGAGGACGTTGCAAATTGAGCAATCTCCTAGCCATCATATCCCACCCGTGCTCAATTGGGGATAAGTCGGGAGATCTTGGTGGCCATGGTAACAATGTGACATCATTATGTTGAAAGAAGTCTATTGTGACTCTTGCAACATGTGGTCGGGCATTATCTTGTTGGAAAGTTGGATCTGCCAGGGTGTCAAGATAGGGTAAAAGATGGGGTTCTAGAACTTCACTGCGCGTTCATGTTACCTATGATGAAGATTAAAGGTGACCTGGAACCATAAGCTATAGCACCCCAAACCATAACTCCAACAGTGTGATGAACATGTCTTTCAACAAAAAACTGTGGATTCCTCCTTTCACCACGTCGCCTTCTAACCCTGGCACGACCATCGTGCATGCCTAAACAAAATCGAGACTCGTCACTAAAGACAATTCTGTTCCATTCCTGATCCCAGAGTGACCGTTGTCTGCACCACTCAAGGCGATTACGTCGGTGGTCTCGAGTTAAAGTGAGGACCCAGTGTGGCTGGTATGAGAACAAGCCAAAACTTCTCATTCATCGGTAAACACTTGGCATGCCATAGGTCTTCCGTGTTCTGCAAACCATTCATTTGCAATGGACCTGGTAGTGGAGAAACGGTCCCTTAAGGCCAATAATCTTGGGCGGCGACCTTCAGTGTCTGTTGTTCTACGGCGGCGTCCAGTGCCCCTTGCTCTTTGCGTACGGCCTTCTCGAAGCCATGCCTGACAACACCTAACCACAGTGTCTACACTTCTTTGCACTCTAACTGCAATTGACCGAAAAGAAAGTCCAGCTTCCCGAAGTCCCACTATACGGCCCCTATCAAACTCACTAAGTTGACGAAATCGTACAGGTCTCCGTACTCTAGGCATCGTAACCGATCGTAAAGGATGTCAAGAACCAAAATCCGCCAACGTTGATTCTTTACTGCGGCTGAAATATTCATTTTTAGAGCGTTAGTGAATTAAAAAAAAGCAGTATAAAAACCGGAGTGTCCAACTGATAAGGCTGAAAATTTTTTCACTTGTTATTTACAGTAAGATAAATACATTCACCAACTTTTATTAAAATAAAACCATTTAAACTGGGTGTTCGGATTTATATGTCACTTAGTATATTATGGACAACCTGTATTAATCTTTTTGGTCTAATAGATCAAATATTGACCATTTAAGAGCTACTTAAAGAAAGTGTCAACTAGCATATACATACTGGCAACATTTCTAGATCGAGCTGATAAAAAATGACGTTTAATGTACATCCTTTAAGTACCATTAGAACTGTTTTTATAAGCAGTACAAGATACAGTTACTCCTTTTCTTTATGATTCATACAGTATAAGTGCTTCAAGTGATAAATTCTAGGATAAACTCGGTGAATCACACACCCCGTTAACAACCATAAGGCGTACTGAACGTGCGAATCGATAACCCTGAACCACAACCCTCCCCCATAAAACGTTTTACGCCCTTCCGAAATATTAAGTGCCCCACAAAAAGAAAAAACACGTGTGAAAACATCCCAGATGAAACAGGGAGAGTTTCGCTTACGTCGTCAAACTATCTTCAAAAATAACGTGTCGGAGTGTTCGTTGCGCGAGACATATTTGTAAGCTGACGAGGACGAAATTAACCTATAATTCAGCACAGCTTTTAGTTTCCTTCGAGACGCATTAAGGCAGTTGTAAATTTGGAAGCGGAGGAAAGTGATGTGACGCAATACGTGAAGTATTTAGTGTGTTACATCTGGGTGTCAACGAATCGCCGCAAAGGTTGGCCAACTGATGTTATTAGGTGTCAATAGATGAAAGCAGATAACGGGTGGTCTTTGCAGGTGCGACGTCTAAATGTCTTCCACATGGACTGGTACAGCGGATGGTTACAACAAATTAGGAATTTCGCAATCGAAATATGTTCGTATTTTATGTACAACATATGGATTTACAGCAGAATGCAGTTTTGAAGGTGTTCTGGTTATTTAGGTGCAAGGTTATACTAATAGATCGTTATTATCAATCCTAAGTAGCGTTTTGTTAAGATAAGCTACCATCCAAGGAAAAGTTACCTATATTTGTAAAATCTTAGTAACCACGACGACTGTTAATTAAGTGATGGGACTGATTTTTTTTAATTTGTTGTTCTTGGCGTTGTGAGTCAAATTTAACTTTTCCTCGATCATACGATATGAACACACAAGATCCAGGACTCTGTCGATACTTTCATCGGTTCTTGAAGATGGATGCCTTCGTCGTTCATCAACTCAACTGACAATGTTACATTATTAATGTATCAGAAATGATTGCAGCCAGACGTGTCCGGATATTTCGGTGTTAGGGTTAAATTTGTGCCTAAATAATAATGCCTTTATTAGCTGCAGTGAGGCGAAGTTTAGCCAGATGGCTACTCTTACACTCTCTTACAAAAAAGTACAGTTCATAAGCATGACAACATTGACTGCACGACACAAATGCAGATAGTATTGTGAGAGTTTTAAATCTGAAACAAAAATAGTAGGTAGATAATAGTCAAAATAAAAAAGCACATGAACACAAGAAAAACTGAACTAAATGGACTCAAGCAGCTGACTTTTCATTAATTTCTGTTTGGATCGATAGCTACTGTTGACTGCATTGTAATGCTTAACAGCATTATAGGTGTAACTCTTTCAAAGACTGAGGTATTGTGAGGAGGCATGTTAAAATTAGCATGAAATCTAAGAGCTCTGGTAACAAAACTACCACAAGGAACTAATTTGCTAGCAAGGTAAGCTGGTCTGTTAGATAATAGAACTTTATTCGTGAAGATGGTCAAAAGATATAAAAATAACTTATCAATTCGCAACCAGTTGAGTTCTTTGATTTTATCTGAGACGCGACTAAACCTGCGCAATCCAAAAATAAACCTACAACAGCTGTTCTGAATTTTCTAGAGTTTCCTTTTGTGGACGTAGTCTCAACATGGGTAATAAAGAACAAGAGAGTAAGAAATGACAGACAACACAAGACTTTCGGCGAGCTTTTCTCGGGTTTTAAAATTCTGGATGAATCGATTGCATTGCATCTTCAAGCAGTGTTTGTTACAGTAATCACAGGTGTTAGCCAAATCTGAATTAACTTTAAAAGAAGCTTCACCAACCTTTGACGGATCGAAACCAAACACTAACTGAGTATCATCTGCATAAGTTTGCATACAAACAGTGGACTAAACAGTCTTGCAGATCGATCGTATAAATCAGACATAGTAAGGGACCTAATACGGAACCCTGTGGAACTCCTGGAGGAACTGGCTCAGTGGTGGAAATTCCCTGATTAGTTTTCACTGTTTGTTGACGATTTAGCAAGTGTGACTCAAATAACCTTAGAACTATACCTGACATTCTATAATGAGATAACTTACTCAGTAGTATCTGGTGATTGAACATGTCAAAGGCTTTCGAGAAATCTAACAGTACCAAGACGATGTTGATGTGATTATCTAAATTGATTGGTGAATTCGTAAGCAATCCTGCGCACATCTTGTCTGGTTGAGGCAAATCTGCTTTTCTGCATTATTTTGATATGTCAAACCAACCTCATCTCATTGCAAGTACCCTACAAAGAATCAGGGTCCAGCTTCCATTTTTTATCGTTATTAGGTTTAAGCCTTCTTTCCAAGGTCTTGCGAGGAATTTGAAATGATAAAGAAGCGGTTTGTTTTTCGCACGTACACGTTTGGCATCTAAAAAAAATATATCAAAAGTGGGTAACTCCGAATATATTCCCAACAAGACGAAAACAATTGATGGGTTTAAAAAAAATAAAAAATAAGTAAAACGTAGTAGAGATGGCTATGGTTATCTTTCCTTTAAAAAGATAGAGCCATCTCTCCTCATTGTATAGGATAGATGGCCACCGTGTTTACTAAAATCCATGCGACCGGTGGATAAAAATGTGAGGTTAGGTTACATTCAGCAGGTCTAGCGAGAACGTTCATGCAAGAAAAAATGCGATATACACGGTATTATAAAATGGATAGATACGGAATCAGAGGGAAACCATTTGACTGGTTCCATAGCTATCTGTCCGATAGAAAGCATCATGTCGAGGTACAAAATGCACAGTTCATCCAACATTTCTACCATACTGGTGTTCCACAGGGTTCCATACTTGGTCCTCCTTATACATAATGTACGTCAATGACTTCCCCTCCGATTGCTAGGTAATGTATGCTGATGTCACTTCTTTACTTGTTAATGGTAAAAACCTAGAATCTGTTGCAGGACTTGCCAATTCAAGCTGGACTGGTTCAGCAATAATGAGCTCGTCTTAAATAATCAGAAATCTGTTTTCCTTAGATTTAACCTTTCCACCTCACCGATGGATTACACTTTATCAAAAAAATCGTTTAGCAAATCAATAAAACAAGTAGATGCGACTAAATTTTTAGGGATATATATATATATATATATATAGGGATAGGTGAAAAATTAAAGCTTCCGCCTTTTGTTGGGTACTTCGACAAAATTTAAGCAAAGAGGACTCTTTATACTTTTTTTAATTCTCTCTAGCTTTCAATGGACTTTGCCATCATCATCAGGAGCTGCAGTTACAATGATAACAGTAGCAACAAAGGTGTAAAATGAATTTAAATTGACTCAACTTACAGTAGTATGTGAGGATGTTGCTAATTGTTGTTTACGTATAGGATGAGGGAAACGTCCAGTAACATGGTGAGAGCTGGATAGATTGTACAATGGTCAAAATTTATAAAATATGACAAGAACAAGTTAAAAACAGATTAAAAATTATTTAAAAAACATTATAGCATTACATCGTGAAGCCACTTGATGATTGCACAAATTAGTGGTCATGGAATAATGAGTGACATGAAACCCTTTGACAGAAGGACGAAGGATGTCAATGTCAGTGTTGAAAGATGGAACGAATTGTGGGCGTGTGTCAAACGTTGCCAAATCACTTGAGATGATGAGATTTTCAGAATTTTATGTTAGAATTTGTTAAACCGACCAGAGGCAGTTGAATAAACTATATTATTATTAATGGCTTCACGATGTAATGCTATAATGTTTTTTAAATAATTTTTAATCTGTTTTTAACTTGTTCTTGTCATATTTTATAAATTTAGACCATTGTACAATCTATCCAGCTCTCACCATGTTACTGGACGTTTCCCTCATCCTATACGTAAACAACAATTAGCAACATCCTCACATACTACTGTAAGTTGAGTCAATTTAAATTCATTTTACACCTTTGTTGCTACTGTTATCATTGTAATTGCAGCTCCTGATGATGATGGCAAAGTCCATTGAAAGTTAGAGAGAATTAAAAAAAGTATAAAGAGTCCTCTTTGCTTAAATTTTGTCGAAGTACCCAATAAAAGGCGGAAGCTTTAATTTTTCACCTAACTGGTCTAGACGACAATGACCACGTCTCAAGTTATATAGGGATATATATATATATATATATATATATATATATATATATATCTCAAAATTGTAGATAGGATACGCATATTGTGAAAAGTAGCCAAAAGATCGTCTCACTCTGTTACTGTCTGTTCCAGTTAAGTTTTGTTGTGGAGAAGTGGATATTACTTATATTTTACCATTCACATGTCCACTCAGTCCTAATTTATGGAATAGAATGGGGAGCACCATCCCAGCTGCAAAGACTTTTTGTGTTGCAAAAAAGGCTGTTCGAGTAATAGCTAAAACTAGAAGGCTCACTAGCTGCAAGGATTCATTTAGAACATTGAAGATATGTACTCAATATACTTATCCTTGCTAAAACACAATTGAGCAAGTTCAATTCTGTAAGCACTGGTGCTTACTTTATATGGAACAGTCAAGTATTGGAGGTGCCGTCGCATAGATTGGCGAGAACTGAGGAGAGCCCTAGATACAGACTCCCCAACAATTTGAAATCACAACCACTGAACACTTTTAAAAGAACAGTTAAACAGTTTTAACTGGAGACACCTTTTTACTCTATTGAGGAATTTTTAATGTGTGAATGTCTTGTTTGATTTTGATCATTGTTGTTCGAATGTCAATGGATTGTCCTTTATTTCGCATTTTTATATATACATATATGTTTTATATTTATAAATTTTATCTATACGCTAATTTGATTTATCTGTATCCATATTTGGAGTATGCCATATGTGGTACGAATATGTGTACGTCCATACTAACGTGATTTGTTGTTAGCTTCTGTAGTGCTTATTTCCGTCAGAATTACAGTTTAATTAACATAACACAAAAGTTTTGCATAATGCTTATTCTATATTATCTTTTAACTTACATTTTTATCTTGTATTTACCCACAATGCCACAACAAGCGACCCACACGATGCAGCAGACTACAGTAATGTACAATGTGCGCCACCTATCACAAAGCCAGCGAAATAAGGAGTCTGGGCCGTCTACCTATACTCTATGGCTATCTTTTCTCGACTTAACCGATGTCCTGTGAAAAGGCGTGTAACTATGGAATCTGTTTCTACTCATTGAACCATATTTGAACGTGGTCCCGAGATAAGTTCTTTCCCATACCTGCATCTAGTCACAAATGTTTTTTGTGCTGGTATGTTACCCAATCTTAGCCTTGGGTGCCTATTTTACCTTTTGACACCCTCAAGCCTTTCCTTGAAGTCCTTCAGCCCTTTCATCTCCTACAACTTGAATTATCCGCGCATTTTTCCGTTTAGAACACTCCATACTTTCAGCCCACCCTCTATTTCAACTTTGGACGTTATTGTTATATCCAATTCACCTCAGGTGTTGCACCCCGCATGGTATTATAGTGTTCGATGCGCCCGGTAAATTCTTTTTCCTCGATGTCGTGCAATAATCTATTTCCAATTTGCTACCTACGGATTGTACCTGCGGAATATTATGCTCACGCATCAATCACATTTCCAATCTCCTTCCTACCACGTAATTACGCTAATCCGCTTTTGCCGACTCGGCACTGCGCTGTGCGAAAGCAAAAGCAATAGGTACCCCTTTGACGGCTGAGTGAATACTTGTAGTCTGGTCGACAGTTCGTAATTGGTGAAAAGTCTGTAGAAACGAAACTATGATACAGCTAAAAATAGTTACTAAGCGTTTCATCAGGCTGAGGATGAAGACGTACATGCAAAATAAGGATTAACGGATAATGATGTTCCATAGCTCCACGGTACCCAGTGGGTGTTTAGGCCTTAGGCCTTCGTGGTAGATGGAGTATAAAAAAAAATAGCAGACATTTAGTTGATTTGAGGCTAGGAATCTTACAGTCCGCAAAATAGATGTATCGTTGAATTTCATATAGTTTTTAGTTTCATATATATATATATATATATATATATATATAATTCAGCGCTTCAGGCCTGAAGGCCCATGGCTTCTATCTTTTTGACAACTTCTTTCCACGCTTTTCTATTTTTGGTCTTTTCCTCCCAGTCTGGTATGCCTAGTCTTTGTATATCCTCTTTGACACTTTCCAGCCACTGCTTTTTCGGTCTTCCTCTTCTTCTTCTACTACCTTCTCCTCCAAACAAAACTTTTTTGGCATTCCTATGAGACGGCATTCTATAAACGTGTCCTAACCAGCGCACTCTTTGAGCTCGGGCTTTTTGTATTATACTGGGTTGGTTATACATCTCCATCAGTTCTTTATTATTTCGCTTTCTCCATGTACCATCGTTGTTTTTTGTGCCCCCATATATTTTACGTAACATTTTTCTTTCCCAGCGTTCCAATTTCTGTACGTTTTTCTGGCTTAACACCCAAGCTTCATCGCCGTAAAGTACTGATGGTTGGATAACTGATTTATATATCCTTTCCTTTGTTTTCCTTGATATCCACCTCGAGTTTATCATCTTGCTTAAAGCCCCCATTGCTTTACTCCCTTTTGCTCTTCTTTTTTCAATTTCTAAATCTTGTTCTGCTTTATCTGTTATTGTGACCCCTAGATATTCAAATTGATTCACCTTCACGAAACAGTATTCTCTGAAACTACTTCTTATTGTTAACTTTCCTTCATTGCTTCCTCTCATTTCAAGGTATTTTGTTTTGTCTTCATTTATATGAAGCCCAAAACGTGTGGCAGTTTCTTCTAACCTTCTAAACGTCTTCTCAAGTTCTGCTTTGGATCTGGTTATTATTGCTATATCATCGGCATAAGCAATCAACTGATGTTTTCTATAGTAAACAACTCCGTCGGTTTGTATACCACAATTACGTAAAATAGCTTCCAGCGTAAAGTTAAACAATGTTGTAGATAGCGGGTCCCCTTGTCTCAGGCCTCTCGTTACGCCAAAAGCTCTAGATGTTTTCCCTTCCAATGTGACTTTGTTCATTGTCCCGTTCATTGTCATTTTGACTAACCTTATCAGTTTACTTGGTAATCCCAGCAGTCTCATAGCTTCATATAATTTTTCTCTGTCAATAGAATCATACGCTTGCTTGAAATCAATAAATAATGCATGTAAACCAAGATTTTGTTCATAGCTATTATAGAACAGCTGTTTCATTGTAAATATTTGGTCTATTGTGGACCTGCCCCTTCTAAAACCTCCTTGATATTCACCTATAACCTCATTTTCATATATGCTCAATCTGTCCCTTAGTTGAAATGCTAGTATCTTATATGCAGTGTCTAACAGGGCAATGCCTCTATAGTTTTAACATGAACTTTTATCACCTTTTTTGTGTATTGGGCAGATTACGGCGTTTTTCCATTCATCTGGTAGTTCCTCTTGATTCCATATATATCTGATCAGACTTCCAAGTCGCTTGTGTAAATCTTGTCCACCCGCTTTTATTATTTCTGCTGTGATTCCATTTTCTCCTGGACTCTTATTGTATTTTAATCTTCCTATTGTTTCCTCTATTTCCAGATCCGTTGGTTCGTGTATTTGTCCCTGATTGTCATCTTCGATTAGTGGTGCTGCTTCCGTGTTCCTTTCCTCTTCGTCTGATAGCTTTAACAGTTCCTCAAAATGTTTGGCCCACCTTTCTAATTTTCCTGGAATGTCACCAATTAACGACCCATCTTTGTCTTTATAGAAGCAAGAAGACCTTTGACTACCCAATTTGCTTCTTCTTACATCCTGATAAAAGTTCTTAATGTTTTTGTTGATCATGTGATTTTCTATCATTTTCAAGCCCATTTCCCAGTATTCACGCTTTTTCTTTCTACACATCTCTTTCACTTTTCGTTTGGGTTGCTCATATCTTTTCCTTGACTCTGTTGTTCTAGATACATCCATTTGTATTTTTGCTTTCTGTCTTTGTTCCAATTCCCGTTTACAGTCATCATCGAACCACTCTTTGTTTTTTCTAGTACTCGTTTTTCTCATCATCTGTTCTGCTACATTAGTGATTATTGCTTGGATATGATTCCATTCCTGATTAATATCCTGCACCACTGGTGTGTTTTGCAGTCCTGTCGCTATTGCTTGTTCAAGTTGCTGTCTAACTGACGTATCTTCTAGCGCTTTTGTTTCGTACCTTTTGATTGTCTTCTGTCTCTATGACTGTTTCTTCGGGATTTCTTGTTTTATAACAGCTACTACCATAAAGTGATCCGTATCACTATCTGCACCACGGTAACTTCTAACATTGTGTATATTGCAGGCATGCTTGTTTTCGATCAGTACGTGGTCAATTTGATTCGCAGTATTACCACCTGGTGAGATCCATGTTGTCTTGTGGATATCTTTCCTGTCAAAATAAGTGCTCATTATCTTGAAATTTTGTTCAATTGCAAAGTTAATCAGGAGTTTGCCATTTTCATTTGAGAGTTCATGTTTGCTTTTCCCTCCTGTAACGTTTCGATAAGTGTCTTCACGCCCAACTTTTGCATTGCAGTCTCCTAATATTATTTTGATATCGTATTTTGGTAGACTATTTATCACGTCATCTAACTGTTGATAAAAGTCTGTTTTGATATCCATATCCTTGTCTTCACTTGGGGCATGCACATTGATCATTGTTACTTTCCTGTACTTTCCTCTCAGGCGTAGATAACACAATCTTTCCGATATAGGTTTAAATTCTACTATCGTGTCTTTTAGCTTTGCATTTATTAGAAATCCTGTCCCAAAAAGTCTATTTGCACCACCGCTATTACAAAATACGAAATTTTCGCACTGGGATATTCCTGTTTCTTTAAGTTTCGTTTCTTGAAGAGCTAGAACGTGTACTTTATATACGTTCACTATGTTGACTAAGTTTTTCAGTGCACCTGCTTCGTAGATACTTCTGACATTCCAAGTTGCAATTCTTATTTGCTCTTCTTTAAATTTATACGTACTTAACGTCTTATTTCTTTCGTTATTTTTATTCCTGTTCCCTACCTGTTCCATTGTCATAGCCACATTTTCTGTCGTCTCCAAGATATCCTTTTCTCTAAACATAACTAGTTGTTTTGAATCAATGTGTCTGGTTTCAACACCTGGTCTTTTTTATCCCATCTCCATTTTTCTCCACTGATCAGCAAGTTCATATAACCTATCTTGACTGTATTTCCTTTTGCTCTCTCCGTTTTAGCTCTGTCTCTTATATGCTTTTGAATCATCATCTCATTTTTTGTCAAATCACTGTTTATGTAGATTTTTTGCGTTTTCAAATATTGCACCTTACCTTTGGCTTTCATGAACTTCATTTTAGCATCAAAACTCTTCAACTCCGCAATATAGAGGTTCTCTTTTATTTTTTGGGCGGACTGAATATCTGCCTCTGGAGACAGTCTGGTTTTCAGAAAGTTTTCTACTGATTGCTTTAAATCCTCGTTACCTCCTGTCCCTAGGTTTAAACCCGAGATCACTATATTATTTTTTCTTCTACCTTTCTCTAGGTGCTCTATCCTTTGTTCTACTTCTTCCAACTGCTCAACCCTCTGTTTAAGCATACTGATTTCCTGCATCATGTCTTCGTTTCTTTGTTTAAGAATTGTATTTTGTTCTTTAAGTAACCTCATTTCCTCACGATTTTCCTCCCGAAACCCTCTAAACTCCTCCATAAGACTTTTCATCATGTCCTTAATTTCTTCCATCTCCTTGTTAGTAACTCTTTTATTTCTATCTTTTGTCGGGGTTCTTATTATCTTTTTACTTTTTTTAAAGGCTTCTGTCTCTTGCTCTTTCTTTTGCTTCCCTCGTCTGTTGACTCTTCAGTTGCGCTATCTTCACTCTGTCTAGAGCTGATACGGAATGCCGTCATCTACACTCTATTATCTCCGCCTATGCTTTTAGTCTTCTATTGTGTATATATGGCTGTCTACGCTGATCCACGCAAGGCGCCGCAGGTACCGATTTCCCGGGTCGACCCCTCGGAGGAAAGATGGTACCGATCAGCTGTTGGCGATTCGAGATTTCTTATTTCAAGTGCAATTGACACTTACCCCGCAGATCTTCGCTTTTTGTTTATTTCAAAGTGTCTCAGTTTAACTAATTCACGCTTGACACTACTTTTCAATAAATAAAATGACTCGAAACTGTCCGTAATACGAATTTAATTTCGGAGCCCAGTTTTATATTGTTTACACTCTCAGTGGCGTACTCGCTATTATTACTTACTGAATATTGAATCCATAGAGCTGTATTAGGGTATCACAGGGGATAAAGTTCTGGAGATGAAACATCTGAGACTTAGCATAAGATGTCTGTATCTTGCATGGAATGCTATAGTTTTTGCCACAGCTTCAGCTTTTCCGAAGACGTAGCTTTGCCTTGATGCCTTTGTGGTGCGTACGTTCAAGCAGCGCGATTGCATACTGGTACGGGTCCAAATCCCGTCCCTAGTAAATACTGCTCTTGGCTATGGATGTTGTGGTGGATGTCTCAGTTGAGGCCGTAATGTGAGCATGTCCCATATATGTAGCTTCACGGTATCGTAGGGATACTAGTAACGTCAGCCCTCTGAACATTCAAGAAATAACAGAAAGAGAATATCAAGAAAGACAGGTTTACAATACAATAATATAATGATATAATTTCACTTACACTAACATTCATACTTCTACTTTAGTTATAATTGTCTGGATATTTTTTCTGACATCCCCATAATCATTGAATTCACCAAATTTTGTATTTACATTTTTCAGACATTGATTGTACCTTTAGTCTTTAGTTTTAACAAGCACAAGTGCAAGCTTTTTTGTGTTTATTGCGCAAGATATTTGATGTTTACCTGTACTTTGTGACAATAAACATTATTATTATTGTTAGGCCTTAGCTTGCGTAGAGGCTCAAGGATAAAGAAAACAGGCTGCCCGAGACTTTCCCTGGCAACGTCGCGCCGGTTTTGTGGTTTGTGCTGTCTCTTGATGTAAACTTATTGCAGAACGGATAGATTCGGACAAGTTGCAGCTGAGCGGTTGTATCGTGACTGGCCAGAGGTGTGCGGATGTACCCTGGCAGCATGAAGCGGAGCGAGTTTGAGCACTCGAGGGCGCAAACATCCTGCTAGGCGGAGACATTAGCGAAAGAGGCGCAAAGAATTATCTCTTCTATTCTGGTGGATACGCCACTGCTACCTCCTGGCCATTTATCCAATACGACAAATAACTCAACTACCCTAAAAGGGGATTTAATAAGGAAGTCGATAAAATTATGAATGTTTCCTCGTTTCTCTTCCACCGGATTTACGAAATTCGAAGTCCGAAGCGAAGATAACAGCAGCACAAACTCAGAAGCGTGACCAACGTGACAGAAATCCTCACTTTCAGCTATCAGAAGTGCGACACCGGCTGTGTAAGATATGAAGATATGATGTAAATGCACGGTTGGGACGAGATTGTGTAATAGCGGATAGCACGATTTAGTCATCACGGGACGAAATTGAATATGGTTCTGATTCATATATTTGTGAAACGTTTTTCCACTGAGATTGATGGAGATTATCAAGTATATCGATCACGCATTGATGAGTGTAATCATACGTAGTACATTCAACTGTTCAAGTCTTGAACGCATTAGAAAGTAGGTTTAGGTGGACTTTTATGCGACCATAAAATAGGTTGTACTATCTCCTGGATATACCATTACGCCGTCATACCTTCTATACTATGATCCCTGTAGTGTGGTGCAAGTGACGTTCAACTGAAAGGCTCGTCATGTCTTTTTTTCGAGATTGCTCCTCATTGATACCCATCCATCATGCAACCCTAAGACAGAACTGACACCGAGGAAATGGTCCAACATTGCCTTTAGTGAAAACATGGATTTTGTTTAGGAATGCATCTTGGGCAGGCACGAGTTACGTTGAACGTACTGTAGCAGTTATGGTTCAGAGGGCCATTAAATATGGTGCTCAGTCATTTATAGTTTCCATTAGAGATGGCACTACATTTCTTTCCAATCCTCCAAATGCTTCGAAGCCCTACTTTCTGGATACACTACTCCAGTAACGCTCATCTGAGTCTCCTGCTTTGGCCTCCTAGATCTCGAGACCTATCGCCTATATAACGTTTTTGGGAGGAAAAGTGACCTCGTTACCTTAGGCTCTTCAAAATCTCACAGCTTTTCGGAACCAAATTCAACAAGTTTGAGATGCTTAAAGACATAAATTATCTAGCAGGTCCCAAAGATGCGGGTGGCTCAATACATTGTTACGGCAATCCAGCGATACGGCAAATGTTTTGACTTCACAAAAATTAAATCACTACTTCTCCTTGTCCATTTTTTTTATACTCCAACTACCACGAAGGCCTAAGGCCTAAGCACCCATTGGGCACCGTGGGGCTATAGGGGGATACATGGGAAAGGGGGGGACGCCACACGGACTCTGGCGAGGGAACACGTGTGCATACAACATGCACACATTGTGGCTCCGCCTACGAGAACCGCCGGGTGGTACCTCCGCGTTCGACAGTCAGAGACCATCTACCACCTACGGACAATCACAACATCCATAGCCAAGAGAAAAATTTCTCCTGGGACGGGACTCGAACCCGCACAGCGCACGGCGACTGATCAGGAGACCGAAGAGTCTACTACTGCGGCCACCGCTGCTGCCTATCTACTGTCTGAATGGAAATTTCAATTCAGATAAAACTATTATCACTGGGTGTTCCATTTCGTTTACCACAAGTTTCTGTTTATCAAAGGGTAATGCTTTTGCCACTATGATTCTTGTGATCAGTATTAAATACAAAGAAGAGTAGAGTACAGCGTACGGTAATCTCATATACTAAATAATAACATACTGTACCTAACATGGATAATGAATTTATTGCTTTTGAGCTTCCTTTAATATGTGGATGTGGTAGAGTGTTGAATCAGCAGTACATTCGAGTATACAGTATGCATATCTTAGAATAATTGCAAAGTAAAGACAAAGAATGAGACTCAGTTTCAGTTTTATTGCATAGCATCTTCCTGTAATGAAGCCAGACTACGACGAATCACGTAAATGTGGCAGTAATGTTCCGTAGTTGTTGCCGTAGTTATATTCCTTAATACTCATGACTTCTAAAGAGAACTAGTGAGTGAGCTTTTAGGTATTGGTAATTTGAAGACACCGTTATCTATCATTAACCGCTTTGAAGATTCTCTTTTGTTGTATTCACTGGACAACAAATTTTAGTTTTTTAATTGTATCTTGTGAAATAAAAAAATTAGTTGCGGTTTAGAAAAAAACTTTTTATTTTTAAGGATATATTAAAAAAAGTAACAAGATTCATATACTTATAAGAATCACTATATGCGCTGTCTTTTTGCTGTTCTTTTATGGATCGTTTCTGGAGCATCTCTACCAAGAGTCCAACAGTAGTCTGCAAGCATGGAAGGATTCAACTTTACCTGGTACCTTTTTTCCATTGTTGAAATATCCTGATGAAAACGTTCGCCGTGCTCATCACTTACGGCTCCGCAATTGTCAGGAAAAAAGTCCAGGTGTGAGTGTAGGAAATGTATCTTAAGAGACATATTACAGCCCATCTTTTGATACGATGACAGCATATTTTTGACAAGGGTTTTATAGTTGTCAGCTTTTCTATTTCCCAAGAAATTAGTGACCACCAGACGGAAATCATTCCAAGCAGTTTTATCAATACCTGTTAAAGTGTTTTCAAACTGTGTATCTTTCAAAATATTTCGAATCTGTGGCCCAACAAAAATACCTTCTTTAACCTTTGCCTCACTTAGTCTTGGAAATTTCTGACGCAGGTATTGAAAAGCTGACCCATCTCTATCTAATGCCTTGACAAAGTTTTTCATTAGGCTCAACTTGATATGCAGTGGTGGTAATACATTTTTTTTCGAATCTAGTAATGGCATATGCTGTACATTTTTTTGACCTGGCTCTAGGGATTGACGAACAGGCCAGTTTTGTCTGGTGTAAGTAAAAGTACAACAACTTTCAAATCGCCACAAATATGCCATTGGTGCTCATCGTATTTTATACATGTCAATAGGTACTTCATATTGTCATATGATTCTTTCATGTGAACTGCATACCCTACAGAAAGAGATGGTAAAATATTTCCAATATGCAATAACACTGCCTTTAAACTCAATGTTGAACCGTCTATAAACAATCTCCATTCTTCTGGGTTATAGTTTATATTTAAAGCCGCCAGTAAGCCGTTGATGCTACTGCAGAAAACCAAGTTATTCTTCATATTGAAAAATGGTTCTAAGTCTTTGTGGCGTTTACGAAAAACACATACCGAAACATCGTCTTCTAACAAGTTCCACTGCTGCAGTCTTGATTCAAGTAACTCTGCCTTACATTTTGGAAGTTCTAAATCTCTTACAAGATCATTTAATTCTGACTGTGTTATTTTGTGCGGTTGGTGGCATGACGTGCTCGGTATAAAATCAGGATCTCTTGACGTTGATGGCATATCTTCTTCCTGACGAATCACTCGATCGCCATGATCTGATTCGTTTTCTGATTCGCAAGTGTAGGATTCTGGGGGTTTTGGAATAGGATTTTCGTCACTGTGAGGCACAGGTCTCATCGCAGATGGTATGTTTGGGTAGTTAATAACCGATTTTTTTTTTCTTGGACATACCTGTGGCTTGTCCAACACAAGGTACCATGCAAAAGTAACAATCATTAATATGATTTGTAGGCTCTCTCCAAACCATTGGGACAGCAAAGCGCATAGACCGTTTTTTGCCATTTAA
This sequence comes from Acanthoscelides obtectus, assembly GCA_963669975.1. Classification (NCBI taxonomy): domain Eukaryota; kingdom Metazoa; phylum Arthropoda; class Insecta; order Coleoptera; family Chrysomelidae; genus Acanthoscelides; species Acanthoscelides obtectus. The sequence goes on from CAVLJG010000005.1 coordinate 24,780,539, forward strand.
CCAGTTCCTTAGACTTGAAGCACATGTATTACAGCAGATGTGGGGTGCCCACTGTTTGTCTTGATCACCTAGTTTACAACCGAAATAAAGCTGATATGCCTTTGTTATTAGTGGAGTAATAGACCGTCTCTGAGACGCAAAAGTCACATCACCACACACGTAACAAAACTGATCTGGATTGTTTACACACTTTCGAGACATCTTGCATGAACGCTGTCAGCCAACTGAGGAAAAAATGGCTAATATAAAACAATATAATGTACACGTATGTATAACGTAACACAATCATGCCGATTACATCATCTTTCCTTGCCGAATATAAAAATGTAGCACGTGCATCCTTGTGAATTACAGTATATTAAGACTGTCACAGCAGGAACACATATAATTACCGTATCTCTAAAACTTGAACCAATATTGAAAAAATAAGTTTCATTCCGGTTTTAGCACATTAAAAATAGTAATATTTTCTTGATCAAGGATATTTTTTGGCTGTTGATCAGTGATTATTGTTCTACACCAAGAATATTACGGGTATGCTTGCGTTTAGGAGACAACTGAGAAAGAACACATTCAAAATAATCATACATTGCAACAACCTTAAATTTGACAAATTGGTTAAGGCTTTTCGCGGCCAGTTGATAAACTGTTGTCTTGGTTCGAGTCTAAAGGCCGTCGTCGGTTGGAATTTCTTCCTAACGTTTCGCTAGCACGAGTGGCAAGCTTCTTCACGCTTTGTCCAATCATCACCCAACTCAGAAGTATGGTGTCATCAGAACCGTGACAGAACGAGCTCGACGGATTTGCGAACCGGAGAACCTCCAGACAGAACTTGAACACCTCGAAAACTGCGTTCGAAGCAAATGGCTACACCAAGAGGGACATCGAAAGATCAACGGGCTCGAGATCAGCCAGGCCACGTGAAACCGACCAGCGTCCCACCACCTCTCAAGCGCATTTTCCGTTTGTGCCAAGAGTCACGGACAGTATTGGCAGAGTCCTGAAGAGAGATGACATTAAAACAATCTTCAAGCCTAGGAAGAAGATCCAACAAACCATCAGATCGGCAAAGGACAAGAAGGACCCACTCTCAGCTGTAGGAGCTTACCGCATGCTTGTTCATGCGGCAAAGTATACATTGGAACCACGAAAAGATCAATGGGAACGAGACTCAAGGAGCACAAAGCAAATTGCCGGCTAGGACAAACTGAGAACCACAGGACCACAGGATACACTTTGGGAGCTGCAGGTTGCTGTCATTAATCAACGGCTATCACAATAGACTGGTTAGGGAAGCTATCGAGATTCCCAAACATCCAGATAACTTCAGCAGGAAGGAAGAGACCCTCGGACTCAACCAGATCTGGCATCCGATGCTCAGAAACGCTCGAGCAGTGCCGATCGACATCCCGAAGTCAACCGAAGCGGAACAAGCCACGTCGTCTACCCTCCGGTATAAATACAACCTGCGCAAAAGAAATCGTCTGTCTACATCCAGCATTGGAACCGGAAGGACCTCTAAAGAAGCTTGCCACTCGTGCTAGCGAAACGTTAGGAAGAAATTCCAACCCAAAGCAAGACAGCAGTTCAACCTTAAAATTAACCAATAGCTTTTCAGATTTATCTTCCATTGGTTTGCTACTTTCGACTGAGTCCGATGAGTAAAAGCAATGTGTGGGGAAAAAGCTTTAGAACAAAACTAGCTGAACGTTTGTCAGTAATTTTAGTATCGATAGATTCTGAGACATTCCTTATTGAAAATATGGCGTCAAGTGAGTTGACTTTGTAATTCTCATGCGACGCTATTAAGGATTATGTTCAGTACAAGTTAGCCCTTCCGAGAAAAAAGTTAGCTACGAACATGTATAACAAAAAATGAAATGAATCCCGTTAGTCGAACAGGATCATTCAATTAAAATTTGCATATGTAACATATTTTTGTACACAAGTCTAAGGGTTTTCGGAATTTGCCCTCTTAAAAAAGTTGGAGACACGCACGCCTTCACACAAAGTTATATCTTGCCGATGAATGCCTCTCTCACTCCCCCTTGAGGGAAATTCCTGCGGGCGCACATTAGTAGGCAGAAAATGATACCAGATGTTATCTGGCAGTACTTTAAGGTTCACAAGCATCATTTATTTCAATTAAAGAAAAACTCTGAATAATTCTAGAATAAGAAACTAAAGCTAAAAATAGTAATGTCAATTCACGGTGTACATGAAAACAACAATAATGACACATTTCTATTACATCAAATAAAAGTTTGTACCCTCTATATTATGATTCATATGATACACAACACAGAGGATAATTTAGAAGCATTACAGTTTTACCGTTCAAAATTCGTAACGAATGATACACCACAAACTTCAAGATCAATAGTTTACCATAGTTAAGGTAGCGTAAGCATTACCACAACCAGCTTAAGGTACTAAATTTCAAATTGGTGATAATCTTCATTCCTCTTCCGCTTTTCCATTTTTTGTCAGGCTTTCGCGTAGGTAGACCACTGTATGGCGCACGTATTGACACGCGACTATTGTAGATAAGTTCAAATATTAAGGTTAAACGTACGCGAAAAGCTATGATGAGTGAAGTATGTCCAAGAGATGCGTAGGATTACCGGGGTTTGAGGCATATAAATATACAAACGTTATTTATTATAGTTATTAGATATTCCCTCCCCCACCCTCTACAACTCTAAACTCCTAATGTTTAACTCCTACAAAAAATTTTGTGATAATGATCAGGAGCATCTAAAAATTATCGATTTTCAAAAACTACAAAGTAAAATTTTAGAGTACTTATTGTGCATTCTTAAAATCAAAGCCCAGCATAATCAAAACTTTCTCATAGATATATATATATATTACGCGTTTGTCTGTTCTCATCTCACTAACAATATAATCGTATGGGGACACGCAACAATGATTAACGTATTATTCATTCTGCAGAAAAGAGTAGCTACTACGATTAAGTTTACAAATTGATAAGAGGGACTCTTGTAAATAAACATTTAGACGTTATAATCCGCTTACATGAACTTCCATCTATATCTACAAATGCGCCATCTTCGCATTTCAACACAGCAATAAATTTGCGCTTAACAACGCAATAAGTATTCAATATAATACTAGAACCAGGCATGATCTGAGTATACCGACACAAAACTCTTTTCTATTTCAAAAATCTCCTATACTGGTTTGCACTAAGATATATAATAATTTACCGAGTGATTTGCGGAGAAGCACTTATATCCTTGTACTGAAAAAACGTCTCAGAAACATCTGGTTGAAAAATGCTTTTACTCCCTACACAAGCTTTTTAACATGTAAAAGGATCTGTTTTTCAGTTCTCTTAAGCTACTAATCATCTCATTATCAGTGAGGCGTCTATTATCGTGCTGTGCATGTATTTAGATTTCAGTTTTTATTCATGCTTTAATCCAGGCATGGATATTTTTCATGCTTTTATATTGATAGTCTTCCTATTTTGATATCCACTGCATTCACAGACACATAACTAATTTGGCCTTTTCTCATATATGCAAAGGCTTTTCTTAAGCTTTCAACCATTTGTCCTTATTTCTCATTGATCAGAGTTTATTGTAGTTACATGTATAAATAATGGATCCTCCTGCTCTTTTTGTACATACTTCAATGATGCTTATAAGCTAGGCGAACATTTCTTTTGATAAAGCCGCTGTATATGTATATATTTACACTGAACACTTTCAGATTATTGCACTGTACTTATATGTGCTTTAACTTGTTTAAATGTTGTATACTCTTCTGTTACTGCTAATGGCTTTATTTATGTTATATTTTTTTATATTTTTCCCACATATTTACACAAACGCTTTTAATTTCGCAATGACAAGTCTCATATCATGGAAAACAATAAACTATCCATCTATCCTTTCCATCCTTGGTATAGTCGTAACTCTGCGTGAAAGTTTCATCCAAATTCGAGAGGTACTTTCCAAGTTATGGACAGACAGACAGACAGACAGACACACCGATTGAAATGAGTGACATGGTTTTTCGTGAAGTACATGTCATATACTTTTAAAAAAAATATATCTCCTTAATTCTTCTCATTTACAATACTTCGCCAGTAAGCGTAGGAAGTAAAAATTAAGCTAAATTACCCGGTTAGTGTACGCGTTGTCCAGCGAGCAGAATGTCGGGGTTATAGGGGCCAACAAGCCCGACCGCGACACGAACGTCACAGCGAGCTCTGCGGCTGCGGCCCGGAAGCTAGGGTATGCGCCTCGCCGCCTCTATCTGCAGACGCATGGAGCTCCATGAATTGCACTTTCACCTCCCATGCTGCCTGATCGTCGACAACTATTCATAGGATCATAACTTTTCCGCCACGGCGTGGAAATGTCATGGGATGCCGCTACTGCTTGCCTGTTTGTCCTGTCATAGATTAAGTAGTAGCGTTGGTAGTAGATGGACGTAGTGTGCCACACCCGTTCCTGTTTATTAAGTTGCGATCATCTTACCATTGTATAACGTATCTTACCTGAAAATTGCCTACCATATACTGTATGATGGCGTCTATAACTGATCTGCCACCTATGACACAAAAGTGAATTTCGAAATGTAGTTTCCATTCAATTCCGCTTATTTACTCCAGATATACAGGGTGTCCGCAAAGTTGGGGTTTTCCTTTACACGACGTGTAGATCTTGAAAACATAAGCAGTTTTTCTTAGTACCATATACACCAATGTCTTAAGGGAACCGAGATAAAGGGCTCTGCAACATCAAAAATATCTGAATACCATCCCCCAGTGGTACTAGGACACTAGCTCAACCCGACGACAGAACTGGGTCGGGGTCAGCGTGTCAGGTCAGTATGCAACCTTCAACCGACGGTTACGGTCACGCGTGTAGAGATAATCGCGTAGACGTGAATCCCTCAACAAGCACTAGAGACGTGGCTAGAGAAGTGCAAGTATCAAAAACTTAAAGTGTGGCAAACGCTGCGTGAAGGGGCTGTATCCGTTTCACGTCCAACGTGTACAAGCCCTTCAACCTGACGATTTTCCAGCGAGACTGCGGTTTTGTGAGTGGTTGTTGCATCAACATGACAATAATCCGGACTTTTTGAAGTGCATATTGGTGACAGACGAATCTACGTTCACGCGTAATGGGGTGAATAACTTTCGCAACACTCATGTTTGGTCAGTAGAAAATCCGCACGCTGTCCGTCGGGCACATTTTCAACAAAAATTTTTGGTGAATGTTTGGGCTGGCATGGTGAACCTAGACCTAGACTTTTTAAGCAACATTTTGCCTTCCTTGTTTGCCTGCGTCTGCTCGGTAGCGGATCAGCTGATTTCATTTTCTGTTGGAGCGGTTATGATTTCGGGCAGAGTCGTACTTAGCCCTTCTCGTCAACTGGAGAGTGAGTACTTTTTCCTTTATTTTTTTTACCTGGTCGCCCTCGCTTCACTACACATTACCTTTGTTATTTCAAGGGTAGTTGTCTCTGAAAAGGAAAACCCCAACTTTGCGGACACCCTGTATATATATTTAAAAGAAGTAGTCAAAACTGATACAGTACAAACAAAGTATAACATGCAAACATACATAATTTAAAAAAGCACAAACATTACATATAAGAAGTTGTCAATGTCGTTGTCTACTTTTCTTTTTTTTAAATCTTTTAAGACATGCCCGAGGCGTACGTCGAAAATCTGGAGGCTAGTATAATTTGGTGATGATGGAAGTGATCCTTCTGACTAATGTTAGCGCAGTAGTATACTCGAGTCTTTCTTATGCTTATGCTTATGCTTATGAATATACATTGAAACACCATATACAGGTATGTGAATTGTTGTCACAGTAAGAACGTGATATCTTTTTAAAATTTCCTCACGTCATCCCCGTTCACCAACTTTAGCTGTGATGCCGATAATGCTCTTTCTATGCGCTCTAAATTCTTTGAGAAGGAGAGTAGAATTTGCCCACAGACATACGTCATACCTTAGACCACTACGAATAATTATTTTCTAGCACCTCCAAAAATTGTTTAGGGGGCTGAGAATTTGCGAATGCACTTATGATGCTTCTAAGGGTGAATGTTCTTGTGAGAATTGAAGAGCGGGGCATACCGCTCACAAAAACTGATTATTTGCTGGCCTTTGAAAATATCTTTGGGTATTCTCATCAAAAAAGTCAATGAACTCATTTCTTTAATCTAGAAATCTTACAATATCTGTGTTGTCCATCGTTTGCCCATTGTAGCTGACAGCTACGGTTTTGGCTGTGTCCACAATTAAACTTTACTACATCTGTCTTATTTTAGTTAAAAAACAGGCCATGAGAGTGGAAAAAGCTACTTAGCACATGTCTAGATCCAGAACTTTAGGAAGAGTTGTACTGCTTGGCTCTGCTACTACCACTAAAAGACATGATCAGCTTTTTAAAACTTCTTGCTTTGAACATCGATTAAAATTAAGTATTTCATTTAACTATATTAAATTCTATCACATTGGCGCCTATATTTTTTTCTATGCATCTCGCGGTGTGACGTGTCTGTTGTAAGCCTACACAATGCCTCTTGCAGATGTTAACATCTGGGTATCCACTTCAAAAGGGCTTGAATTATGTAACAGATGCATCCTATCATGTTGCACTGGCTCCTATATGTCGCAAAACTGGGTATGGTGCTTCAGGCTCTGCTGGACAGGACACAAATCAAAAAGACCAGATCCCTACCTTATTCACTAGCTAGAAGGCTAACCATAGCCTACTTCACCTCTTGAGGCTTTTTTTCAGTCATTGTTGCTGGACGTTTAGTTATTTCAACGTTCAATGTTTCCAGCTATTTCCCTGCAAAGCTTCTTGGTGGTTTTAAGGTTTTTTCTTGGATTGTCATAGTCTTCTAACGTCGACTGATAACATGGTCGCCATAGTTGGTTTCGCGACACACTGTATATTATCGTCAGTTGCCATCTTAGAGCCCTAAGCTGGATACACGAAGAGTATCTCACAAGACGTGTAAGCTATTCCATAATCCACGTAACGGTATGCGGACGATTGCAAATGTGATTGTTAGTAAAAGTGATATATCGTGTAGAACTTAAAGTCACGATAATCATTATTATTTAGTGTATCAATTGTGCCATTTTCTAGTGTCCTTTGTTCCTATGCCGCAGGTGTTATCTCTTCTGTCTGTACATCCGGCACTTGATAAATGCTTTCATTCATCTGAACGAAAGAAGGTAGAGGACAGGGGTGGACTGTGATCACACAGGAGCCGAAAAGTGATCGTTGGTTTAGAATATGATATCAAATATTTCACTTACTGTTTTAATCTATGGATTACCTAAAGCGATGTAGTAGTTAAGTTTTTTAACGTAACAAAGGTGACGAATATGACTCCATTGCCTGTTGAATCACATATGTGTTTCAATTTCTCTTCTCTCACTAATCTGACGTGGCCGAAACATCGTAGAATAAACAGAAAATTAGGCAACTATGTGGTTCGATTCAGCCTGAAAAAGGAGTCCTATAGACGTGAAAACCACAGGATAAGCTTCAGAAGTTAGACTAAAAATAAAGAGTTGTCAAGCTAGCAAATAGAAAGGGTTCGAAAAAGAAGAGTTTTTATGCCCACTGATGTGAACCGTTTTTTCAAAATACTTCAGTCGAAAAGTTTCGGTAGTATTCTTTGTTTCAAGAAACCAGTAGATTTAAAATCATAGAATCGCAGAACAGCAAGTGACCACAAAAGCATAAAAGCTAAAATAAATAGCTACCATACCAAGTACTTTTTCAGAAAGCCCCCTACTTATTTTATGAACGGCAGATGCATGACGTAACTTGAAAGGTGTAGGCAGGTGTAGGTTGTTTGATATTTTGTAGGTTTTATGATAAAATGCGTGACAACTAGCTGACATTCACTTCATGCTCACTTGCAGCAAGCGCGGAGCGAACAAGCTGTACACTAGCGGTCATCTAATGAACAAGTTGACATTTTACAGATTTTTTTGAAATTAGGTTTCTTAAGCTATAAGCCTGCCGTCCAGCTAGCAACCTGAAATTCGAAGCTATAGAATTGATGTGTATATTATACTACGTCGTTAAAGAGGCAGTTAAAAATTTTGGATTTTGTAAATACTATGTGTGTACCTCACAACCCTATGATGCAAATCAATTTCCAAAGTGACGGACTGGAAAGCTGACAAAGTTGGGCGTTTTGGTATACTAAATCGCTTATAACTAAAAACTAATCATCAAGACGTTATAGTCTTTCATATGAACCTTCTAGCTTTGCAAAGTCTACTTAAATGAGCAATAAGATACGAAACATCAGCTTCAGAAATTTTGATAGATTTTGTAAATTTTTTAATTAGTATGTTCCAAGATTTATACTATAACTATTATTATTATTATTATTATTATGATAATTGAGATGAGCAGAGTACACAGTACTATAAGCTCATGCAGTAAATATAGTGTACGGACACGTAACACAAAAACATCAAATAGAAAAAAATAAAAAAAGACAGTTCATAGTTATAAAGTTTGTACACTCCTCCAGCTATCATACTGCACTTTGAAGCTATTAACTGAAGTAGCACCAACCACACTTTCAGGTAAACTATTCCAGGTGTTGAATATGCGGTTGGAAAGAAACCACTGTCGGACTGTTGTTTTAAATGGCTCCTTATGCAGTTTGAAGCTGTGTCCGCGTAGATTGCTGCGCGACAGACAGTATAGATGCATGAGGTTGGTGCCCATCAAACCATGAAGTATCCTGAACGTAACTATAAGATCGCCACGAAGTCTTCGCTCAGAGAATGAGGTCAGGTTGAATAATTCAAGGCGATCTTCATAGCTTGGTCTTCGTGCTCCAAAAGGGATACGAGTAGCCCGACGCTGTACTGATTCGACGAGATTTCTATCGCGCAGAAGCACAGTGTCCCATACCGGGCCAGCGAATTCAAGAATTGGCCTCACGAATGCCTTGTAAATGTAGGCGCAAGTGTTGACATCGGATCCTTTGAAAGACCTCTCCAGCATGTATAGAAGTTTCTTGGCTTTTGATGTAACGTGGTGAATATGCTCTGACCAGGAAAGACGATCGTTGACTACAACGCCCAGATCAGTGTGAGTGGTAACTGATTCGATGTTGTGGTCAGAGATCTTGTATGTAAATCGCGGATTTGTCTTCCCGAGGTGAAGGACACAACACTTAGTTAGATTTAAGGGTAAAAGCCAACTGACTGACCATTGATAAACAATATCAAGATCTCGTTGAAGCATAGTAGAATTTACGACAGTATTGTAAATCTTGGTGTCGTCGGCATAAGCTGAACATGTGGAGGAAATCAATGCGAGCAGGTCACTTGTATACAGAACTTTGACAGCATGCCAGTTCAGAATTTTCAAAGATGATATTTTCTCTTTCTGAGTTAAACTACTCGCGGCTTCAAAATGGGGCATCAGAAAACCCCCTTTCCTATTTTAAAAAATGTTCCTAAAATAAACCCAACTGCCATCTTGACATTTAAATTACCACTTCATCACGAACCAGAAAGCCGGGAACAGTTGTTGTGAGCTATTGCCTTTTTCCGGCCTGCCCAAATGGTAAGTATTCCAAATTTATGTTTTGCTGTTTCTATTTCTACTGAAGACACCACGCAGGCCTAAATACCCGTGGGTACCGTGGGTCTCTAGGAGGAACTGGGCACAAGGGGGAGGGGGTCTCTCTGCTAGTGCAGAAGAACACATGTGTATGTAACATGCACATATTTGGGACCCACCTTAGAGATACGGGTGGTATCTAAACGTCAGACGACCTGAGACCGTCTACCATTTACGGGCAATCACAAAATCCATAACCAAGGGAGAAATTCCCCCTTTGGCTGCCCGTCTTGCTTCAATGGATCTAAAACTTTACTCAGTGATCTGAAAACCAATACTTTCTCAGCACCTAAGCGACCTATGCAGTATTGATGATCCCAAAGGGATATGCAACAACCGTGCCTACGGGCTACTCTGACAGACAATGACGAATAGAAGGTGTCTGCGGTTGATTGGAAATGGAGGAGACTAGTCTAATTTTGATGGATTTCGTACATACATCTTTCATACATAATCCGACCCTGACAGTTTAAACTTTTCGGCTGGATCGGAGAATCGGGTGTTGGCGATTTTTTCGCAATGCCTGTGCGATGCGACGGAGATAATTTCTCTTTCTGCTCGCTTAAAAATCTGGAGATTAATTTGACGGCCGTCACCGTCATTTCCGTGAGGAGTTTTGAGTGACAAAATTGAAATTAAACAGCGGGAGGCGGTGGAGTACTGGCTGTGGTACTGTGCAATTCCTCGAATCACGACATGGTGCCTGCCGTGGCACTCGATGCTGTGTTAAGGTCACATCTTGCAAAATTTCGTGATGTCGGTATTATTCATTCGATATGCTTGAAAATCGACTTTCGGACTTTTTTGAAAATACGTACTTCGACGAGTGTTGCGCATGGTACGTGATCGCCTCTCTCTCTAATCATATTAGCAAATTTCCACGAAATAATTGTAAAGTCTGGCTCCATTGATGCAAGTTATTCAAGGCGGTACTCAAAACATGAACGCACAAAATTTGTATACCAATTTTTTATTCGACAACAGAGAATTGAGAAAACGTGTTTTTTGGAATTCAGTCGAAAGTGTTGGCAGGAACGAAACAACCCTTCTAATAGGATTTTTAGGTATTTATGAGACCTACAGATTGAGGCCACACGTAAATAGATCCCAATAATAGTAAAAAAGTTATGGCCGAAAACCCAGGTAAAATGCAGGTTTTAGCACTTGTTGCTAATGCGACGATAATTTTACGCAGCTACTTGAAATTCTTCAAATCATAAGGCTTCTTACTTTTAAATATCAACAACAAAATTGGAGTCGATTGGTACAAATAAATTTGAGCATCTCTAATTGTTTATCCCAAAGCACCTGACTTCCGGCCATCACTACTAGTTTATTGAGCAACACACAGAGTTCGTTCAAAGGACATTGTATAGCAAAATACACGAGTTTTCCTTGGCAACATGATACACAAGCCATTAATAACAGTAAGGATAGTTGTTATTTTTATGCGGAAAACGGAGGGTTACGTTTTTTCTTTTATACTCAAACTCAAACATTTCGTATTTGTGAGTAATTGATTCGCTCCGAAATTCGAAAAACATACGTTATTAAAGATATTTTAAAACAAAGCGGATGTGTCTATTACATTTAATTGCAAAGAAAAACAATTTTTTAAAGATTTTTCATACCCTTGTGTTTACATATTTAGAGCTGAAATTTTTACCCGGGCACAGATGAGCCTTAAAGTTTATAAAAAAAAATATTTTATACTGAAATGCGCTGAACTATTTACAAAGCACGCACACTGAAGACACAATTATGAAAAGACGTAATCCAGTTTCTTTACGGCGAAATGTAATTCCCTTGACCTTTTTCCTGAAAGTATTAATATAGTGTACGTCTGTTTTCGAAATTCTACCCGCTCAAAAAGCTTTGTGACATCGGGCCCCAGAGAGTCCACTTTGACAAAACGTAGAAGCCTGCAACCTCAATTTCACATCACCGCCTAGCTTGCAGATTAGGCTGGAAATTACTTGTCACGTAGCACAAACCCTGCCAAGTACCTCAACCGTTCATAAATTCAAAGCGAGAAACGGGTAGCAGAATCATCACAATGTAAATATACGCGAACTTTCTTAAGAACAAATGAAAGGCGTTGCTTCCTTTCGCCAACTATGATTTATGGTATCCAATTTTTATATCAGAGGGCACTTAAACAAAATAGGACGCTTGTTTATTGCCAACTTGATGTATGACTATAACCTGATTACTTAGATTAGTTTGAAGAGATATCTGTAAGCCCGGGCAAGTTTTTCGGAGATGATACATGACTGTGTTTTGGTGATGGTCGCAAAAAGTAGCGAATGTTGTTCTTTGCCTGATAACGAAAGCGTTTAACAACTACAATATGAATGTCTTTTCATGTAGGAGTCTATCAATAGCTTGTTTTCATAATATAATATGGTCAATAAGTGTATAAGCTAAGGCCTGGCGCAACAGACGTTTGACCTTGAAGGGTGGCAGAACTTTGCCACGATGTTACATCTGCTCCGGATTGTCCGAGTAAATAATATTACTAAAAATATAATTTGGCAACAAGAAATTAGTAGGTAAGTTCACTTTGCTCCACCTAATCGAGGTTGTGGTTAAGGAGATCAGAGGTTCAGGAGTGATTCTAGGGTATTTGTTGTCTCAGTGGAATCAGATTGGAGGCAAGTTGATTTTTATCGCACTGCAAAAGATTCGGTAACGAAAATGGATGAAGTGCATTACCTTATTTCAAAGTCTATAGATACATTGAACAATAAATTTCATCTATGGAAACAAAAGCTTGCTTACGGTACCTTTACCTTGACCATGATGATTATTAAACTTGAAGTTGGTGTATTATGCGACATTATCAAAAAATTTGTGTTGTCTGTTGCAGAATTTCAAGCATCTAATTGTGGGTATGGATCAGACAGAAGAGAATATGGACTTCGATTTGATGTAATAGAAATATGTAATTATTGTTGTTTTCATGTACAGATGAAGCTTCTTCTTGATATATTAGTGTTCTGCCGAGAACTCTGCACAAATCGGAATTAATAGTCTTTACATATATTTACAATATAGTTTCATATACTGCCATATTAAGCTACGTAGTCGGAATTCTTTACTCAACCTTTTTTTTTATTCTGCTTTGAGTAATCCTAAAATGACATTCATTCAAATGCCTTCCTAGTGGCATACTCATCTCTGACCACATATAGGTATATGATACCTAAGATACCTTGAAATGACCTTCAACTGCCCTAATAGTGGCCAATTGACCTGTGATTCGGACTTAGTGACCGAAAAGATATAAACGACATGTACTTGGGCTCAAATGCTCGGCCCTTTTTGAAGATGCCCTTGATTTCACCTCGAAGTGACCTTCATATGCCCCATTTGTCGATGATTGTTAATTCTGCTGATCTTTCAATTCATTCGACGTTTGGAGATTCTATGAAATGTCAGATTTTAGGAGTTTCTTCCAAACATTTGGTTAAAACCTGCTTTGCTATCTTCTTGCGTTTTTCAAGGGAATTTCTCCATTGATCCGAAGCTCGAAAGTTCCACCTGGTCCTCAGATCTGTTCCCAAAAAGACGTATCCCGAGAATTGGCAAACATTTTTGCTAATTCCTTGACCGACACTGAATAGAGAGAAACAAAACTCCGTGTTTTGTATGTTCTCCTGAAAGCTAGATGTATCTAATATGATGTTATAGTACGATTTCCATATTTTAAATTGCATTTTGTTTGTGTTCCTTCCGATTAAATTCCGGAGTCCTGCGGTATCTATAAATATAAGCAATAAATCACGGTTGGCGAAGAGGAAACGCAGATAGCGCGTTGCATTTGTTTCTGCAGAAGTTCGTGTGACATTATGACCAGGTAATGAGATAAGCGTGATATGCGTCGTTATAAATCGCAGTGACCTATTTTGAAACAATAAATTACCTAATGGACACTTAGAGAAATCCAAGAACAATCGGAACATAACTGGCACGAACTAGGTGCACAGCCGACCATGAGAAAATATGTATTTTGATCCCATCTCTCGGGCCGCCCGGGACTCGGTCACAGATATACAGGGCAGTATTTCAGAGGCCAAGGGATATTGTTTTTTTCTCTCCTTTATGTAATCCGTCCGACTGAAGCCCCTATGGCACTGTAACCCCTTGGGCTTATTGTACATTGCTCGTCGGAGTTATAGAACCCAATCCAACAGTCTAATTGTTGGAACCAGATGGTACGGTTTCCCTGTCGGTAGTCTTGTGAACTCCCTTGGTTCCAGTTTTGGTTTCCTGACGAGTTTAGGCATTTTGTGATCAAGCATCTCCCACGCAAGTCAAACGTAGAAGGCTGCTTCTGTTCTTTTTCCTCGTAGTCGTCTGTAGGTGTCCATTTTGCGCAGGTGTTCCTTCAGGCCATTATGTCCTGTTAGAAGGCCTGTAACTACACGGAGTTGGTTTCTGCTCATTGAAATACGCCATGGTCTCGGGATATATTCTTTCCTATTCCTGGATCCAACCACTAAGTAGTCTAATCATATTAGATGAAAATACCCCTGGTTTGCAAAATAATAGTAAAGTCTGGCTTTATTGATGCAAGTTGTTCAAGGGGGTGTTTAATCATGGACTCATAAAATCAGTACACCATTTTTTGTGGGAAAACTTATTATTTGACACCAAAGCATGAGAAACCGTGTTTTTTGGGATTCAATCTTAATTTTTCTAAAAGTAATCATGAGTCTTTGTAGCGTCTAAGAACACATTTCGACCGATTTGTATTTTCTCCGTTTTTGCCTCTAACACCGCCGCCACTGGAATTATGTTCATAGATTAAAAAGCGTTTTTGTCCTTGGCACAATACTCACTTTATTTGAGAATTACATCAAAATCCGTCCAGTGCTTTCGATCTTATAGGGGGGCCAATGATTTTCGGAATTACAAACCGACGGAAATGAGTGACATGACTTTTCGTGATGTAGATGTCATACAACATCTAAAAAAATATAGTGACATAGGAAGTGAAAGGCTTCTAATTATCTGTAGCATATTCTCCTCTTACACAGACTTATGTTCTATGGTCTTCCAGGGAAAAAGCTGAATTGTTTGTTTGAGAAAGGCAAGTAGACTCACGGAAACTTAGATGAAAAACAACTAGTTGTGTTTCTTTTTCCATCCTTCCATATCCAGATGTGACAGCTTATGTTTTTCCACTTCGGCGTGTCGATTCGATGTACATCCATTGGGACCTTTCTCTGGAGAGGAAATTTTTAAAGTTATCTATCAGCATCGTACCAGAAATCAAACTAAATATGTAAATGATAATATAATATAATAAATAATCTAAGAGCCCACCGTCCAACTCCCCGACTCCCTTCCTGCGATCCTTTTGCTGTATAAATTTTAAGCTTTATGCTTGAATGCGGCCCTGATATCATTGCAACAAGTCCACCAGTCTCGCTTTTAATATCTAAGCAGAATTTCAAATTTGAATAAAATCTGGGAGCAGCTTTTACTTGTTTAGCGGACATTATTTTACAATAGTTTCTAGGAAACAGCGAAACACAATCGGAACATATGTCTGGGTGTATTACGCAACACTTATCAGTATCTCTGAGTAAATATTGTAGATTCTATGAAACGTAGTGTAATTATTCTTCTGATGTGCTTTGGTTTAAAGGGCGCTGAGATTGTTTATTCTTGACACTTTACCAAATCCAGCCTCAGCTTATTGAGAAAATTAAGAAATGGCTATTATTCAAATTTGCATTCCTACAGAATGAATGTGTGAGTTGAAGATATTTTTTAGTTACAGACAGTTCAATATTCTTGTTCTAAATACTCGGTGAACCTCTATATTATAACCCTATACATGACCTCCAACCTAACTAGCGCCATCTACATCCAGGTAGCACAAGCACGTGAAAATCACCGTATAAACTGGCCATGAGATGACAAGTTGAATAACTGACCTCCTGGTGGCAGATACCGATGACGTCATGCGACAGACGTCAATAACACGGCACTTGCTGGACGTGAAGATGACGTCGATTTTTTCTAACGAATATTCAGTTTTAGGTTATTTTAGAAATCATATACTGTGTGTTAACGGTAGTGTTACACAGATGGCGCACCATAGACAATAAATTTTAACACCGGCTCGACGCTGCTCGCCTAGCGAAGAAAGACGACCTATTCTGGGCGCCCCATCTCTAACTTCACATAGTTTTGGAAGTTGGAACAACGAGACGCGGGCATCGGCACGGGTATTACGTATCTGGAATAGTGACATTTCGTGTCGATTTTTTTTGACATTTCTTAGGTTTTTTGTGACATAACGTTTTGTAGCTGTACGTGTTGCTTAAACATCAGCGAACAGCGACCATCGCGAACAAATGTGGAATGAACTATTTGCACACTAAAAGCTAGCTAATTTGCAAGATGACATGTCGTCTGTTTTTTAACATAATACCCCTTACCCCCTAAACAATAATTTGGCAGTTCAGATAACTTTGAGTTGCTTTGACTGAATGATCAGAGATGGAATGAGATAATCATTTCTCTGCAAACTGACTTGATCCGTTTTGAATCGATAAGCTTGATCCTAAATTAACAAAAACATCGTACATAGGAAAAGCAAATCCAAAAAGATAACATCAAAAACACATTACAGCAACGTTTTACAGTACACGTACAAAAATCGGCAGTCAGTAAATTTCATTACGACATCGATATGTGGAACAATAACGTCAGTTGACGCATTATCACCAAATTTGGACGTCATTATGACGTGCTTGTCCTAGCTGGTCATCAAGCTTCCCCATAATAACCCTTTCTACGGTGATCATTACCACAGATTATACAGATGTGACACCCGGTGTTGGTCCCTCTTCGTGTTCCCTACTGCTTACCACATTTCCCGCTAATGTTCATCAGCGTCCCGAGGATTTTTTCCTAGGGGTTGTTACGCGTTATTAGCCTTATGTCACGAACGTCTTATGTCAAGCTACGGAATTTATTTTTATTTATTTCATCAAATGCATTTAGGCCAGATAATTGATTTGTATTGATACAACTGTTTTGTGTCACGTGTCAAAACATTCCACGGATAACCCCTAAATGTCACAGCAACAGGAATTCCATCAAACGCATAGAACTAAAGTTGGCGTTGATAGAACCTGATTTTTGACTGAGTGTCGCCTCTGGTAGTACTCTGGGTCATTACGTCATCGGCAATGATATGAACAGCTCCTAATATTTGGATGAGGCACCCAGATGATCTCTAAGAGCGGAAGCCAGACAGCTTGGCAGATAGCAGAGCTATGGTCATTTGTAGTTGGATCGGTCATTGCTCTTTGTTTGTTGATCTGTCCATTGATTTGTTATTAAAAGCTGTATCTCCGTCTCCGTTTAAGGTTCTTTCATTTCATAATTCGCTATGAACCTGCTCCAAACAGCAGCCGTACATGAGAGCCGATGAGATAAGCCGTCAACATGCGCTCACACAGCGTTGTCGGTCCTTTTACTTTTATACTTGTCTAGGTTTAATTGCCGATTGTAGGATAAATACTCTTTGTCTTGCCTTTGATTCTATCTTAATTAACGTGCTGTTACGTAATTAATTCCTGGCTGGTTAACAATTCAGGCTCAGATTCCAGATTAGGATTATTCTTTTATTCTCGGGTAATGTTCGTTTGCCGATGTACAATGCCGGTGATTACAGTCCGATAGTGTTTGGTCCTGAAGACACCGTACGCATCTGGATGTGTGAACTTTCTTCCGTAGTGCGATGTGTTAGGGTTTATTCACATTGCATGCAATGATACGACAATGAGCGGCAAACACAAAGCAAGTATACAGGATGACTCGGAAAACAGATGCCATACTAGGAGATTTCGCTTATGCGCTTGGCCTCCTAGATGCCGTATACATTTGTTCAGTCTTCGGGGCTAGCTTCTGATGATTTTCTTGAAGTATCTCATCACTACCCAGCGGCATATGATTCCGAAGTACTGCTAACATTGGTGGATGATCTAGGATGCCAAGAAAAGAAGTTACTTTAACCGTTATTGATGTAGGTCCAGGAATATGGGGACGGCCGTTTACTTGTTGGAAAATAGGGTTCTGAAGGATTTTGAATCAGTTTGAATAAATGTTAGAAGGTTGAGGTCTAGTGTTTCCTAAATTTTTTTATACCTACTTTTGAACTGCCTGAGCTTAGTAGAAATGGGAAAAGCCTCCTCAAGTAGAATGTTCCTAGTGACAAAGGAGTGATCGTATCGGCCAGTTCTGGATGTACGAAGGGGAGGCATAGATAATGTAGTAGACAAGTGAAACAAACCGGATTGGTAAGGTATATCCAATCGTTTTCTGGATGCACCACGCTGTCTAGTGAGCGATTACCACGGTACCACCGTGCGAGGACAGTAACAGGTTTGTTTCACTTGAACGCCAGAAGATGGGGCATCAAGCAGCTTCAAACAACGAGGGAACATTGGAGTGAGGCAGATAGTATTCGTCTTCAACAGTCTATCCCTCAGGTTGATTGACAGTTGGTGCTGTAGAATAATTGGCCCGATTGGCTTCATGGAATGCAGGAGATTCGGGTTCGAATTCCGCCGGAGCCCATTTTTCCTTTCTCTGAAGATGTTGTTTACTAACTTACAGCCCGTTTTATATGAAGGTATAAATTACGTGATCAGGAGTATGCCCTAACGACAGTACGATCATATACGGCAATAGGCTGCACATGATTGGGGACATCCAGAGATGCAGCAAATGGTTTCACTTCAAAATTTATTCGTTACATCTGCCTGCTCGTATCTAACTGTACACCATATTTTATTCGAGCAAAATCATTTTTAATGGGTGTTCTATTTTCTTTGTTACTGAGTATACAAAACATGCAGATTCAAAGCATGCACCTTGAATCACCAATCGAAAAGAAAATCAAGTATACGGGCGTGGTATAGTGGATGAAATTATGTGCAGACTATTCAAACGTCATATATTCAACACGTTTTATTCAGTGTCGGATCTCTTGTGTATCCAACAACGTTAACGCCAATACCAATAACCTGTCAAACGCATATTCGCTGAGTTCTTAGGTGGATATGTTTATTTGCTTTCAAGTATTTAACAGCTCATTAAATTTTATATGTGCGATTTCCATGATAATTGTCAGGCGTTTGTTACTCTTTAGAAAGGTTTTTGATGTTGCAAAAGAACAAAGTGAGTACTAAAGAACGTTCGTGTAGGAATTATTTTATTGAAGATAAGCAATTGCTGGATGGGCATGTTACAGATCCCCAGAACCTATCTTTCTAACAAAAGGAAGCTTTTCTGGGATTCTTTCAGACAGAGTTCGACAGTGTTGCCGTGTCAGCGAAGTGTGAGATTTTCCAGAAACGCAGCGTACTGACTAGAGAACCCTTTAGTCGTTCGCTTCGCATCTCATCATGGTAATGCTTTCACCATTTCATCATGGTGGACAGCGTTGCGCGAAATATTCCAACCAAAAGTATTAGTCGTTCTAACTTAAACATTGGACATATACAGGGTGACTTCGAAGTTGAGTCATTTATTTTAACAGTGAGTAGATCTGATCAAAAGAAATGTTTTTTTCCTTTACCATTTTTCTGGTAAAATTAAAGTAACAAAGTTATAGCCCTTTGGAAGTTTGAGTACCGCCCTGTCTCAATAATAATATGTTCGTGTTTGGCGACAACGGATATAATCCGCCTGACCTGTTCTTCGCATCGGAAACAAAAAAGCGAAAGAATTTGAAACGTTTATCACGATGTTTTTCGTCAGTCGCGTTAGTGTTTGTGTTTGTGTTTGTATGTGTGTTTGTTGCGTGGCTCAAACGAAATCAAAAATGGCACATGTTTACGAAAATGCTGAACTTGTGGACATGATTCTTATTTACGGGGGGGCAGTATTTACAAAATGCTCCCGGATGCATCACGGATTTATGTGAATCGGTTTCCCAATCGAGTGCAACCAACCCCTCGTGCCTTTGTTAATGTAGTACAAAGGGCTCGTGAATCAGGTGACTTAAGACCTCACAGGTCAGGGCATGCTGCTCCAAGACCACACGATCAAATACAGGTCCGCACTGAAATACTTGTCGGGACGATACTTTATTAAACAAGGTAAAATTTTTTTTTATTTATTTTTTTATTTTTACACACATATTTTGGTTTATCTTCCTTCTACAATCATTATCTGAAAATTAATGACTCAACTTCAAAGTCACCCTGTATATTCGTACTTATGTATATGTACAACCCAGGAAATAGAAACCTATGAGTGGTTCCTTAGCTTATCTTCCATCAACCTGCGTTATCCATCTCGCTATTGGTTAATAAATAATCGAAACCTTTGGAGCGTTTTATTCCATTTTTGACCGCACAAAGCTGTCTTCTGAGTAATAATTTTCTCTTTTTGTAGCTATTTCTTTCTTCTTGGTCGCAACTATCTCCAAAAGAACCTACACTGCTAATTGTAAGTGGGTAGAGATGTAAAAATTGGTCATAGAACAAAAAAAAAACAGAATAGTAAGATGAAAACCAGCCGGTTGATGTAGCTGTTTTTGTCTCACACCTGTTTCTGGAGATCACAGGGTATTTCCGAAGCAACGGCCCTAGGTGCGGAGTTCTGAGGGACTCCCATGGTTAACTGCATCGACGTTTGTCTTACCCTTAGTGCCCTCCCAGTAAAATAACGATTTTCTGACATTGTGCCGAATTGATATTCTTAACATCGTAACATGTTAAGAATGCCAAGCAAGTTGTTCAACATGTGCCCATCATACTTACTTCAAAATTTGCATCATTTTTTTCCACATAAAAAAAGTGAGCGGCCAGCAACATGTTGCAGTGCGCGTCATGCCGCATGTTGCGGCAGCGTAATGAAAAGGTGTCTTGTGATATGACTTTAGAGTACAGGAGCGGGTGTGTCGTTAGGGATGCTCGATCGTTATGCAATCAATCGTGATAATCCTCAAAAGATTGCCCTGTTAGCACAGTATATTGCTTTATACAAGCGTCAGAGCTTTATATTTGACTGATTCAGGAAAAGCTATGTCGGCGGACTGTTGTGTCTTCAAGCTATACATGGAGCTATAATTTATAGAACGGTAGGTATCATTTTATGGGGATATTGTTTCCACCGAGCCAAAAACTAGAATCGTGATGTCAATTACACAAGTGCAGGTTGACGGTAGCCATAATTTGTCATTAATTAAAAGGAAAAGTAACCTTATCCCGTAAACATTTATAATAAATAATTTATGAGATAAGCGTGAACGTCCATAGTGCGGCATTATTTTGTAAGCAAATCTACGCCTACGTTACCCTGAAAAGTGTACTACGATTGTACAACGTGCATTGCTATATTCATTTTATCCGTGTTCTCAGACTTATTATGGTCATAGAATTATGACAGACATAAATAGGTTGAATTGTACGTACTTTGCGCCAGTCTAGCTGTAGGGTTTTTTTACTTGATCTATTTGGACATTTGGAAATAATTTCTAATTAATTAATAAAGCAACAAAAATGCAGTGTTATGAATTTGGTCCAGTAATTCTACTTCATGGATTATAGCCCAAACGCTCCGATGGATTTGGCACATCTTATTAGATTAGTCTTTGCAGGGCAAGTAACTATGGGCATATTAAAACGTTGTGAAATCCATGTTTAAAGTTTCTATTTCGCGTACTACAGCTTAAACGGCTTGATGGATTTTGACATAGCAGGTGACTCTAGATTTGTCTTCACAGCGCCATTGACAGTGGATGTATTAAAATCTTATAACATCGAAATAACTGACATCAAATACAAACTTTAACCTTGAAATTTGTATTTTAATTTTTTTAAGTTACTGAAGTCGGACCTCTAGTGTTTTCTGAGAATGTACGTTGAAAATACTTGTACGAGTGCAGGCTCTATGGACTCCAGTTATATCACCCAAGGAAAAGGGAATTAGATTCCCCGAAACTTCATCATGGCAGAGCATGTCCTGATTTCATTTACCGTCTCATACTTTGCAAAAGCTCCTTCATGTGATTCACTGCATACTCTAGTTAGAAAAGTTTCCATGCTTTATCGTTAAGCTTCTCAGTCAGTGAAGATATATGTGGAAATAATGATTTCTTATCGGTGTTTGATGTAAACAGTTGTGAATACGACCCTGAGTTTTACCAGACTTATTAAAGCCAGTAGACTTAATACAAAGGTGTTATTTGCTGAGTAGCTATTCACTTTGGAACACGTCAAAACATATCCGAATATACAGGGTGTCCTGAAAGTTGAGACTTTCCTTTTCTGAGTCGTTTTCAATACCAAAGCCATTTTGCGGCAAAACAACACCGAAAAGGTAATAACGTATGTCAAGTACTTTCCTGTCACATGCTTTGCTCGTAAACACTGCTTGAAGTTGGCTCTGTTTGATTCAAAAACACGAGTTTGCTTACCTGTTCATAAATTTGCATTTGCAAACAAACATATGCAATTCTGATGGAAAGAGATATCGACGTCGAACGGCGGAGTGTCAATAGGATCTTGAAGATGCTCATGTCAAATCGATAACTACATTATAGCTTCAGGAATGTGCCAATTTCGGTTTTGCTTTGACATTTTGTTAGGCATTGGCAAATCTGCCTAAAGGTACACTAAATCTACGTTATTTTAGACAAACAGTGCCTTGTAAACATACGAGATCGGCTCCTAACCCTTTTCAATTCATTAGCTTCAATATAAAGAGAGCTTCTGGTGTGGGGGTTCCTTAAACCAGAGACAGCTAACCATGGACAGCTGTTTCGTGCTTTCTGGCAACTCACACGTATGGTCCAGGCCCGGCATCAGGAATAACGAACTAAAGTTTAGCAAGTATCCTCTATCCAAGGTTGAGATCTATTGACAGGCGAAAGGAGCATGCTTACCTACAAGAAAGTGTAGACGTCCAACTGAAACTATGGGTCTCATCTGCTTTAATATTAAATATATGTCGGCGTCAAACGTTGAAATCCGCCCTTCCCTGAAACGCCTAGTCAGTCCCGTATTGCCGGCAAACACCGTAACAGTTTGATTATTACAACGTTTGACTAAGCATTTCGTCATTTCATGTAATGACTGAACAATTTCAGTCAAACACCCTAACAACCACATTAACTTCGTCACTGCATTCATCTATTTTAGTCAAACGCTGTAATCAATACAGTGCTGCTTCAATGAAGTACATAATATAACAAGGTACTACTTTATCAATAATATTAAAAGAAAAATAATCAAGCGTGAATTAATATAAAAGGAAAGAAGGATATATTCAAACGTTGTTTTTATTATTACATTATTGTGAACATTATTCATTAATGTATTGAATCAACAAGAAATATCCTGAAACTATCGAAAGAAATATAAAACAATAAGTACACATTTAAAAAAATGCAGGACTGTGAGTAGTGACAAACGTATAAAAGTTACATAGAATTATCTTATATATTATATTATTTCAAACATTATTGTTAGCGCATGTTAGACTCATATGGCACCTTGAATGATAAAGAAGTTTTTTTAAGCACATATATTGGATAAACATTGCTTTTCGCTGGTTTACCGGAACCCTTAAAATGTGCTTGGTCTCCCTCTACCGAAAGTGACTACACAGCTTCACTTATTGGTAAAGCTTTTTCAGGGATAGCTTTTATTTACAATAAGTTTATAATAATTAATGGCGTACGTGCGTCGAGGACCTGTATTGTTGATATAAATAACTGGAGTGTGGATGAATAATATATTTTTCAAGTATTTATATTCGAAATCCGGCTACAACGGATGCTGCTGTTGAGCAAGCGTATGTACGTTTAGAATTTAGATTAGGTTCACAAAATTATAAAAATTAACTTACCTCCTTTAAATCATTTGTATTCCATAGCATTTTCTTATTCACACTGTCATAGTATTCACTTAGTTTCTTGTAAACCAATTCTGAGTCACCTTGAGAATTTCTCGTCAGATCACTATGTGATTCCTGACGTGCAATTCGGTTTTCGGTCTGAACATAGTACGGAGCTACAGGCGGTTAGGCTTTTGGAACGTGTAACCAGAGGATTCACCCTTAACGAAAGTACTGGCATCTTGCTTTTGGATGTCTCAAAAGCATTTGACAAGGTGTGGCACGCGGGCCTCTTGTATAAACTAATCCAAAAGGGCTTCCCTTTTTGGCTTCTAAAACTACTGAAATCCTTCCTTGAAGGTAGGAAATTTCGGATCAAAATTGACAATGTCCTGTCGACAACACGGCTGATTACAGCCGGCGTCCCTCAGGGTTCGGTCCTTGGACCTATCCTTTACTCACTGTACATCCATGACGTCCCTAGTCCCAGCAACTGTGAAGTCTATCTCTATGCTGACGATACTGCATTGGTGGCTCAGTCGTGGTCTGGTGACCTAGTCAATGACAGGCTGCAAAGTGCGGTGGAGGAAGTATTAGATTGGGCAGATCGGTGGCTAATTAAAATAAACCATTCGAAAACGCAGGCAATCTACTGTACAAAAAGACGTCGCGGCGTTCCGTCTGAAGTTTCAATGAATGGACTTCGTATACCATGGGAATCCTCCGCTAAGTATCTCGGTGTCATTCTGGACAAAGGGATGACTTGGCGGAACCATATGGAAGCGCTAAAAACTAAATTCCAAATTACGTTTCGGCAGCTTTACCCATTATTATGTAAACGGTCAAAATTAAGTTTGATTAACAAGATTCGACTCTATAAGGTGGTCATAAGACCAGCAATGACTTACGCATGTGTGGCTTGGTGTTTTATTGCTAAAACTCACATGCGAAATCTGCAGGTTCTGCAAAGCAGGACGTTGCGCACTATTGCTGATGCCCCATGGTATGTCTCTAACGAAACTCTATATAGAGACCTCGATGTCCCTTACCTAAAGGACTACATTAAGCAACAGGCGCAGCGGCGCTATAGCCTAGCGGAATCGCACAGCAACCCTCTGTTGCGTGAGTCAGTGGACTACACAGTCGAGTAAGTTCGCAAGCACAAAAGGCCGCGGCTCGCACTGTAATCAAAATTAACTCGTGAACTTAAAACAACCAAAATTGGAGCATTTTTACACAATCTTTAGAAAAAATCAAATATTTTTAGACCATATCAAAATCTGTGAAGTGATTTTAACAATGCCTAAACGCCTATCCTAAAAGATTCTCTTCTTCCCCTTTGCTCTCGTTCTTCCTTCTCTCCTTTCCTTCCCCTTTTTTCCTTAAAATTGTCTGGTTTCTGGGTTACCAGACCTGACAGACTTACAAACTGACACTGTGACCCAAGAGCAAAGGTCCCACGGACCGCTCTGACAACCAACGATGACTTGAACCAATTCTGAATTCTGCGATATCTTTACAAACACAAAAAAGTCGATGTGTATACTCAAGGAAATGAACACAAAACTGGTACAATGAATGACTGAATTTGACAAACGGAGTAACGAAGTTAATGTGGATGTTACGGTGTTTGACTGAAGTTGTTCAATCATTGCAGGGAATGACTGAAATGCTTAGTCAAACGTTGTAATAATCAAACTGTTACGGTGTTTGCCAGCAATATGGGGCTGACTAGGCATTTCAGGGAATGACGGATTTCAGCGTTTGACGAAGACATATAGACAAGGATTTATTTTCACGTTACAAATAGTAATTTTACGTTCTCATTTTGTGGGCACGAGATTCTAGTGATGAAGCTCAGTAGGCTCCAAAAAAACTATAAATATCAAATTACTTACAAATCTCTTTATTGGATGAATATAGTGACAATGATATAGTAGAAGCAATTTACATATTGTGCTCAACTAGGTGTTTGTTTCAAACCAAAAATCAACGTAGATAACACTATCTATAAAAATCGAGTACACTTCGAGCAAGGTGTCCACTATTTAAAATATCAGGTATTCTGGCATTACTGCTGTCAATTTGTGCTAACTTTCATCTTCTAAAATCGCCATTTAAGTAGAATTGCTTATGTTAGTAGATGCTTGCTGTATTTTTTTGCTTGCTTAATTTAACCCGATCTATAAAATAACTGAGCCACTCACATCTCAACACATATGGTATTTCTACCCTGCTAAACGTGAGTACACCCAGTGCGACAGACTACTTGAATACCTCTCCAGAGAAAAAGAAATACGTCGATGTGTTAGTCTGTCACTTTAGTAGGCTATGGTAGATAAATGAGTCAAAGGTATGAACTAAAACTAAACAATTTCGGCGTAAACAATGCAATGTAAAC
The DNA here is from genome assembly GCA_963669975.1 of Acanthoscelides obtectus. Classification (NCBI taxonomy): domain Eukaryota; kingdom Metazoa; phylum Arthropoda; class Insecta; order Coleoptera; family Chrysomelidae; genus Acanthoscelides; species Acanthoscelides obtectus. The sequence goes on from CAVLJG010000005.1 coordinate 24,806,483, forward strand.
ACATAGGCCTGGCTCCCAACCTATTCAAATTCGATCAAGGTCAAACGTTGAAAGCGCAAGTCGTCAGCTTGCACCTGCTATGCATTACTGGGATCTCGGCCAGTGATAAGTCGAAACTGAAAATGACAATCTCGATCGTAGAAAACAATTAAGTGAATCGTATTTTAATTGAGAGTATGCAATGATTTACAACAGTTATTATAATATGTGAGTGGAGGCGAAATTCTCTGTTTTGTGTATCATTCTTATTGACCGTCCGATGCTATCAGGGTGAAAGTTTTACATATTAGGGATTTATAGTCTATTATTGGCTTGAGAGATGATTACATGCAAGATTGTACCATACTTCGGATGAATTATCTCCTGCAGAAACGTTACCTTCTATGGTGACAACGTTTTTACGTGTATCGGCCATTTTCTCTCTCTCTCTCATCTCGTTACGAATGGATTAATTTTAGCGCTATTACGTACAATAACAAAAAGCATGGGAAAGATTTAATGACTAGATAAGCCAATTGCATATCCAATAGCTTCACCTATATGATAATCCAGTCGACGTCTTCAGTCTCCGGAATTGTAGTCGTTAGTCTGGAAGACAACGTGAAGAAAAGATCAATAATTGACATATTACACAGAAATATTCCCAACCCAAATATTTCAGTATATAAAAGATCAAACGTTATGAGGCTCCAGTTACCAATGTTTGGCTATGATGTGATGTAGAATCTGCTTCAGAGATGGCATTACTGAAGGTAACGGCATGGTGAGGATTCGTGTGCTAATAGTATGTGTTGATGATAATTCCATTGGATTCTTGTCTCAAATACACTTACTTGAGTTCAAAGCTAGAAATTAGTTGCGCATCCACTATTTCCACTGTTCCTTGTATCTCAAAATGAATACCACGGACTTATATTGGGGTGCATACAAATTATACTGTAGAACTTGGGGCAGCCGTATTCAACAATTGAAGACAGAAGTAGATAAAGGTGTTATGTAACATTTTTTTAAACATTGCTTTTTTGCATTAAACTAACATTAATGAGTGATTCTTTCATTCTGTGATTACTTTGTTTCAAAAACAAGATAATAACAAACTAAACTAAATATTTAAAATTTCAATAAAGTGAAAATTCCCAATAAAAAAATGTTTAAGGTCAATTTTCTCCATACAATGATTTTGTCACATGACAATAGTATTCAATAAAGATTTTCAAGGGAAATGTAATAAAATATAATAATAATAATATTAAAAGGTCTATAGCTTATTTTTGTCCAAGTTTGACCTATGAAAGAAATTCAAAACTTAGAAATGTAGCTTTATTTGAGGAAAACCGATTTCTGGGAGCGCCCTTGACGGTTACTAGGGGTGCCTGCATCTCCGACTGGGAGTGTGGTAAGGGATTTTTGTAGGAGCTTGTGGCATTATTTTTTGGATTCAATGTGCATACAAGATATAGACATTCTTTTTTGAAGTGTATTGCCAGTTCCTAGATATTACTCACGTTGACTGGACTACTGCAGGGCTACAATGCGCTTCCCCTGTCTATGCCGGGTCAAATGCCGAAAAATACCGAAGCGTAAACTCGGAAAGAGTTAGGAGTCTGGAGAATGGAAAATTTGCATAAATGGGTCATGAGTGCGGTACGCCTTTATGACTGGTAGTTCGTAATCTTCTTGGACAAAGGCATAGCACCTACATAACTTGCTGCCAGACTTGGCACATCGCCTTTCAATGATTTGTTAGCATTACTGTGCAGCGTAACTTGCTTTCAGATTAAATCTGTAGAAAATTCATTTACAAAACTGATTTCCAGCATCGTCCATTATGGGTCAGTATTTCCATAGAGAGCCCCAGTAGAATGTACCTCGTGAAACTTCTGGCGTTTTCGATGCGATAATTGAGGGTGACGTATTTTGTCTATTAAAAACGACACATGCTCGCTTGTCACTTTGAGGGGCAGGATGTTATACTAAGTGACATATAAATCCGAACACCCAGTTTAAATGGTTTTATTTTAATAAAATTTTGTATAAGTACTTAATGAAGCATAATAAGTAAATGATAAAAATTTCAAAATGATTGCACTGCTTTAAAGCCATTTGACCTTTAATAATGTGTGGATACACCCTGATGTGCTACGCATTCTCCAACGCGCCTAGGCATGCTTCTGATCAGGTGGTCAATGTCGTCCTGTGGTATCTCATTCTAGGCAACCACCAACTCCTCTCGAAGTGCTTCTAGAGTCTGAGGGGGACGTTGCAAATTGAGCAATCTCCTACCCATCATATCCCACACGTGCTCAATTGGGGATAAGTGTGGAGATCTTGGTGGCCATGGTAACAATGTGACATCATTATGTTGAAAGAAGTCTATTGTGACTCTTGCAACATGTGGTCGGGTATTATCTTGTTGGAAAGTTGGATCTGCCAGGGTATCAAGATAGGGTAAAAGATGGGGTTCTAGAACTTCGTGGATATAACGCTGCGCGTTCATGTTACCTCTGATTAAGATTAAAGGTGACCTGGAACCATAAGCTATAGCACCCCAAACCATAACTCCAACAGTGTGATGAACATGTCCTTCAACAAAAAACTGTGGATTCCTCCTTCCACCACGTCGCCTTCTAACCCTGGCACGACCATCGTGCATGCCTAAACAAAATCGAGACTCGTCACTAAAGACAATACTGTTCCATTCCTGATCCCAGAGTGACCGTTGTCTGCACCACTCAAGGCAATTACGTCGGTGTTCTCGAGTTAAAGGGAGGACCCAGTGTGGCCGGTATGAAAACAAGCGAAAACTTCTCATTCGTCGGTAAACACTTCGCATGCCAATAGGTCTTCCGTGTTCTGCAAACCATTCATTTGCAATGGACCTGGTAGTGGAGAAACGGTCCCTTAAGGCCAATAATCTTAGGCGGCGATCTTCACGGTCTGTTGTTCTACGGCGGCGTCCAGTGCCCCTTGCTCTTTGCGTACGGCCTTCTCGAAGCCATGCCTGACAACACCTAACCACAGTGTCTGCACTTCTTTGCATTGTAACTGCAATTGCCCGAAAAGAAAGTCCAGCTTCCCGAAGTCCTACTATACGGCCCCTATCAAACTCACTAAGCTGACGAAATCGTACAGGTCTCCGTACTCTAGGCATCGTAACCGATAGTAAAGGATGTCAAGAACTAAAATCCGCCAACGTGTATTCTTTCCTGCGTCTGAAATATTCATTTTTAGAGCGTTAGTGAATTAAAAAAAAGCAGTATAAAAACCGGAATGTCCAACTGATAAGGCTGAAAATTTTTTCACTTGTTATTTACAATAAGATAAATACATTCACCAACTTTTATTAAAATAAAACCATTTAAACTGGGTGTTCGGATTTATATGTCACTTAGTATATTTTGTGGCCGGGAATGCCTACCCGACAGACTGCTGTAGTAACACACTGTACAGGAATGTGAAGAGGAAAAAGGAAACAAAATGTCACCCGAAAGACGGATGAACAATATGTATATACTATAGGACTTAGAAAATGCAACATACTGCCTAGTGAAGGATTGGCTGGCTGTTGGTATTATGAGACAGATGACCGTCTAATAGTTTGTAGGCGTACTTAGGAAACTCTGTTTTTAAAAATAAATAAAAAATTAAGTTTATGATTGAAGACAAGAGGCGAAACGTCATATTGAAAGTTTGAATAATTTATTTATTTATTTGTACGCTACTCAACAGCAACAGCCATGTACAGAGTAGGATACAGACCAGACAAAAAAAAAACAATTATTTTATATTACACGCCAAAATGGGTAGTTCGAACACAAAGGTGCTATTTACAAATATGTACAAATATCAGATAAGAAAGCAAAAAAGGCAGACAAAACCTTACAGAAAAAACCTCCTGGATGTCACATACGGTAGCTGTCTTAAGTTTGATCAGCACATTGAGAGTATGGCTTCAAAACTCAATCAAGCATGCTATGCACTAGGAGTACTCACTTGCCACCTGCCCTTGCAAGCCGTGCAGGCTGCCTACTATGGGCTTGACTTATCAAATAACAATTTGGGGTAATAGCCCCGCAGCCAATAGATTTTTTATCATGCAAAAGAGGATAATAAGAACAATGTTCAGAGTCATTACCGGGAATTTATATCTATAACACTCTTCTATTTATCTTTAACCGTAAAGCAAAGTTTGGAAGAAACGTCTTCAACCACAGTTACAATACTCGCATAAGTCAGAAATACTTCTACCCATCATATAAGCTAAATTCTCCTGAAAGATGTCCACATTACTCTGCACTGAAACTTCACAATGCTTTATCTCAACATCTTCAATCCATTTCAGAATGCACTATATTCAAAGAAGCATTCATAAATATATATGCGATATGGAACCATAGAGTATTGAAGAATTCTGTGCTCTAGTGAAACCGTAAGCATTAATATCGCTGTTGTTATATGTTGTCTACGTATGTTTGTCTTTGTATGTACTTTAAAAAAAATTGTGTGTTATTTACACTGTATCGCAATACGTGTTATCTCCGTTATAAATTTCTTTGTTTTTTGTTTATAACTGAGAAACCAATAAATTTCTATGCTATTCTACTCTATTATATTCTATAGAAGTATGTATGTGAGAATAGATGACTAATACCTTCGGTATAAAAATCTAGCGCATCGCTACCCACTAGGAAGAAATGCTTCAAGCATTACCGTAGTGGGATGCGTATCGAACGACTGCGGGCTTTAGTGAGTCACACAATTCAGGTCCAGCAAGGTAACTTTTACACGAAGGTACCGCAATATATACTTTCTGATAATATATACGTTAAACTCTGCGTGGAGCATACTTGTCTGCTTTATTCTGGCTAGTAAACTAATAAAACCATATTAAATTAGTAGGGTAAACAATGAATGTAATTATTTTGAAGTTACAACAAAGCTATAGGGTAAAAAACAAGGCATTTCAGTTAGGAAACGTTTCTTTCTCATAGCCTTTCTCTTCTGCCGGTACATTATGCATCACTATCTTCCGCTTCGATTTGATGTCATGACTCACATCCCTGCCTTCCATTTGGGCAAACACCTCGTACGAAGTTTTATTTTTGGTTTCTGGATACCAAAATACAGAAAGTAATGCTCCTAAACTAGCCCATAAACCACATATATAGAATACTGTATCGTTGCCGAATCTAGCTTGTACCACTTTATAAAATGTAGTACAAAAGAAAGCATTGAAGTAGTTGAAAGCTACGAAACCACTGTTTAGTCTAGCTCTTATATCAGCTGGTAATATCTCTACTGGGTAAGAGTAAGAGATAGAAGCGACGCCTACAGAATATCCGCCTAAATACAAGGCCAAAGCCACTACTGGTGCCCACGATATCGTAGCCAATTGCTCTTTAGTAATTACTTCCCGTTCTTTCAGGGTATAATATACTCCAAGAGCGGCTGCTGACAGTGCCATGGTGGAGAACGACACAAATAAAAGAAACTTTCGTCCCACTTTGTCACACACCAGTACGGGAATTAGTGCGAAAAGTAACTGTGCAACACCTGTGATGCAGGCACCCCAGTACTTGTCGATCCATTCTACACCAGAAACGATTTCCTTGGTGTAAAAATGGGATCTGGTGACCCCAGAAAGTTGCTTCAAAGCCACTAGGCTGAGACCCATGTAACATGCTTTGCGGACTGCCTTCTCCTTGAACATATCCCAAAAGTGATTTCTGTAGTACCCTCTGGATAGTTCCAGCTGGATCGTTCGGATTTCAGGCCATAAGTCGTACCTTGAGCCTCTTAGCTTACGCAGCACTTCCTGGCTTTCCTGAATCTTTCCCATCTGTAAAATCAAAGTAATGGTGTCAGTGGTCAGTCAAGACCAATGAAACTAGCAAATCAGATACTTAAAAATCATCGAAAAAGTGGTTGAATTGGTTTAATCTGCGCTTCTCACGTAACTCTGCCATCAGTCACTAGACAGCAAATGATTTTATGCGTTCAAATGTATGTAACTGTGACTTTATTCGATCAGCGGCCATATTTATGAAATCAAGGGTATAAGCCGTATGTCCAAATTATTCTGTTGTCGTAACGACATTGAAAATCGGTTATACACACAATAGACCGAAAACATTATATAGAAGAATATAGGTGTTTTGTCTTAATCGTCAAAACGGAATCGACAACGGTTGATTTCTAAGACCCCCTTGTAAATGCTCATTTGATGACTGTTGTTAACAGTACAAGTGACCTTACTAGACTATGTTGGAAAAATATAAAGTTTGTATGTCAACAGCTTTGGTATTATGTACTTTTTGATTTTTGGGCCGCACAGTGGCGGCCGCCGTACAGTGATTCAAAGGGCACCATTTCCGCGAGAAAAGTATCAAGATTTCTAATATTGTCACTGATGAACCGATTTTTATGAGACATACCTCATTAGAAAGCTAAAGAAATTCTCTTTAAAAAAATGAAGGCCTTTACAAAATTTTAACACATATTCCTGAGTTCAAAATATGCCAATTTGAAGTAACTTACCTTTGTCCAAAATTGCTCGGATTTTTCTCATTGTAGTTTTTTTGCTAGGAAAAAGCCAATTTCCTCAATATTTTTAAGCAAAAAAGATAGCCATGCTAAAATAGGGTATGGAGAGCAGTTTTCGAGAAATTCGCAAATTTTTGCATCAATGCAGGTTGAGGGTACCCTAAATCAAAATGCTCAGAGCTTTACAAAAACTGAGTATGTCAAAATGAGCAGTTTTTTCCTATAATAAAGATGTGGATCCAATTTAGTAAAAATGGCTGTAGTCCCAAAGAACTTATGACAAAGAAACGATACTTTTGTTAAAATTTAAGACCCCGTATCTCGAGAACTAATCATTTTTCAGTGCTGCATCTTAATAGAAAAGAAAAATAGTCTTTGTGTAGCATCTAGAGGTTTTGTTCAAATACCTTTCGTTAAATAAGTCTATATTTTTCATCTAAAAATTCGTCTACAAAAGTCGCAGCTATTTGCAACTAGTTTCTTCTCTACGTGTTGAGGTATCTCAAACGCACCTTTTAAACTTGTTCTTAAAACACGGAAACACCTGCACTTTTTTTATCGGATCCCATCAGTGTCAAACTTCGGAAAAAATTGCATGAATTTACTAAAAACTATGCCACGACACCGCTTAAGCGACTGCCATCATTCCTTTCAAACACAGTTGTTTTTCCAAACGTCAACTATATTGAACTTAATAGATCTGTGATTACAGTTCCGTCATAGGGTACGCCTAAATTTTAACAAAATTTATAATGAAAATAGGTAAAAAATGTTTTGTTTTGAAGGTAAATAAATGCCTTCTGAACTACTGAGCGCCATGTACATCTCTCTCGCACTCAAACAGAATATACAGTGAACGCGAGCATGATTAACAGAAAACAAACGTTTACAATAACAATATCTCCTAAAATCCTTAAAGATTTTGTTAACGGATGTTTGAGGGGTGCTTAGGTACTCTAACAATACTTCATTCTTTCATTTTGTTTTTTGCGTCGAAAATAGCGTATTTTGGAATTTTTCACTTATTAAGTTGTTTCTATCTCAAAAACTATCAACTTCAGGGAATTGTTAATAAGGCCCTTTTTCGTTCAAAAACTTCACCCGGAGCAAGACACACAATTTTTGGAATTCCTTCAAAAAGTTAGTTCAAATAATAATTGACGCAATGTTGAGGCTGGCAATATCCAGATTCGTTGAAAAGGGAAATAAGTAGATGTAAAAGCACGAATCATCATATCTTTCCAAGCAGAGTCAATATACTTTCCGAACTATCTTGCAAGTGGATCAGGGAAGAACCTCGGCATCAGCCGTCGCAGATTTACCTGGATGTTGTGAACTGGCGACTTCGGTTGGAAGAAGAACATCGAATTGAACATGAACGGGATTGCTGCACAGGCAAAGATGAACAGCTTTATCGGGAGTACGTATCCAAAAAAGTTAGCGTAGAGCATTCCGAAACCGTAAAATACAAAAAATGAAGTGGTGGTTCGTCCCCTGACTGCGACAGGTGATATTTCAGCTACATATAGTGGACAAGTGACGTTAAACATTCCAGACCCGACGCCACAGAAGAATCTTCCGATGTACAGGAACGTTATGTGCTGTCCGTATACCATCGAGGCCCAGCCTATGTAGAACGGTATAGTCGCTACCATCAATGTCGGTTTTCGGCCGATGTAGTCGTTTAGGAGTCCTGCAATATAACTTGAGTCAAGCTATTAAAATTTCAAAGCAGACATTGTTTAAGCCAAGCCTTCTGAAATGGTCATTTCTAAAATGTTCATTTCTTTCATCAGGACATACTACAAATATCGAATGATAAGTCGATTGTGCGTGAAGATTGTTATAGGTGTTCAACTTTATTTGAAAAAGGAAAGACGAAACTTAGCTGATGAGACCAGTCCAACCTTAACAAAAATCCACAAATATCATTATATATTATTTACATAGTAGGGATATCTTTTAAGTTTTGCATATGGAAATAAAACAACACGGTAGGTAGTTTTAAAAGACTTTATTGTTTTTCGAAGTATTCTCCACGAAGATTAATACACATCTGCATGCGATTGAACCAATTTTCGAAGCACTTATTCCACTCGTTTGCTGGCAGATCCAAAATGGCATTGCTTCTTCTGGTGACTGGAACCTTTGACGACGCAGTCAGTTTTTTATTTTCGGGACAGTAAAGAAAGCGTTAGGATTTAGACCGGGACTTTATGGAGAATGGTCCAATAATTCCACGTTTTCTTCCGTTAAATACTGCCTTGTTTTTTGGGCTGTGTGCGAGCTTGCATTGTCTTGGTGGAGGATGATTCTTCTTTCGGGGTTGGTTTTTCGAAGCCCGGTGATGATTTTTGGCAACCAAATGGTGGTATACCAATCCGCAGTAACAGTTCTTTGCTCATTAAGAGGAATTGTTGCAATATGACCCACTTTTGACACAAATATCGCGACCATCTTGTTCGAAACACTTCGAGAACGAATGACCTTTGTTGGCTTTTCTTTACCTTGTAACACCCAAACAGCCGACTGTCGTTTATTTTCTGGTTCGTAACAGTAATTCCACGATTCATCACGGCTAAAAATGTTGTACACATTTTTTGAATTTCCGGAATTGAAACAGTCAAGCGTTTTTTGACACCAATTAACCCTGGCTGCTTTCTGTTCGTCAGTCAACAGGTGGGGTATCCATCGAGAAACTAATTTTCTTACTCCTAATTCTTCATATAAAATTTTTTGAATTGAGGTCTTTGAGATTTTTTGGTGCACCCACCCTGGAATCGTCGCTAAGACTCACCCGTCCACGTTTGAATTCTCCATAGCAACGGGAAATTGTCGACTGATGTGGCGCTTCGTTGCCGAAGACAGACACTAACTCAGCAAGGCATTCTTGTTGCGATAATTGTCTCTGAAAGTTGAAATAAATGATGGCGCGAAAGTGTTCTCGTTTGAGTTCCATTTTTCTAGTGACTTGGTGACATTTAAAACTTTGAATTTAAGTTTACTAAAGAGTGAGGCTAAGATTCAGTACTGACGTTCGATCCGCGCGGCCTACTATGTTTCTATATGCAAAACTTAAAAGACGTCCCTCGTATTATAAAAAAACATGTTAATAGAGAAGTGATGTTACGTTGTAAGTAGCTCTTTCATTGATATTGTAATTTTAATCGACATTTAGTACTCTTTTCGAAAGCTGGACTTAAACAAAGAATCACGTTCTTCCTACCCTCCTCATCTGCCTGCTAATAAAATTGTATACACAGGCTTACGCGAATGTCACATGCTCATTGTCCACTATTATCTATACTATCAGTATTTTACTGATGCATCCGTAAGTGTGGGTGGATTTCTACATTCATCAATAAATACGGACGTCTAGGCTGCACGTACAAAAATTTCACACTTATTGATAAATTTTGATGTTGGTCCTTGAACTGGGATAAAACTAATGGTAACTGAACTGATTCGCTTACTTAACAATACAACTACACCACAAGGATCTATCGAAATATGACATCACAAAGTGCCATCTACTACTAGAATTATTTCGATAGATCTTATATACTGGATAGATGCTAGTTGCTCAGCTTTCGTTCGTTGTCCTACCTGAAAATCATGCTGATGAGTTGCCATAAAGCCCAAAACAGCTTTCCATGGTTTCAAGAAATATTTCCGGATTTTGATTCCAAATAGAACCAACAGTTTTCGGAAAATATGATGTTCTATAGAACAATTTAGGCAGCATTATAATAAAATCTTTTTAAGTCTTTTTTTCTAATCTGTTTACTCTGATCCGTCAGTATTTATCATGGAATGTAATAATTATTGACTGAACATCAGTTATTATTGTTGTATAAGGCTACTTAGAAATCCAATTACACTGAAGGAATTATTAGTAAATACTAATGGTACGGTCCTTGGTTAGTACCATGAGACTTTAACTCTAGAACATATGCTCACTTCGTTACTGAATTTCTTAAGTCTTTGCGCATGACGTCACGCGGTGATAAATCTTCCACTTGGCGGTACCAAATGCCTCGTATCACAGATCTTTTCAGCATTTGGATTGGGTTGGAGCACCTGGCGCCACATTGATAAACGCGTGTGATCGAAAATCTCGGAAACTATCAATCTTATGCAAACAGTAATAGGAACGATCATGTGTGGTATTAAATTCTTCATCTTTTTACCTCTATGAGAGCTTGTTATATAGTTAACAGGTTACAAAGGAATTTAAGGGTAAAATTACATGTAACGATATTTTCGCTTATAGTGGCTAAACTGACAACATCAGGCGTATAAAGGCTACTACTCTTTTTTGAAGAGAATAAAAATGTCGCTCACGTTTCTTCGACACGTTGAAGGTTCTTCAAGTATAATGTGTGAAAGTTAAGAATTCGTATCACCACGTGTCAGGATAAAACATACCTTCACGTGAGGATAACTCCATAAGTCGTTCCTGTGTTGAAGATTACTATGTTAAGGTGAACTCACTTTTTTAATGTCACGCGTAAGAGTGGAAAATGAAATATCTTCGTAAAAATTGTGATTTTATCATGATTTCCATCAGTCTGCCTCTTGTCCATTTCGCCACTGTGAAGCCTCAGCAACAGTTATTTCAACGATTTTAATGGAAAACACGCATATCTACTATATCTGCTTCCATAAAAATTGCTGCAACAGTTACCATAATTACCCATCGAGAAAATCTCTAACAGACAGTCTGACGAGAGTGAGTGACTTGATTTTCATAATGATGTCACAACTTACCAAAAAGTATTACTTGTTCTGAACCTGTACGCGTTAGTAAAAAAGGGAACCACTTTAAAGGCACATTCTTGGTCATAGATAATGATTATAAAAGAAATAACCTTCCTTTGCTATACTTCAAGAACCATGAAGGGCATCTGAGGGAATCAAGATCGGGGAAAAACATACCTGAGAACGCCTTTCTCAGTTAGATTTACCATAGGCAGTTAAAATACCGGATTAATGAAGTTTCTTTAAGCTCCTCATAGCAGCCGGTATAAAATAAGGGGTCGAAATAACTTAAAAGATGTTTTTTTAATCAAATTATATTCTCTACAAAAATAGCAGTTTTATACTCTTGGATTCTAAGTTCACACATTATCAGGGAAATATCACTACTTGTACCTCTACCCTTTAATTTCACGTAACCTGTTGACTATACGACATTTATTGAGACGGAAGATGATATATGTTCTAATTCCTACAAAATTGGTTGTATTACTCTTATACATCGACGGTTTTCGGGTTGTCCGATCAAACGCCTCTATCAAAATGTGGTAAACGTGGCAGCTATATCATGCTGTCAATTTTCACATATGAATAAGAAGTAGTAATCTAACAGCACCAAAAAAAAAAAAAATCCATTGACGCAAAAATTGAAGCCTTCCCTCCAATAACGGTTTATGTTACATTTTTTGCATGTTGAGATTTTCATGCAAAAACGGTCTATGTAAACATACGCATCGTTTAAAGTAATAAAACAAAAATACATATGCTGCTATCTATAAAATGTATGCAATACTACTTTCTTTAGCGTGGAATAACGTGTTGTTTTACTAATCATAATAATGTCGACTGTACATATCACGTCGTCGTTCTGCAAAACGTTAAATAAAAGCAGAAAAAGAAAAATAAATGTGAATGAGTGGAAATGTAATAAAAACAAGAAATTAAGGAATAGTGGAAGTGAATATATAGACCGGCAAGGACGAATTAAACCCACGAAAGCTACATCTCGAGAGGTAAGTAGAAAAAGGGTATATGTTATTTATAATCTAACCTATAAAGTAAGTGTGAGTTCTACAGCTTTTATTTGGTATCATCTGGTTAACAAATCACATAGAATTTTAATTTCTATTGTTATTGTTAAACTTTTTAAATCGTTCTTTCTTTTCAGGCTAGAATCTGCAAGCCTGAGACATGCAAAAAGGGTGGCTGTACCAGTATAACTATTGACGATAAGGAAATGCTATTTAATTCTTTCTATGGTATGGATTATAATGACCAAAGTTCCTATTTAGTAAAGTGTATTGCTATGGGTGCCCCGAAGAGACTTCGAGCTGGAAAAACCGATGCAACTTCTAAGAAGTTAGCTGCGTTTACATACTCAGTAATGCTAAAACGGAGTGGCAAGTATGTATCAATGCTTATGTGTAAAAGGAACTTTTGTGATATTTTTCAAATAAATACCAAGAGCATTCAAATACTACAGTCTAAAATGAAAGATGGTGTTACCATTCCCACTGATCTGCGAGGTAAACATGACAATCGACCAAATCGTATAAAGCAAGATATTAAAGATGCTATCCGCATGCATATAAATAGCTTTCCCAAACATGAATCTCACTATTCGAGGCAGAAATCAAGCTCACTGTATTTACATCCGGAGCTAACATTGAAAAAAATGTTTTCACTTTTTGAAGAACATTTTCCAAACCTCCATGTTAAATTTCGCACTTACCGTGATGTTTTTTTCCGAATATAACTTCAAATTTGGCGTTCCGAGGAGTGACACATGTAGATATTGCGACAAGTTATATATGCAGTTACAATGTTCAGAAACTGAAGAATCTCGGATTAAAATACAACAGGATAGTGAGCTGCACCATAGGAAGGCAGAAGCTGGGTATCGTTTCCTAAAGGAAGACATCGAATCAAGTAAAGTGTCCACCACTAAGCACGTTTTATGCATTGATATGCAGCAGGTTTCATTCTGCCCTACCCTGACACACTCTTCAGTATTTTATCAGCGGCAGTATTCCTGCTATAACTTCTGTATTCACAATGGCGGATTAAATAATGCCAGAATGAATTTATAGCACGAATCTATCGCTGGACGAGGTTCTGCTGAAATAGTATCGGCATTATTAGCTTATATAGAAGATCACTTTGATATTTTGAAACCGGGAGAAGAACGCCATCTGATAATATGGTCTGATAGATGTGTCGGCCAGAATAACAACTGGAAAGTGGTAAACTTGTGTCATTATTTAGTACAGTGCCATTATTTTACCATTGTTGAACAGAAATTTCTTTGCTCAGGACACAGTTTTTTACCGTGTGACAGAAATTTCGCACTTATTGAACAAAGAAAGAAGGTATGTAAAGTCTATGTTCCTGATATGTGGAAAGAAGTTATAGAAAGTGCCAGTCATAAAAATGCTTTTGAAGTCAAACTGCTCCAGCAAAATGATTTTAAAGATTTCGCGCCAATCGAAAAAAATGTTAAGAAAAATCCTAATTTAAAGATTACTCAATATATGTGGTTTAGATATAGTGCAGATGATCCTTCTAATGTAAACGTGCGTCCAAGCCATAATACGTTTGCTCCTTGGACTTCATTCAACATATTTACAAAAAAAAAGATGCAACCTCCTGGACGCTCAAATCTTCCTCTACTTTATAATGAACCACTGAAAATAACCTTTGAGAAAAAGCAAAATTTGATGGACATGTCCGACTATATTCCTTTGAAGTACATTAACTTTTACGAGAGTCTTACTTGTAAAGGAAAGAAGAATTGAGCCTATATTTTTATGTATATTACGTTAAAAACTTAACTGTATTAACATTAAATGGGTACTCGGTAATAAGGGTTTATGTTACATTTTACATAAACCCTTATTCCAGGGAGAATATATTATATAAAATATGTAGTATTAGTTATCTTTAGCTACACTCTTTAATGGCTAATGTCTTAGAATTATTATATTAGTTTGTTATCACCATTTCTGTTATGTTTATTATTAAAAACCCCATAGCAAATCGTTTTTGTTAATTTTCTCAATATAGCCGAATGTAACATAGACCCTTATTCGAGGGAAGGGTTCAATTGTAGAAATTCCTCTTATACACAAAAATTCCGTATTTCTTGCCCTAATCGCGTAAACTCTAGAAGTGACTTAAACCTCTTGATAGCTAAACGATCTTACTAACAAACGTTTCAAAAGGTACCTGTTGGTATGCAGGATACCATGCCTCCTAGACTCTGAAACTGGCTGATCCACTTCATCTGATCCTTATCGATGATGATGTCGTTCAAGTCCCCGGTGCGCCAGTCGCTGGTCAAGTTGGAGGTCCAGGACAGCGCCGTTCCAGAAGCGGTCGCTCCTACGCATACAGCCATAGAGGCAGCATAAACTGGACCTACGGTACCGGTATCACGAAGTTGCCGTTTGAATGTGTGGGTGTGCTGATAAGATTCGTGGTGACGGTGGTGGTGGTGATGATGATGATGTTCCTGTCGATGTTCAGGTTCACGTTGATGTTCCATTATGGGAGAGCTAAATATTCGAACAGGTATCTATTTGGTTGTCAATCTTCTGTCAAGTACGGCAGAATGTGTCAGTCTACAAGCATTTTATTGTGGCGCTTCTAATTCGAAAGCGACCAATTTATATCCAAATTTATTCTGTTCATAAAAATGACGTCATTGTTAAAACCTGATTCTAAATTTCTAGCACCAGCCCGGGAGGCTGGTTCTATTTCTGGTCTTCCATATTTCAAGGATTTAAAGTGAATTGTGAATATAGAGTAATAATATGTTGTATCACTGTGTTACTTTCATGTTCTAGAAGCCGCAAAGCGACACTCAAAGCTTAAAAAGTTCAAAACTTGCAGGTCAAACAATTTACTGTAATATAATTGTCACTCAGTCCAAACCAGTTTAGTTGACAACCGGCACATTTCTACTACTCGTCATTCCTTCTCAACGAGGTCCCGAGGACCTTCGCCTTTAGTCACTGCAATGTCAGTGTCTGTCGTTAGTCTGCCAGGTCTGGTGGCCCAGAAACCAGGCAAGTGTTTATGGAGGAAATATCCATAGTAATTCCCTCTACAATGTACAGGGTGCGGCAGAGAGGACGGACGTTTTTGGGATGGGACTCGTGAGATCCTAGCATTATTTTACCAGTTGTCGTTGTGGAGCCTTGGACAGTGAAGCACCGCGTGTTCGTCTACGATTGTTTCGTCCGAAATAATGAGTCAGTCATCGTCGTACAGCGTGAGTTTCATCGCCACTTCAGCATTCATCGGAATAGAGCAGTTACCTCTCGAAACATCATCCTTCGTTGGGTTGAATCACTTCGCAGGCGTGGTGAACTGATCAACAGAAGACCAAGAGGAACGCCGCGAACAGTTCGAACTCCTGAAAATGTTGAACGGGTTCGACAGGTCTCCTTCGCAGTCCGACTCGATCTGCCCGGAAACATGCTGCTGCACTTCGCCTTAGTGATCGTTTGGTAAGGCGAATTTTGGATATGGATCTCCGCTTTCACCCCTACAAATTGGCCATTGTGCAACAGTTACAGCACGGAGATTATGCACAACGAATGAACTTCGCACGTGAGATGGAATCACTGATTTACGACGGGGACGTGTTCCAATCCGACGGGTGTGGTTCCAGCAGGACGGGGCGACCGCCCACACAGCCCGAGCATCCATGGACGTTATTCTCCCTCTCTTCCCTGGTCGCCTTATTTCTAGGTTTGGCGATGTTCATTGGCCTCCTCGGTCCGCAGATTTATCCATATGCGATTTTTTTTATGAGGACACCTCAAGGCGAAATTCGCGTGGAAGTCGCCCAAGTTGAGAGAGCGATGTTGGAGAGAGTCTACGCGGACTTCGAAGAACGCCTCCAGCACTGCATCAACGATTTCGGCCACCAATATGCCAGACAAGAAATCTACAGGGCCTGATGAAATTCCAATCTATTTAGTAAAACAGAACATGGATATCTTTGCCCCAGTATTAGCAGACATCATTAATGAATCGGTTGCTGCTGGTAAATTTCCAACATCTCTTAAACTGGCATCGTTAATTATGATATTTAAAAAGGTGAAAATTGTGATGTTGAAAACTATAGGCCTATCGCGCTATTAAGTATTTTCTCGAAAATCATTGAAAAAGTGGTTGCAATGAAAATTGAAAATTACTTTCTTAAATTTGCTATTATCACATATGCTCAACATGGTTTCAGGGCAGGCTACTCAACTGAAACAAGCATTATCGAGTACGTTCAGTATGTTTTTGATAAACTTGATTTAGGTAATTACGTAGTGAGTATCCAATTTGACTTGTCTCAGGCTTTTTATTGTGTAAGTTCGTCATTTGTGGCCGATAAACTTCATCATGTTGGCATTCGCGGATGTTTGAATCAATGGCTAGTTAGCTTTTTAGAGAATAGAAAATTTTATGTTACTGTCGCTGATAAAAAATCTGATGAATTCAATTTAGATTGGGGCACCCCTCAAGGCAGCGCCTTGGACCACTTATTTTCTCGATTTTCATAAATGATTTGCCTGCACACTTATCCTACGGAAAATTACTTTTGTATGCAGACGACACAAATATCATCTTAGCTGACTCATCGCAAGATCGTCTTCAAGAAAAAATTAATGATTCGGTTAATGAGTTCAGTCAGTGGTCCTTCAAAAACAGACTAATAATAAATACAAAAAAGACCATTTCACTTGAAAATTTTATGAAACCAAAAATTCCGTCAAATTTTAATTTCAGTCTTCAATGCACGACAGTTGTAACTTCCAAAAAAACTGTTTTTTTAGGTGTAAGCTTTGATTGCAATTTAAGATGGACAGAGCAAATTGATTCCGTATGTAAGAAACTTGGAAAAAGTCTGTATCTAATACTTACGCTAAGGAGGATGTTAAACACCTCAGCATTAATGGATGTCTACTATGCATGTGTACACTCTGTTATTTCATATGGCATTACTGCGTGGGGCTAGGCTAGTGAAATCTCTAGAGTGTTTGTCTTACAAAAAAGAATCATTCGCATTATATTTAAAATACAGTCCAGATCTTCCTGTCGTGAGATATTTGTTAAACACAAAATACTTACAGTAGCATGTATATATCTTTATAATCTTTTAACATATATTTTTCAGCACAGAAATGATTATCTTAAGCATACTGACATCCATGCCTACAGCACTCGTAATAAAAATAATATAGTTAGGCATGTGTCATATCATACATTTCATTCCAAATCTCGAGATCAAAAACGTAAGCTCCGTAGGGCTTTTCAAAAGACGTTTGCGGAACAAGCTATCGGACTGCGGTTTTTATGACCTGGGTGAATTTGTCACATTCCACAGTGCTTCTGATAGATCTTAACAAATAATTTATTGCCATGTGTGTATCATATGGTGTTTTATGTTCTTATTGTTATTTGTATTTTACTTCCTTTTATCTATATTTTAATCTGTATACACCGACTTATCCAACGTCTACAATGTAGATCTAACTGGATCAATAAATGAATCTGAATCTGATTCTGATGTGATTTTCCACACTTGAATGTCTCAAATGCTATTTCCTTGTGAACCTGATTCCATCAATAAATTTGTTTTCGAGTAAAAATTAACTATTTTATGATTTTTTTAAAACCGTCCATCCTCTCTGCCGCACCCTGTATTATGAGTCGAACTTTGGGTCCGTGATTAGTGCGCTGTGAACTAGTACAAATGCGCTCTTTTCCATATAAAAAGTTAAATAATATATATTTTTTTATAATCAGTCAGTATCTTACAAAGTTGCCTAGTCACTTTCGACCCTACGTTAATGATTTCTTCCACCGTCAACCAATATTTGATTTGAACGATGTGGCGATTTGATACGAGACTCAAAAGCAACGCTTCGCAATCATTTAGCCCAACCTTTTCGTCAGTTAGCGCCTATTATATCATTGCATATGTCCGTGATAATGGCCTCTAATTTGGAGATCGAAACATCTGATACACAAACTTCACTGGAGGGGAAAACAACACCGGAAACAGATTATCCTTTGATCGTTCTGAACATAGCAATTACCTCATGATTTTATCGATAGCAATGCCGCTTTGCACCAGGACTGTGACTTTATTATTAAGTGAACTATAATCTTATGCCTTGCCGTTGGTTATGTAATTTGACGATGAAGATACAAGTGAACTTCAACTTTTGCGAATGGATAGAAGCGGGTTTTGACTTTTTGCAAGAGTAACTGGTCAAATTATTCTAGAATTAGCTAGAAAAGGTTACGTGCATGGTCACCAAGAAACTCTTATTCCCATAGTCTACTAACTTTGCGCAGAATGGTAAAGAGTTTCACAATATGCCTGTGGGAAAACAGCATTTTCAGTTTCAACACAAGTGTAAGGAAACTATCTCTAGAGATTCCGATGTCTTTTGGCGGAACTGTGGTTGCAAAGTAGATGTGTTAAATAGGAAGGCAAGAAAACATTGATCATTGCAATACTAAGCAACTAAAATAAAAGCAATTCACTGAGTTAGGTATAAAATGTAGTATTATTCAAAACCATTAATTCGGTAAAAATATTAATATCTTGATTTCAAAAAGCATATTTTCGCTTTCACACTTTTTCTTCAGTATTTAAACACAGCCAGAGCTGTACGTATAGTCGAAATCACGAAAGATGACGATTACGTCATACCATAAATTGTAGCGAAATAATTACCGGACGTTCGTCGATGATAAAGGTTACGATGTCAGGAACATGTGATCGAAGTTAGCTGATTTCAGTGATTATTTTGATTTATTCTATTTCATGATTTTAAATTATCATTATCCGTGCACAAATTTACATTTTAAGACTTCTATTTGCAATAAAATTACATATTTATTAAAAAAAACAGCATTTCCTGTGTTCACAATAATAATACGTATTTTGAACCTATTTTTCATCTAATATTGTTGAATCCCTAGAGTTCTTACGAAAATCATAATAATACATTGGTATCAGCTCCATTAAAACGACCAATTGATTCTGAGAACATGGTTTTATTTTATAAAAAAAAATACAAACACAAATAAGCATACCAAAGTGAAAATATTTTTGTACTATTTCATGTCATGCCATCCACTATTCATTTTAGCATAAGCTACAAAATTATATAAAACGTATATCAAATAAAATAAACTGTACATTTCAATATGTTATTCCATTACCTATGGTCAAATTCAGATTAAAAATTAATCGCTACTGTCAGATTCAGTATCGCTATCTGAATCAAATGAGATTATCAGTGGTTCTATTTCACGAGTTTTGTTGTACCACTCTAAAATTACATCATGGGTATGCTTCACACATTTTTTCCAAACCTCTGGTGTAGTTTGTGACAGAGCTTCATTCCACATAGCTAAAACATTTTCATCACTATGACCACATCTTCCAATATGTCTATCATAATACTGCTTAGCATTGGCCCATATTAACTCGATGGCATTAAATTCACACTGGTATGGGGGGGTACGAAGAACTTCATGTCCATAACTTCTTATGATTTCATCTATTAAATACTTCTTTTCCTTACGATTTCTTTTCACTATATTCAATAACTCCACTTTAGTTAATGTTGGTTGGAACACAATTTCATTTTTAACCAGCCAGTCAATAATCTCTTTGGAGAACTTGTGTTTGGAGTCTTTTCCAATAAAATGCTATGATAGGATGCATTATCCATAATTATCACTGATGGCTCTTCCAAGTTGCAGAGGAGTTTTTCTTTTAACCACTTAATGAATGTCTCGCCGTTCATATCACCATGGTAATCTGCAGATTTAGACTGTGAGGAAAATAACAGACTTGCTCCATCAACAAATCCTTTTTCGCTCCCTGCATGGACAACAATAAATCGCTTTCCCTGAAAGCCCAATGGTCTCCTTACACTTTTTATTGACTCATCTTGCCAAGACTTTTTTGGACTGGCTTTTGAAAATATCCATGTTTCATCCATGAAAACAATTTGATGCGAGGAAGTGTTCACATAGTCATTAGAACTTCTCAAAAATTTGGTGCGAAGTAAAGCAATACTGGATTGCTCAAATAGAAATCTTCTATTACCATCTTTTTTATATTTAAAGCCGATGGTGGGCAGCACTCTTTGTAAAGAGCTATTGCTGATAGAAGCAAGCTCTTTCTCTTTAAGCGTTTTATTCAAATTTGCTATTGTGACATGTTTCTCTGAAACAAAACAAAAAATCAATAATTTGGAATGTACCATCTCACGCTCATTATCATTACTTTCACTATACATTTGATACACTGTATCTCGTATATTATGCCTGACTGCATCAGATAAATCTGTTCTCTTAGACTTTTTTCTGGGTCTCTTCTTTCCAGGTGATCTTAGGACATTATCATTAGATGATAAACGGCGCTGTATTCTGGTAATAGTGGACAAACTGATACTTAGTGCCTGAGCCACCCTCTGAAAAATAATATAGAATAAATTGTCAATAATACGACCATATTTCTAACTATTACAAACCTCTTGGACAGCTAACAATGGTAATAGAGGCCCTCCATTATCCTTTTCTTGTTGAAAATAATTCAGCAAGGATAGTACCAAGCCCTGTGATTGAGAGCTAAGAGTTTTGCCTTTCATAGCGAAAACTAGAATTAAAGTCTTAAATGATGCTCTTATGTTGGAAATTATTTAGTTTCTACCTTAATAATAATTTTTATGAGGAGTTTTTGTTTTGAAAAAAAACAGTTATACACACAACAGAATACACCTCAAGACAAGAACACCAACGACCAAAGTATTGTTCGAAAACAACCTAACCTGCAACGAACTGTCAACACGCTGACATGACATAACCTCACTTGTCATCTTTCAAATGTGATCGATCATGAAACATGCAAAAATCGTCTGTCTTTATCGGATACATGCAATTCAGCAATACTATTTGTTTAGACAATAAAATTTTGTTTGTCTCTGTCTAACACATCTGAACCTTCATTTAAAAATATTCACAAATGGCTGTCGTTTGTCTTTACTACAGAATAAAATGATGACGTAATCGTTATCTTTCGTGATTTCGAATATAACACAGAAGTAACACGGTCGGTATTTACTGTGATCGCCTACTATAGTCGAAATCACGAAAGATGACGATTACGTCATCATTTTAGTCTATAGTAGAGACAAGCGACAGCGATTTGTGAATATTTTTAATGATGTTTCAGATATGTTAAACAGAGACCACTGTATTGCTAATTTGCATGTATCCGACAAAGATAGATGATGTTTTCATGTTGCATGATCGACCATATTTAAAAAATAGTTAGGTTATATCAAGGCAGGTTAGGTTGTTTTCGAATAATACTTTGGTCTTTGGTATTAATGTCTTGAGGTGTATTCTACTCATAAATGTTTTTTTCAAAACAAAAAATCCCCACTAAAACTATTATTAAGGTATCACTTGAAACCATGAAATAAAATGAAAATAAAAATAATCAGTGAAATAACCTAACTTCGCAAAATCATTATGTAAATTCGTGACATCGTGATTTTAACATCGACGTACGTCCATTGATTACTTCAGTACAATTTATGGTATGACGTAATAGTCATGTTTCGTGATTTTGACGATATTTGTCATGTGGTATTTATTGACCGTGTAGCCTGGCCCTCAGTTGTTATTTGTATATTAGGTTACGTGACACCCAAAAAAATCATCCGTATACTCGACTGGTAGGAACCTCAGTAAATGCTGATCGTCTAACATTCGTCTTAGAAGTTTACTCTACTTCTACTGTATTGCTCTTGCACAATACAATACAATACAATACAATAGGCTATATTCAGAAAAAAAAGTTGATATAAAAACAAAATGAATGAATAAAGCATGAGCCGATAAGTGTAAAATAACACTTGTTTCGGCATAAAAAGAAACCGTATATCTATATATCTAAAATCACATTGTAATCTCACATATACATATAATATATCGTAAGCTAAAATGGTATTAAAATAAAAATGATTAAAACGCTGTAACATAATACCGCACAAATAATACAAAAAAAGAGGCTAATAAAAGAAACCTATCACACATTCATAACAAATATACAGGTAGTTGACGAATAGTAGGCAGATGATATATCGTTTCAAAAATCTATGAACCTGATCAATACAGATTCATAATTACACTACAACAGGTTGCTAATCTAGTAAATTCTCTATTGATCCTCGTGGTTGGTTCAAAATGAATTGCTTCAACGCTTTCTTGAATGGCGCCAAGTTGTTGACGCGTTGCAGATGTGGTGGAAGACTGTGGTACAGTTTAGGAGCAATATGAGTATATGAACGCTGTCCTACACACTTTTGGAAAAATGGTACGACATGGTGGTGTTTTTGCTGTGTTGATTATGGGTGTATTGGAAGCGTAGAGACCTGTTTATTACAGTGATATTTAGTGGCAATTTTGAAACAGAATGTCTGTCGAATATCTAGGTTGTTAGTTTCACTGTATGAACGATCAGATGGATATCTTGGCTCTCTGAAATATGTTAGTTTTAATATTCTTTTTTGAAGTATTTCAACAGGGAGGATATAAGTCTTCGAAGCTCCTTCCCATGCTACTAAGCCGTACCTTATGTGACTTTCCACTAGAGCGTGATATAAGGTTTCCATTTGGTAGGTTGTCAATATTTTTTTCATGCATCGGAGTTTTGAGAGATCCGTACGCAACTTTTTACAGATGAAGTTTGTATGTTTATCCCACCTCAGATGTTCATCTATAATCACGCCAAGGTACTTAGCACATCATTGAATGTTATTTCCCATTTATACTGACACATATGACTAAACAATAAATATAAATATTTCAGATATCGGAAATGCAATTTTATTTTATCTTCATCAACAAAATAAAATCGAGAGGCTAATATTATGAGAAAAATATTTCTGGCCCTCTTTTCGGTCATTTCAACGACGCTTTGAAATAGCCTCGCCAACAGTGTTCTTCATCAGAGACCAAATAAACCATACTTATAAAAAATCTATCTCAACCGTTCTTTTGTCTCTAGGCTTCCTTCCAGCTTCGTAGCATAAGCAATGGACGTAACGATTTTGACAAAATTTCGATACGTTGTGGAGTTACGATCCTGGTCATGTTCAATAATCGCTGCAGAACTAAGTGAGAAAATTAAAGATCGAATAATCTTGTCAAATTGTGTTTGAATGTATGTTTCACAACATTTTGATAATTTTTGGGCTTGGACGAAACATGCATTTGTAGCTGCTAATTTGTTAAAAAATTGTTTATTCCTATTTTAGTTTTCCAATCACTTGAGGGCGCAGCCAAAACACTTTGAAGTAAGAAGTCAAAAAACTAAAGGTTTATCGTTTGACCTACCAGCCGTTTGTCAAAATTGGAAAGAACACCGGCTGCCGAACCGTGATTCAAGAACCAAGAAACCTGGCTAAAAGTCCAGACGATCTGATACGGACAAACTGACCTCAGATTCGAACTCAGCCACCCCAAAACATACGTACAGGACTAGTACATTTGATTTCCCTGCGTTTTCTCGATTTGAGCTTGGAATGATCTCGAAACACACTTCAAACGATCTGATACTGACAAACTGACCTCAAGTCCGGTCTCAGTGATGCCAAAAACCTATAGTCATGACATTCAAGTGTCTAGGTACCTGATTACTTGCTTCGTAAACTGAATCGTCCGGAATCTCACCTAAAACTCACAATGAACTAACCTTCACCCTAGCCAGAAGGAGGTTTCTATATGAGTCATTTATGCCGTTAGGTTCGTAGCTATTGTATACATAAGTTGATCAAAAATAATTGTATTAGGCCAAAAACTGACGATAAGGACTCTTCTCCTGTAGTGAATCATTCTGGTTTTGGTCAGGTTGTAGTACTTTTGAACCAGTCCGTGGCGTGAGTTAAACATGCAAAAACCCTTCTGTATATCGATCAGTCGCAGTAGAATCAGCCATAATCCGATTAACGAAACAGAGATGCAATCTGTGGAGAACAATTCGTATCCAGTAGGCAGCAATTACCGGGCACCAAACAATTCTTTGGACTGCCAGGCGGTTACCGTCATGCGCCATTGTCTGTGATCAACCGGAAATTATGGACGTGACGGGCCGAAAAATACTCATGTTTCCGGACCAATCGACCAGCCACCCAGAAAGAGGGACCAACGATTTGAGAATGCTGTTAACGATTATAGTCCGAGGCTTGTCAGCTTAAAAGGGAGGCTTCGAGATGGAATAGTGAAACCACACCTGAATCCAATGTGAAGCAAAACAGAGATACCGGGGCACCGTGACTATTACTAGGAGTTGGAATACCGTTTTTAACTGTTTAAGCTTAACAGAACTGGGAGAAACCTCGGTTCCCTAGAAACAAACCGGCACCGTACTAACCAGTTCTTGATGTAAAAAGTTCATAGTATTAGGATGAGAGGCAGAAGCCTGAAGCCTGGCAAGTCTGTCTACTAGCTGCATCCTGTAGGAGAGCTCTGATGACAATGCGGCATGAGAGAAAGAGATACTTTCTGTTAGAGAGATTTCGGACACCTGTCCTCTGAAAAACACCAAGTATTGACAATGTATGTGGAGCGGCAGAAGTCCAAACTTGTGAGCATTACGCGAGAGGTCTTATCTAGGCAGTGCACAAAGCGAGGAGGTTATTTGGATAAAAAAAATCAAATAACCTTGCTTTTCACCAGAAGCTGCGGCTAAAGACAAGATGTATTCGTGCTAGATCAAGTCTTCACTGACCTGGACTCCGACCAGCCGAGTTGAATGTCTCTTTGGCAGAACTTTGCTACCAATGAAAACCGAATGAGCCCTGGGACGCTTCTTATTAGTCGAAATACAGTACTGTATTTTTGAAGCATTAAGCCGTATCGGATTATTGCGTACCCAAGCATATACCGCATCAAAGAGGAAGTGGGTACTAGTTATATTCTCTTTAGCTCTTCGGCAACGATCAGCTTGCCTTGGCACTCTGAATGCATACCTGTCATCAGTAAAGTTCTAGATCAGTACAGCTGTATGTAATTGTATATATGTTTAGAAAAATTGGCCTTACGTTTATACCTACTCTAACGTGTTTCAACGAGTACTTAGTTTTACCATATTGTAGTCTTACATAATGTGAAATCACATATGACCGAAATAGTGCAAACATTTTATTGATCTATATAAATTCTAGTGGTAGGTGTCTTGTACTAAGTACACATGATATCTATCAAAATGAAATATATAAGCGATCGATGTTATGCATATATTATTATATGACCAATTCGATACTACTTTCACTCTTTCAATATTACGATGTATTGAAATATGGTGGATAATTTTAACGTTAATAGATCAGATTCGAAATGCTCCGTATATAGAGATCTACTCAAGATTTTTTATAACGTCACTATGGGCAATAAGGAAATAGTTTATGATATACTGGAAGTCTAAAGAATTGTTTGATTTCACTTGTAAAACTATGAACATTTGTTCTCGACAAGAAGCTGTTGGCCACAATATTAAAATTCTTTATATCATGTATTGGAGTGAGTGCGGCCAGTCAAAACCACACCACTTATAACCTATTTGGGCCTTTCAAATATTTCTCAATGCAAGATTTCCATTTTCATCTTTCGTTGCAAATTAAACTCACATGCTTATCATGATGCTACTTTTCCTGAAATATAACATCGCTATTTTTGCAGTTTCAGGTTAGGATATCTGTGAAACTAGAGGCAATTGAGAGATCTTGACCTCGCATTGAGCGCATCAAATACCTTACCGGGAAAGTACGAGCCCCTTCCCACTTCAGTTGGCCCACTTCAAGATTTGTACCAAAATATGCCTTTATAAACTAAACATGACGAAACTATTTACTTCTAAAACAAATTATTTTTCCAAAATATTTTAGATATACTCTAGTCGTAAAAAATACATATTTGAAATCACTTAGACCTATAACTAATAGAACATCTGAACAAATAAACAATGTGCGACCAAATGCGCGAAGTTAACAAAGCAACAATTGAAAGATTACCATTGGGTATCATCACCTTTATTTTTTATTACGGCTGAAATTCATTGGGACATAGTGTTAAGCAAGTTTTGGCAAAAATTTGGTGTAAAACAATCCCATATTTCTTGAAGCTTTTGTCTCAGTTCGGTGATTGTACGAGCTGGATGTTGTCGTAGAACCTTTTTCCTCTCGTGCCACAAAGTTTCAATAGGTGACAGATCTGGACTGCTAGAAACCCATTTCAAAAGTGGTACATTATTTTCTTCCATCCATTTTATAGCCTTTTCTGAGGTATGGCACGCTGCACCATCTTGCTGAAACACACAATCTTGGCCGGATGTCAAACATTCTTCCATCACTGGTAAAAGCGATTCTTCTAAAATTGCCAAATATTTGTTTGTATCCACATTTCCATCAATAAAATGAAATTTTCCTACTCCTTTTGATGACATACTGCCCCAGACCATAATGGATGCTGGAAATTTCACTTTTCTCTTCAGGCAGTCAACATGGAATGCTTCATTTTTTTGCAAATAACTCTACTGCGACTGTCACCAACACAAACTTCAAATCGGGCCTCATCACTCCATTGTATTGCACACCATTGTTGAGGTGTCCATTGTCTATGCTCTTTAGCCCATCTAAGCCGATTTTTCTTTTGCAGTGGAGTTAATAGTGGCTTTTCTTTGGCCTATTAACAAGTTGTGCAACTTTAGGGTTTTTACTTCACTTTCTTTTATAAAAAAACTTACCTTGCAAGTGCTAAATCCCAGTTTGTGGGCCTCTCTATGAGTTGTGGACCTCGAAATTCTCCTTCCACCAGCGTCACTCCACAGTGCACTTAATTGTAAATAATTGGCACGCCTGTTTTTCACGATTATTCTTCTTAATGCTCTTCGGTCGGCATTTGTGATATTACTTTTTTTCACATATCGTGGCTTAATATTAACTGAACCAGTTACGTTATATCTTTTAACAATATTTCTCACACTGTTCCGCGATAAGTCTAACAAAGTTGCAATATCTGAGTTTGATTTCCCAGAATTAAAAAATTTAATTATCACTAACCGAATTTTCTCACTTAATAACCTTTCCTCTACCCATTTTGAAAACCTTAACTACCCAAAAACTATTTTAAACGTATTCTGGCAGCTGTGATTAATAAAAACAATTTTCATGGCTTTTATTTTTCACAGCCACCTATGCGTTATAAACTTATTTTGCATTGAAATGAAAACAGGTCGATATGATATAATTGCAGCATGTGTCATTTTTATGCTGCAAATTTGATTAGGGAGTGATAAAGTTGGTGTTTTCTACTATATATTATCAAGATATTCATTGTTAATATTTTAAACCCAAACACCCTGCTACATTTTTATTATTTGTGTTTGATAAGAAAAAACTAAGACTTCAATAGTTGGGCCAACTGAAGTGGGAAGGAGCTCGTACACTCTGGTTAACACTGTCGAAGACGCCATCAGCACTAAAAAGAGGCGATAAATACGCTCAGTCTGCAGTTATTACACCATCTACTTAACTTGCTCGGTACACCGAACTTTTGGTGTGCTCCCAATACCTGTTTTCGCAGAACCCCGAATGATAACCCGGTGTCCTGGCATAACTCATCCGGCCACTTTAACCTGTCGTGGGAGTCTCGATGGTCCATAATCAACGCACTGCCGATGTCGAGCACTTATTCGGCGCACATTTTACATCTGCTGCGTTCCACGGTTATCTCCGTACGACATGCGCTCAATTTTAGGTGTGACCCTAAATTTATCGAGTGCGTTAATGATAGCCTCTTGTTTTATGAGTTCAGCGACGAATAGCCTGGGCGTTTATTTATCCTGAAGCCGGGAGGCGCACACCCTTCTGGCACCCCCCCTGCACTGACTTTGGTACTCGGGACTGTCCCTAACTTCTCGTAATTTGTCGTATCCAGCTTAACACGCAAAAAGTGGGGTCAAGCGAGTTGACTCTGTAGTTGTCACTCAACACTGTCATTAGTTCGTGACGGATTATGTTCAGCCCAAGTTAACCCTTCTGAGAAAAAGGTTGGTTACGAAGATACGTAACAAAAAATCAAATGACCCTCCTCCTTCCTCTGACAGAAATTCCTGCGGGCGCACATAAAGGCTGTTAAGACGACAAATCCCGCGCAAATAAGCGACTGCTGACACAAGTCAATCAGCTGGACCACGTCTCACGTAATGGGTGATTTTTTTGCTAGTATCTTTTTAGCAACACTGTTTTTGACAGATGACGCGTGAATCGTGTCTTGTGTCATTGTCAAACTTGTTCAGTTTTTTCTATAATTTAACCATGAATCGACTTACGAACGAACAACGCTTGCAAATTATTGAATTTTATTATCAAAGTTCATGCTCGGTTAAGAGAGTGCATCGAGCACTGCTTCCAATTTATGGGAAATTTGGTCGGCCTACTGAGGGAGCTATTCGGAAGCTTGTGACTAAATTTCGAACCCAGTTTACATTATTGGACATTAAACCATCACCACGCATACGTAGAGTGAGGACTGAAGAAAATATTGCGGCTGTATCCGCCAGTGTTAGTGATGACCGTGAAATGTCGATTCGCCGCCGTTCGCAGCAATTGGGCCTCTGTTACTCCACTACGTGGAAAATTTTGCGACAGGATTTGGGTGTAAAACCTTATAAGATACAGCTGGTGCAAGAATTGAAACCACACGACCTCCCACAACGTTTCCCATTTGGTGAATGGGCGCTGGCAAAGTTGGAGGTAGATCCACATTTTTATCGAAAAATTGTGTTCAGCGACGAAGCTCATTTCTGGTTGAATGGGTACGTTAACAAGCAAAATTGCCGCATCTGGAGTGAAGCCAGAAGCATTGCAAGAGCTACCAATGCATCCCGAAGAAATCACTGTGTGGATTATGGGCCGGTGGCATCATCGGGCCGTACTTCTTCAAAGACGACAATGGCCGGAACGTAACCGTGAATGGCGAGCGCTACCGTGCGATGATAACAAAACTTTTTTTTGCCCAAAATGGAAGAGCTGGACTTGGCTGACATGTGGTTGCAACAAGACGGTGCCACATGCCACACCACACACGAAACAATGGCCCTATTGAGAGGCGAGTTCGGTGAACAGTTTATCTCACGTTTGGGGCCCGTCAACTGGCCGCCTAGATCGTGTGATTTAACGCCGTTGGACTATTTCTTGTGGGGCCATGTTAAGGCTAATGTCTACAGGGATAAACCAGCAACGATTGACGCACTGGAAGCCAATATTGAAGCATTTATTCGTGAGATACCGGCCGATATGTTGGAGAGAGTGTGCCAAAATTGGACCTTGCGCATGGGCCATCTAAGGCGGAGCCGCGGCCAACATTTTAATGAAATAATCTTTAAACATAAAATTGTATCGTCCGTTCTATCGACGCAAATAAATATTTAATCGTTTTTTTCAAATTTATTGTGCTTTTTTTGAAAATCAAATCCTATACCTCCTAAAAAATCACCCGTTATAAGCACAGGGCTGCTGGGCATATTGCTAAGTTTGGGAAATTGTACGGGGACATCTATGATGAGTGAAATATGTCTAATAGGTGCGAAGAATGAGGTTGGAGGCGCATGAATATACTAACGTAAAAAAATTGAGATATGCCCTCCCCACCCCCTAACCTACACTTATTTCCGAAAATGATCAAGAGCCTTTGAAACGTCAAAAAAAAAACGGAATTTGAGTGGTTTTGTTGTTTTTTCGTTTTTAGCCTCCACTGGATCAATTTTCAACGCCTACAAAGCTATTTTGTCCTTGACTTAGTAGTAACCCTGCGTAAAAAATCCATACAAATTCAAGCAAAACTTCCTAAATTAATACACATGATTTTTCGCGTTATGAAAGTTTTCGCGATTACAGTACCTTCTCGCCAGCAAGCGTTTGAAGTTAAGGAAAAGTACCCACATTTTAGGTTTGTTAACGGGGCGCGGGGCGTCGAGATTGTATATTCACGCAAGCCGTATTAGAAGGTTTAGGCTCTTAAGATTTTAATGTGTGTTGTTATAATGATTCGCTTATCTTAGCAAGAACTACGTATATACCTTAGGAAAAACCATTGTTATACATGGGAAATCATTTCTTGGCAACAGCGCATCGGCTCGTCTACTTTCATCGCTATTCGTACATATTTCCTACCGTTAACCGCAGACCTGTATCACGAATGAGAATAATAGGCAGATACGCTGTGTTGCCAATTTCAGTAGAGCTTCCCGAATTGTGGGGAATTTAGAGTTAAGTGTTGATTCATTCAAGCTTTTAATCAGCATGGCCTAGACGTTAGAACTTCATAAAGATAACATTGAAGCTGAATGCTGCTGGAGTATAGTGTTTCGAATATTCAAAGCGGAGCGGGACACTATACTCGTTCAATGGGTCATCAAGCCACAGTCTTTTCAACAAAGAAATTATTTTACGAAAATGCGTTCTATTTTTACGATTTTGTCGTCACCAAATCTCTGTTTCTCAAAATGTACGTCTATTGTAGAATTTTCAGCAAACTAAGCAAGAAACGTGATCTAGTATTTACTCAACATTACGGGTTTCTCGAAACACATTAAAAAATGTGACCTAGATACCTAACTGCCCCAAGCTCTTTAAATACACCTATATAACACATATATAACACCTTAAACCAGGGTTACCAGGTGCTCAATCACGTTGATTGTCATGTTGTACTGCGCAAGTCAGCAAACAATCTGGCGTGATAAACGTTAGGAATCATCAGGTATTGCTAGATTCCCGAATACCGGGCACCATAGTAACCGTTATACTTGTCATTCAAAGTTGTCAAATCGCCCCTATGGCGCAAATTCGCCACACCAGGCAACTGTGCTATAAACAAACCCTGTTTATCACTACTATTTGATAGTCATATGGTAGTTGTAGCCCTATGTAGCGGTCCATGATTTCTCTCAATACTGTTGTATCTCTACTGGCAACAAGAATAGGGATTACAAAATCATTTATACAACAATATACAAACATGAAAAATATGATTTGAACCATGAAACATTAATACAATTTTAATAGTTTGAACTTTTTTCACTTTTGGAATAGGTACTCTTATGTGGAATACGCAGCTATTTTTCCCGAAATTTCGGTAGACTTAGATTTCTTAGAAATATGACATATTGGTATCGGCAACTCTGCGAATGGGAGAAACAAATCGCATTTGTTGAGCGCATCCGTCTAAGCGGTAGGCGCCAGCGCCCGTTCTGCCATGTCTCTCTTTTATCACTCTTCTACTTTACCCCGTTGTCCGTCACACTCCGACGCTGCCAGATACGATCCTACAATCGAGTGTCTTTCACGCACCTACATACTTTTGTATATTTCCATCTCTCTTCCTCATCATAATGTATAATAATGGTTTTTCCCAAGGTGTATGGCATGCAAAGGAAAGTCTCAACTTTGAGAACACATTCTATAATTAAGTGGGTCGTTGGAAGGCCTCATAAGTCGTACATTTTGAATTTTTTAGGAGACAATAGAAACTGTCAGCGACAAATAAACAAGTTTTAAAGAAATTTCTTGGGCCTAATAGATTATGTGCGGTTTGTTATATTGAAATGTCGAATAACATTCTCTGTGGCTGAACTATACTTTAGCGCATATCGCAAATATCTCATTTCTTATTTTAAAATCGAAGATTAGGATGTAACTAGTATCAAAATATCATTTTTTATTTAAGGAACTCCCTTCTTGCTATTTCATAGAACTTCAAAGTTGAATTCAGGATGGTAATACTTTTTATAAGCTGCTTTTTTCTTGCTTACACAAAATAATGCTCAAAATTATATGAATATAAGATATACTGTATATTACTGTGACACTGTTCACTGCAATAATGCAATTTTGCATTATTTTAATGATGAAAATAGACCATTTCTTTTACTTCAGATAAATAGTCCCATCACTACATCACCGCCATCATGATTTCTCTATCTACGAGTAGTTGCGATGTTGCCAAATCATGGATAGTAATATACCTTGATTTGGTTTGTCAAATTCTTACTTATACTACTAGCGCAAAAATGTGCAATTGGCACAGGATTGCCATGAAAATGCGATTTGGGGGTGTGATCGGAAGGTTTTATTGTACTAAATTAACCTCTTGCCCTACAATAGCGTTATCTAAAGACACTTTTCTGAAGAATGCCATATGCCATTCACAAAAAGTCTTCGGTTATTGTTTTTCCTGTATTATAGTTATAATCTAACATATTAACTTTTTGTACGTATGTACTTGAAGAATTATTTAAAGCGAAGCTGATGAAAGTATACCTAATTTAAATAATGAAAACATAAAGCAATACATTGCAGGTTTTTTGATGATTTGATAGAATTGTCGTTGATCTCTATTTAACTATGGTATACTGTTAGACTATTAAATATTGGGTGGACCTGGCGACCTGGTCCAAATCGACGAATCGAAGTTGTGTATTTTTATATGCAGTCACCGCTGGTGCCTTTTGTATTTTAGGGCACGCGAGCCGCTGGTGCATTTTCACTGTTTAGACACATACTGTTCAAAATTTCATCTAGTTCTGGGACTTCTTATAAAACAAGCCATTTACGATAAATTGAGACTTTCGTTTTGCAAATAACCTCATTTTTGTATCACGTATTTCTCTCCCAAAAGATACAACTTGTCAAAAAAATAAGAGGGCCATTGAGAATTGTTTGAACTTTCAAATATTTCATGTAAACCCAAAAGCTTTGATCTCATTGAAAATACGCGAAAAAATAGGTAAGGAATTTAAGGAAAACATTGAAAAATCTCTACACAGTTTTCTAAGTACATACCATTATTTACGGTATGTGTTTTAGCTTATTACACGGCTAGTTTTGAACCTTAGCGATATACGCTAGATTATAGTCTTACCCTCTCTGTTAATTAACAATAATAACACTGATCAACAGCCAAAAAATATCCTAAATAAAATCAACAAAATATTACTATTTTTAATGTGCTAAAACCGGAATGAAACTTATTTTTTCAATATTAGTTCAAGTTTTAGAGATACGGTAATTATATGTGTTCCTGCTGTGACAGTGTTAATATACTGTAATTCACAAGTATACACGTGCTACATTTTTATATTCGGCAAGGAAAGATGATGTAATCGGCATGATTGCGTTACTTTATACATACGTGTACATTATATTGTTTTATATTAGCCATTTTTTCCTCAGTTGGCTGACAGCGTTCATGCAAGATGTCTCGAAAGTGTGTAAACAATCCAGATCAGTTTTGTTAAGTGTGTGGTGATGTGACTTTTGCGTCTCAGAGACGGTCTATTACTCCACTAATAACAAAGGCATAACAGCTTTATTTCGGTTGTAAACTAGGTGATCAAGACAAACAGTGGACACCCGACATCTGCTGTAATACATGTGCTTCAAGTCTGAGGAGCTGGTTAAATGGCAAAAAACGGTCTATGCGCTTTGCTGTCCCAATGGTTTGGAGAGAGCCTACAAATCATATTAATGATTGTTACTTTTGCATGGTACCTTGTGTTGGACAAACCACAGGTATGTCCAAGAAAAAAAAATCGGTTATTAACTACCCAAACATACCATCTGCGATGAGACCTGTGCCTCACAGTGACGAAAATCCTAATCCAAAACCCCCAGAATCCTACACTTGCGAATCAGAAAACGAATCAGATCATGGCGATCGAGTGATTCGTCAGGAAGAAGATATGCCATCAACGTCAAGAGATCCTGATTTTATACCGAGCACGTCATGCCACCAACCGCACAAAATAACACAGTCAGAATTAAATGATCTTGTAAGAGATTTAGAACTTCCAAAATGTAAGGCAGAGTTACTTGGATCAAGACTGCAGCAGTGGAACTTGTTAGAAGACGATGTTTCGGTATGTGTTTTTCGTAAACGCCACAAAGACTTAGAACCATTTTTCAATATAGAGAATAACTTGTTTTTCTGCAGTAACATTAACGGCTTACTGGCGGCTTTAAAAAATATAAACTATAACCCAGAAGAATGGAGATTGTTTATAGACAGTTCAACATTGAGTTTAAAGGCAGTGTTATTGCATATTGGAAATATTTTACTATCTCTTCCTGTAGGGTATGCAGTTCACATGAAAGAATCATATGACAATATGAAGTACCTATTGACATGCATAAAATACGATGAGCACCAATGGCATATTTGTGGCGATTTGAAAGTTGTTGCACTTTTACTTGGGCTGCAGCTAGGCTACACAAAGTTTTGCTGTTTTTTGTGTCAATCGGACAGTCGGGCAAAGCCACTTCATTACACCAGACAAAACTGGCCTGTTCGTCTATTCCTAGAGCCAGGTCAAAAAAATGTACAGCATATGCCATTAGTAGATTCGAAAAAAATTTTATTACCACCACTGCATATCAAGTTGGGCCTAATGAAAAACTTTGTCAAGGCATTAGATAGAGATGGGTCAGCTTTTCAATACCTGCGTCAGAAATGTCCAAGACTAAGTGAGGCAGAGGTTAAAGAAGGTATTTTTGTTGGGCCACAGATTCGAAATATTTTGAAAGATACACAGTTTGAAAACACTTTAACAAGTATTGAAAAAACTGCTTGCAATGATTTCCGTCTGGTGGTCACTAATTTCTTGGGAAATAGAAAAGCTGACAACTATAAAACCCTTGTCAAAAATATGCTGTGATATGTCTCTTAAGATACATTTCCTACACTCACACCTGGACTCTTTTCCTGACAATTGCGGAGCCGTAAGTGATGAGCACGGCGAACGTTTTCATCAGGATATTTTAACAATGGAAAAAAGGAACCAGGGAAAGTGGAATCCTTCCATGCTTGCAGACTACTGTTGGACTGGTAGAGATGCTCCAGAAACGATCCATAAAAGAACAGCAAAAAGACAGCGCATATAGTGATTCTTATAAGTATATGAATCTTGTTACTTTTTTTAATATATCCTTAAAAATAAAAAGTTTTTTTTCTAAACCGCAACTAATTTTTTTATTTCATTGTCATTTTTGGATTCAGCGCCCCAAAATTAACAAAGAAGTGCACTTTTCCCACAAGATACAATTAAAAAACTAAAATTTGTTGTCCAGTGTAATGGAAGAAGCCCGAAAAACTGATATAGTCTTATCTTGTTTTAGCAAGAAGTACGGTTAGTGGTATATAACTTAAGCATGATAGAAAAAGTGGTGTTTAAATCAGCGATTTATCTCTGTTCTACATTAACTGGTCTATGCAATGCATGTATGCAGGTATCGTCCTTACAGCGAGATTTCACTGTAGATAAGCCGATTCTGATTTGCGCACGAATGTGATTCACACGAGAAAAAGTACGTGGTTTCAGTCACTATTTTCCATAATGTAAATGGTTGTGGCTGCCGTTGGTAATCATCTACTATAGCGGTGTACCAGCAGACTACCAGCTTCAGGCAAAGATAAAATAGCCTAATTAGTCTAAGAACCACCCGTAATTTCAGCGTTTTCAATCAGCATAAAGTACGCACTATAAACGGTTTCTGTTTCTAATCATCGTTGCTATTCGTTTCCTGCTTTACTTCTTGTTTGCATTTTCTCTGTTTGCCTTATACGGATACTACGCTGGTTGAATTACGTATTGCCGAAATCACAATCTTCTGTAGCTGAACTCGCTTCTCATTCCTGCGCGATCGAAGAGTCAAGTGGGAATAACGTGCTTTCACATAAGTAAAATTGACAACTATCTGACCAACAACAACAAATTTAATCTACTATTTGACAACACATAACATAAACTCAAGATCATCAAAACTGGCACAGTTCCTGTCTGTGACCTAACACAGTATACATGGTTCTCCACCCCGAATTTTGGCTTGCTAATTTAACGTGCTTGAAAATCTTGCCGTTGAGAGCCTTTTGAAAGACACTTCATGTAAATCTAATCTTTGCCTTTGTTTTATTAGTATCTCTATAAAAATCACTAAATATTTGCCCTTAAAGTATTTGGCGTCTTAATGGACTTGTCAATTATATAATTAGAAACGATGAATCAACCATTATCCAGTTGTTCGATTTTCTGCAATAAACAGCGTTGAGTTAGCATGCTAAGGTTGCGCTAGTTTGTGACTTAAAACCCTTAACCGGTCACGTGAATTTTTGGTTAACTACCGGTCACGTGCAGCCTGTGGGACTGCCGTCTTCTGTTGCGAGAAAAATGATTTGTTCAGATATATGAACAAAAGCCTGAGCAGCCCTCAAATGTCAGCACTGTTTAAGCAATTATTATATTATTATTATACAGGGTGTTTCAGTTTATTGTTGCAAATTAATGCATAAAGTCTATATAAACATGGGCCCAAAAATGCGTGGCTTCCGAAATAAAGGGTGTTTAAATTTACTTTCTAAAATAGTTTTTTTTTAAATATTTCGAATAATATTTAATGTATAACAGTGAAAATTGGTATACAAGAGTTTTTTGGTGCGACAAAACGAACCATGGGCATAGTTTTACTGTAGCCGCTAGAGGGCGCTCTCTACTGTACCTGTAGTGCATTAAAATAACCGAAAAAATTTTCGTAGTGCAATTTTTTGCTTTTTGAATAAAAAAACTGATTCTTCGCACTTTTCTGCATAAAAAAGCTCTCCTGTGAGTTTTAGTTATAGTTAGCCCTTTTGAGATATTTCGATTTTTAAGGTTCGATGCATTTTTAATTATTTATGGGAAATAATATTTTCGATTTGGGCATTACAAGTAATTAAGATGATCGTTTAGATTGTGTTTTTAAACACAGTAATAATTCCTAACTCCAAATAAACACAAAAAAAAACAGAATATTAATTTGTTTAATCTTCCAATATTATTTTTAACAAATTAAATTAATTATTTACAACTAAAATGCTATTGGATAGTTAGGAAAAACATACAAAATGTAAAGTAGTTGCTCGAAATGTAAACCCAATTGTTCAATACACAATTCACATCTACAAATGATCGAACGTGGTATAGCATTATTCAAATAAGGCCTTATTTCATCACATGCATTCCTGATTCTGTCTATTAGCATATCTCTTGTGGTTACGGGAGTCTGGTACACTTTTTCTTTTAGAAATCCCCACACAAAGAAATCTAATGGATTTAGGTCAGGGGATCGTGGAGGCCAGGCGACCGGTCCTCCACGGACGATTCATCTTTCTGGATAATTGTCGTCCAGCCAGTTTCTAACTATTGTCCAATAATGAGCTGGACAACCATCAAGCTGGAACCAGGCCAATCTTCTTAAATTTAACATAACATCATCCCACATATTTGCATGTTCAGCCTTTAAAAATTCCAAGAAGGTCGCAGAATTTAATCTTGCAGGCAAAAGGTAGGGTCCAAATAGTCGATTACTGTAGATACCAATCCACACGTTCACACTAAATTCATGCTGAAAATTTCTTTCCCGAACTGCATGCGGATTTTCATGCGACCAAATATGTTGATTGAAAATTTACCACTCCCGGTCCATAAAACGTAACTTAAAAACTCCCTATTATTATCAGTTCTATCAAGAATCCACTGACAAAATGTGATTCCTCGTTCTCCGTCCCGTGGCTGTAGTCCTTGCACAGGTTGCAAATGGTAAGGACGTCTATGGTCATTTCTAAGAACACGGTGAACATGGCTTGCTGAAATTCCCAAGGCACCAGAAACTCTCCTAACACTTGTGGTCGGATCTCTATCAAACTCACGCAGAATCATACGGGTAAATCTGCGCTGACGAACATTTATGTTTTGATCCCTTTGGAGATTTGCAAAACCATTTTCAATTATTTGGCGATGCACTCTTACAAATACTGAGCGAGTTGGATGTCGTCTGTTTGGAAATCTTCGTGCGTATTCTCTGGCTGCTTCTGCTGCGTTTCCATTTACAAAGCCATACACAAAATGAATATCCGCTAACTCTTGATTGGGGAATAAAAATGGCATTTTTGAAAAACTTGCAAAAAAAACAGGTAAAAGAAACTAAATTTCGTGCATTCACAATTGCAAAAAAACGTTTCAGGTTTCAACAGACAACAAAACTAACTGCCAACTAATTGACGTTTAACGTTATTCTGCTTTCAATTTCAAAAATATTTGCAGGCACAGCCTACTTCTAAAAGTTATCTCGATATTGACATTTTAACGTTATTTTATCATAAATAATTAAAAATGCATCGAACCTTAAAAATCGAAATATCTCAAAAACAGCTATTTATAACGAAAATTCACAAGAGAGCTTTTTTATGTTGAAAAGTGCGAAGAATCAGTTTTTTTATTCAAAAAGCAAAACGTTGCACTAAGAAATTTTTATTGGTCATTTTAATACACTACAGGTAGAGTAGAGAGCGCCCTCTAGCGGCTGCAGTAAAACTATGCCAATACCAGAAAACCCTTGTACACCAATTTTCACTGTTATACATCAAATATTGTTCGAAATATTTAAAAAAAAAACTATTTTAGAAAGTAAATTTAAACGCACTGTATTTCGGAAGCCACGCATTTTTCGACTCATGTTTATATAGACTTTATGCATTAATTATAAAGGTTCTATCGAATCTTAAAGTTATGCAACAATAAACTGAAGCACCCTGTATACTGGTCATCCTGTGTGTTGTTTTATGACACAATGAAGATGCCCTGCGTTTCTGTAAGACCAGCTCTGCAGTTTACAAACTCATATCCTCCTCAGGCTTACCAAGTATACGTGATACCATGAAGTACAGTTGACGGGGTAAGCGGGGATTTTCAGACGTCTCTCCATGTGTCCTTGAACCAAATTTGCTACAAGAAAGTTTCTTTTAGCGCCCAGAGAGTCATGGAGGATTATTAGCGCGGAAACCACAGGATAAGTTTCAAGTGTTACATTATGGTTATACAAGGTGTAAAGTTGTCCAATAACAACGCGGTAGGGTTAGAGACGTTACTGTTCATGTTTTATATGCATAAAAGATATTGACCTTATCTTCGGACGCCCCATATACCATTTAGAAAATTGTAAGGATACTAGATATTGTCGCTTATATCTGAAAAGTTTCCAAATAGGTTTGCTTGAGTGGTAAAAGAATCTCCAGCAGATCTACGCTACTGGACCTTTCAACGGTCCAAAAAAGTACTCCAAATATGTAACAGCAGAATATGCGTACCAACCTACCTTGAACTGAGACTCTGATTTACTGCACACTTGAAAGTGTAAATGACGATTCCTATCGCATGGGTTTCAATTGGTAAGCTGCACATATACAGTGTCCAAAATATCGTTGGTAACAGACACTTCATTCATAATTTTTAACGGAAAGTTGGTAATGTCAAGCTCACAGTCAAAAACTTGAAATTCCCGTTAATGGTTATTTGTGTCATTATTTTACGCTGTATCGACTAAGCAGCTATATCTTCATGTTCAACACATCCTGTCAACCTGTTGCCTTTGCCCAGGAAATCTCAAAGATAGAATTCCATGTCTTGGCTTGTAATGTACAAGAAAATGTGTTTCACAGAGGGAGCTCTATTAGGCAACCGATAGAGCTTGTATATTGCATGCTAAACTGAGCACAAATTATCTATTATCAGTATGACAAAATATAGAAAAATGTCGTCTTATTGCAAGACCGTGATGCGTGGAATTCCTCTCCTCCCAACGTCGTTCCATTAATTCAGTCAGGTCGCGCCGTTTGCGAATTTCTTGCTTGGTTCTTTTTCATGGTGATAACAGTATTTGTGACTAATGCAGCTGATATCACCAGAGCATCAGTTTGAAGGGATATGACTTATGTAGCTAGATTTATTCATACCTAGCTATACAAACGACGTGTTTGAGGATGAATATTTAAACGGACTGTGGGTATTGCAAATTGCAGTTACTAGTTTCATTATCTAGTGTAAGGATTCCTCAACTTCGAGGTCATTTAAAAATCAGTTTGGAAAGATCAGGTATGAAAATGGCAGATATGTTGTGGTGTATTTGGAACCAAATACATGTTTCAAGATCGACTGATAAGAACACTCCATCCCTTACTAAGCAATTGCAACATTTTTAAATAGCTCATTTGAGAAATACCCCAAAGATCAGATCAATCTGTAGAACCATCGTTGCTGTTCGTTTCGTTTAGCGAAATAATTTACAATTAACTCATTTTTATACTAAGTGACATACAAATCCGAACACCCAGTTTAAATGGTTTTATTTTAATAAAATTTTGTATAAGTACTTAATGAAGCATAATAAGTAAATGATAAAAATTTCAAAATGATTGCACTACTTTAAAGCCCTTTGACTTTAATAATGTGTGGATGCACCCTGACATGCTACGCATCCTCCAACGCGCCTAGGCATGCTTCTGATCAGGTGGTCAATGTCCTCCTGTGGTATCTCATTCCAGGCAACCACCAACTCCTCTCGAAGTGCTTCTAGAGTCTGAGGAGGGCGTTGCAAATTGAGCAATCTCCTACCCATCATATCCCACACGTGCTCAATTGGGGATAAGTCGGGAGATCTTGGTGGCCATGGTAACAATGTGACATCATTATGTTGAAAGAAGTCTATTGTGACTCTTGCAACATGTGGCCGGGCATTATCTTGTTGGAAAGTTGGATCTGCCAGGGTGTCAAGATAGGGTAAAAGATGGGGTTCTAGAACTTCGTGGATATAACGCTGCGCGTTCATGTTACATCTGATGAAGATTAAAGGTGACCTGGAACCATAAGCTATAGCACCCCAAATCATAACTCCAACAGTGAGATGAACATGTCTTTCAACAAAAAACCATGGATTCCTCCTTTCACCACGTCGCCTTCTAACACTGGCACGACCATCGTGCATGCCTAAACAAAATCGAGACTCATCACTAAAGACAATACTGTTCCATTCCTGATCCCAGAGTGACCGTTGTCTGCACCACTCAAGGCGATTACGTCGGTGTTCTCGAGTTAAAGTGAGGACCCAGTGTGGCCGATATGAAAACAAGCCAAAACTTCTCATTCGTCGGTAAACACTTCGCATGCCAATAGGTCTTCCGTGTTCTGCAAACCATTCATTTGTAATGGACCTGGTAGTGGAGAAACGGTCCCTTAAGGCCAATAATCTTAGGCGGCGATCTTCACGGTCTGTTGTTCTACGGCGGCGTCCAGTGCCCCTTGCTCTTTGCGTACGGCCTTCTCGAAGCCATGCCTGACAACATCTAACCACAGTGCACTCGAACTGCAATTGCCCGAAAAGAAAGTCCAGCTTCCCGAAGTCCCACTATACGGCCCCTATCAAACTCACTAAGTTGACGAAATCGTACAGGTCTCCGTACTCTAGGCATCGTAACCGATCGTAAAGGATGTCAAGAACCAAAATCCGCCAACGTTGATTCTTTAATGCGGCTGAAATATTCATTTTTAGAGCGTTAGTGAATTAAAAAAAAAGCAGTATAAAAACCGGAATGTCCAACTGATAAGGCTGAAAATTTTTTCACTTGTTATTTACAACTTTTATTAAAATAAAACCATTTAAACTGGGTGTTCGGATTTATATGTCACTTAGTATATTTCAGTCATGGACACGTATTATATTGAAATCAGTTGAGCTCTTCTATAACTTGAAAAAATCAAAATAAAATAGTTTGCCGAAACCCGGGATCGAACCAGGGACCTTTAGATCTTCAGTCTAACGCTCTCCCAACTGAGCTATTTCGGCTGATAACAAACAATTCCTTATCAACATTCAGTACATACATGTATTTTAAGGTGGTATTGTGTAATTTAAACGCGCGCCGGAAATTATCGGTGTTTATCACCTTACCCGATATAATCAAGTAGTTTGTGGGAGGTCAGTTGATTCAAGCACTCGCAGAAACCCACTTGAATGGAACACAAAATTTCCTTGAAACTGCGTAGTTTGGTACTCAAAATCACAAACGTTAAGAATCGGGTAATTTCATTAAGAAAATTACACTGTAACCTACAATATGCGATGTTTTCGTCAAACCGAAGTACCTTACATTATAAGGAGCTCAAATAGAACCTCATATAGTTAGAGATGCTGGTTAACATACCACCACAAACGTTCAGCAGCTTTTTACAGGTATGTTAGTTTCCAGTTTTGGGTAAAATTACCATTTAAAACATGACATTTCCTAAGAACACTTGAAATGAATGATTCGGTTAGCCATTTTCAGTATCGTTTGATCCCAATATTTTGCATTCTCCAGTGATGTATTAGGTATGCAATTTTGTTAAGAAACCGTAGATTGGGGCTGAGCACTCAAAAAACAAGAAATGATGTAAATCAAAATTATCTCGCAATTGTCAAGGGGAAAGCTATGGTGAGGTACATGGAAACTTTATATCGTCATCAAGGCCAAGCGCTAAGGTTGGCTGACTATGGCCAGATAATCGTCCGACAGATGTCAGAGTCAGACAAACCTGATAAACTTTTCGTAAAACACACACAGTCTCAACCTGAGAAAATAGTTTAATATTTCACACATTCATTGACCGAGGTTTGACCAGTATGTTCCAAACACTTTGCTTCTCAAGAAAATTATTATATGGCAAAATTTTAACCACTTTGCGTAGTTAGTACTAAAATATAACTATTGTCCTCTGAATCAATACACAAATCAAGAACCTGATTTGCAAAGTGCTCTTTATTTCTGTAGGATACCGATCTGTGATATCTTGAATCGGTTGGCTCTAAAATGGCGCTGAATGTAAACATTGCCGTTTACTGATAGACACTTCAGAATAAAAAGAAAGATCCATTCAATTTCCCTCTATGGTTGTTATTGTGCCACCGCGTATCTGGTCAGTCTCATTCATTGAACCGAAATTTATGGGACGCCCAGTCCCATGAATAATGCATCCTGGTCAGTGTTTTGCCTTACGACTTCTTATTATACAATTTGTAAATGGCTTCGACTTCTCAAACGCGTCACTTGGGACGCGCAAGGTGTAATTTTGAACGTTTATGATACGTGTTCAAGTGCATGGCAGATCTTTAACAGTGGCGGATGTTAGCCTCTTTTGGACATTTTTTGACTTTATAAAAATCAG
Organism: Acanthoscelides obtectus; assembly: GCA_963669975.1. Taxonomy (NCBI): domain Eukaryota; kingdom Metazoa; phylum Arthropoda; class Insecta; order Coleoptera; family Chrysomelidae; genus Acanthoscelides; species Acanthoscelides obtectus. The sequence goes on from CAVLJG010000005.1 coordinate 24,849,945, forward strand.
TGGGAAAAGAGTTGTACGAAATATCTTCAACTTAAACTGGTACATCTGTGGATGAATATTTATGAAAAAATCTACTGGTCCTTTCTGGTCCACATCTGACCAAAAAGGACTTGAGCGAACTCATACAAGTATATTTTTGAGAAAAGATCGATTTTAATAACTGAACAGAATGCTATCAAGACAAATTTGAGGTTACATAAAATATCAAAATTCATGAAGCTGGTTGGGATGTAGCCAATAAGATTAAATGTTTATGTTTCACAATCGGCCACTCAGACTTTATAAAATCTTAGCACAACAAGTCTAACTCGCATATCATGTCAAAATGTATCAAGCCGTCGAAGGTGTAGTCCGTGAGATATGAATTTCATGGTAGAATTTTTCTACTGAAATCCACCATAAGATTTTAATATAGCCAGAGTGGCACTGCTAAGATGAATCCGACAACACCTCACATGTAAAAATCCAGCAAGCTGTTTAAACTGCATCCTGTGAATTAGTAATTTTTTTTATTTAAAATCCCCTATTTTATTTAAAAAAAAATTAAATATATCCATTGTCAGTCGCACCCTACATGTTAAAATGCGCCAAGCCGTTTTGATGTAGCCTGTGAAATTGTAATATCTAGGTTGATTTTCTTAATTAGAATCCGCCATCTGTTTCTATAACGTCATTTATCAAAATCCACCAAGTCATTTGGCCTGTAGTCCGTAAGATAGAATATATTGGATAAATAAATACATCATACTAACGCGTAAAAAACATAACCCTCCGGATGAGACAGTCGGGTAAAAAATAGCCAGATTTTCTTCTCAGTATACATAACTCTTAAAGCTCATTTCGTGGCTGTCTTTGCATATACGCTTCACCACCAGGACAGTGAAAGAAAACCTACTAGCATCTGCCAAAATCAAAAGAAGTGAGCGCGAGAATGGTTCACCTAGAATGAACATTACAGGTTTCTGTGACTGTCTATGTTAATGAGCATCTTTCTTTGGCAAACAAGATACTCTTCAAAGAAGCAAGAACAGTTGCTAAAAATAAAAAGTATAAATTCGTATGGACCAAAGGTGGACAGATATTTGTCAGAAAAGATGATACCTCCAAGACTATTCACATTAGTGGTGCTGAAGCAACTAAAAATATCAAATAAACATTTAGGTTATGTCATCTAGATAATAGTCCCTGTTTTTAATGGATAAAAGTATAAAACTGAGCATATATTATCAAAATGTGAGAGGCCTTCGGTCCAAAACAACAATTTTCCACAATAATATGCTCGCAGCTGATTATGAAGTAATTTGTCTGACTGAGACATGGTTAAAATCAGGTGTATTCAACAATGAGCTATTCACTGATAGCTATAATCTTTATAGAAGAGATCAAGAAACAACCAGTTCCAATAAAAAAGATGGTGGCGGTGTACTGATCGCCGTAAAAAAGACCCTGGAATCAAGAAGATGTCAGCAACTAGAATCTGATGCCAAGCATGTGTGGATATCAGTTGGTCCTAAGAATAGTGAAACTGTTTTCATTTACTGTGGTACTTGCCTCCTCACGACATAGCTAGTCATACCTACTTTCATAGTAAATTACGGATCAATGAGAATATTTTCCAAAAAAGGGTGTTTAACGATGCCTCTATAAATTTGGACATTTTTGTGGTTAATTTTAACAAGTTTAAAGCAACCGTAAGGAGGCAGCTTACATAGAATAGTATCATACTGCCTAATTGTTTGTTTGCTGTGATACTGTTGTCAACCATTAATACTTTTATATACTTTTATATAGTATTTTATACTCGTATGTTTTATTATCAAAGCTGTCTAGTAACGTGCTCTGTGTTTGTGTTGTTTGGTGACTGGTGCGATTCATGGAATAGTGTAACTGATACATGCTAATTTTTACAAAAATAAAATTTTAAATTTATATCGTTTTATAGTAGTTGCTATATCATAGTATTGTTTATTCTCATATAGTAGGCTTGTGTTACAGATTTTCATATCTTCTGGATTTTGTAATCTATGTATCTTTTTAATTTATCACTATAGTAAGCAGCGGGTGCTGTCTTTGTAATTCACATTCTGTTGCACCCCAAACATGAGTAAATAAATAAATAAATAAATATCGGTTACCACAGTACTTTTTTCCCAACCAACCTTGTTCAAGCTTTATCTACCCCATGGTTTGAAAAAGAAACTGTATTATCAATATTCCTACTCAAATGCACTTGATACAGATATATTATGTACTGAGCCCAAAGAACTGGGTACCAGGAAGGTTGGCGATTGGCAAACATGCTTGTTACGCAGAATAACTTATAGACTGCATAAAATTTTACATCCTCTTGGAGGTTCTTCCTTCTAAAAGGAACAATTGTCACGTGCCAAAATCACGTAACCTTTTTTTTACTATTTCGATCACTTACTAGTAATTTGAGTTTCTCTTTATCAATGGTAGAGTGCCCATTCCTAGGCCAAACACTTTTCAACGATTTTCTTTTGGTAAATGTCATAGTTTATGGATTGTATGATTGCACACGTACTCTTTCTTTCTCAACGATTCAGGATTGTGTTGGAAAAAAAACTCTGGCTTTTCTGCGTTACTTCTTCAAGGCCACTCATTGAATCTTCCTTTGTTGGGTGTTTCGTATCAGTCACTTTTCTTCTGAGATTGTGGAGAAAAGCTACAGAATTTTTTCTTTCACCATAACACTGAATCACTTAGAAAGGAGGATATAATTCGTGTGAAGCTATAGAATCAATAAACTATGACATTCACCAAAAGAAAATCATTGAAAATGGTTTGGTCTAGGAATGGACACTCTACCGTTAATGAAGAGAAAATCAAATTACTAGTAAGTGATCAATATATTAACAAAGGGTTTTCATGATTTTGGCACGTGACACAAAGAACTGACTAATTTAAGAAACAGCGAGGGATATCATCTTGGACTAGAAATCACACTACACATATTTTCTAGTGATACACATGCTTCACAAAAATTTAGTAAGACACTATGTAAAAAGATGGTAAAATCATTTCAATACTTCTATCTTTCCATCGTGTTGCTCAGGTAAACTCCAGTAAAATACGAATTTCGAGACTGAGGGTATACAAAATATGGAGAGTTCCAAGAAAACTAATGGCAATATCGAATGACTAATTTTGAACTATTTACAACCTTCAGCTTCGTCTTTTAGATGACTTCATAGTTGTACTAGCAATTTTTGAGGATCTAAAATCCATCAAAAGAAGTTTACAACACTCTTTCACCAAATGTACAACACATGGATAGATCGGCGCCGTTGGAAGGTGCATTTTAAACCACGGGGAACAATGGGGAACTTACTTAATTAGTGGCCTGTTGTAGATTCTATAAATTTATTTAATTAAATTGTTTTTATGATATTTAGGGTACTTTCAAGAATGCATACTATTTATATAGAAGAGCCTGTAGGATTGAATTGGATTGAATTTTCAGACTTCCCAGAGGGACACAGCATGCGTAGATCTTCCTTTACCAGTATTTTACAGAGTTACTTTTAGTTTCCACAAACTTTATTCACTATTTGTTTCAATAAAAGTGGTGGGGGTGAGAATCAATCAAAGAATGTTTCAATTTTAAATTACGATGCAGTAACATACGAGCCCCTTCCCACTTCAGTTGGCCCAACTATTGAAACCTTAGTTTTTTTCTTATCAAACACAAATAACAAAAATGTAGCAGGGTGTTATAGGTTTAACATATTAACAATGAATATTTTGATAATATATAGTAGAAAACACCAACTTTATTACTCCCTAATCAAATTTGCATTGTTGCATGTTGCAATTACAGCATATCAACCTATTTTCATTTCAATGCAAAATGAGTCTATAACGCATAGGAGGCTGTGAAAAATAAAAGCCATGACAATTGTTTTTATTAATCACAGCTGTCAGAATACGTTTAAAATAGTTTTGGGTAGTTAAGGTTTTCCAAATTGGGTAGAGGAAAGGTTATTATTGAGAAAATTCGGTTACTGGGAAATCAAACTCAGAAATTGCAACTTTGTTAGACTTATCGCGGTACAGTGTGAGAAATATTGTTAGAAGATATAACGTAACTGGTTCAGTTAATATTAAGCCACGATATGTGAAAAAAAGTAATATCACAAATGCCGACCGAAGAGCATTAAGAAGAATAATCATGAAAAACAGGCGTGAAAATTATTTACAATTAAGTGCTCTGTGGAATGACGCTGTTGGAAGGAGAATTTCGAGGTCCACAACTCATAGAGAGGCCCACAAACTGGGATTTAGCACTTGCAAGGTAAGTTTTCTTGTAAAAAAAGTGAAGTAGAAGCCCTAAAGTTGCACAACTTGCTTATAGGCCAAACAAAAGCCACTATTAACTTCACTGCAAAAGAAAAATCGGCTTAGATGGGCTAAAGAACATAGACAATGGACACCTCAACAATGGTGTGCAATACAATGGAGTGATGAGGCCCGATTCGAAGTTTGTGTTGGTGACAGTCACAGTAGTTATTCGCAAAAAAAATTAAGCATTCCATGTTGACTGTCTGAAGAGAAAAGTGAAATTATGGTCTGGGCAGTACGTCATCAAAATGAGTAGGAAAACTTCATTTTATTCATGGAAATGTGGATACAAACAAATATTTGGCAATTTTAGTAGAATCGCTTTTACCAGTGATGGAAGAACGTTTGACATCCGGTCAAGATTTTGTGTTTCAGCAAGATGGTGCAGCGTGCCATACCTCAAAAAAGGCTATACAATTAACTAAGGAAATTATGTACCACTTTTGAAATGGGTTTGTAGCAGTCCAGATCTGTCACCTATTGAAACTTTGTGGCAGGAGATGAAAAAGGTTCTACGACAACATCCTGCTCGTACAATCACCGAACTGAGACAAAAGCTTCAAGAAATATGGGATTGTTTTACACCAAACTTTTGCCAAAACTTGCTTACCACTATGCCCCAAAGAATTTCAACCGTAATAAAAAATAAAGGTGATGTTACCCAATGGTAATCTTTCAATTGTTGCTTTGTTAACTTCGCGCATTTATTCGCACATTGTATATTTGTTCAGATGTTCTATTAGTTATAGGTCTAAGTGATTTCAAATATGTATTTTTTTCGACTAGAGTGTATCTAAAATGTTTTTGATAAAATAAATTGTTTTAGAAGTAAATAGTTTCGTCATATTTAGTTTATAAAGGCATATTTTGGTACAAATCTTGAAGTGGGCCAACTGAAGTGGGAAGGGGCTCGTATGTTATTGGTGGACTGCGGCGAACGGGGCCAAATGACAAACCCCAGAAGAATGTGTAGCCTGCAGGTTTTCATCAATCTCAAAGATCGTCAAGTTTCAGCTTTTTTACGGTCATCCTTCTCACAAACTGTATTTCCTCAGTATCAGCTAGTTACGCCTCTGTATCACTGTGTGTGCGTGAATCAGGGTCACTGAATGAGGCTTGAATGCGTGTATGACCCTATTAGCAAGTCGCAACATACGCATTCGGTAGAGAACAATTTCTCTAGCCATGTTAATTAATACGATTGCATTTTCATTAACATCTCTCGGCTTTGGGTCACCGGAAATTCGGCAGCGACTCTGTTGGAGGTCCATGATAAAACGTGAAAGAATCTAATGGTATGACGGTTGGCAGTTTGACACAGACTCATTTGTCTTTATGATACCACACCATATGTTTGGATCTACATGGATGAAAAAACTTTTAACTGGATACTTGAACTAACGATCCACGGGGGCCCTAACTTACGTCACGCAACTGTCGATTAAACTCATACAGTTATGTCGTGAGACTCGTGTCGTTGCTATTGATACCACGTCAGCGTTCGATCAGCTGTGGAGTGCTGCCCTCTTATGCAAACTTCCACCCTATAGCTTCCCGGGGAAGCTTTGCATATGGGTGGCTGACTTCCACTCTGGCTGCGGGATATCCATCGTAGCTGTTGAATCCCACAATTTCAATGCAGAGGTTCCCTAGGGATCGGTCTTGGATCCGATATTGTTCCTCTTAGATATTAATGATCTGCATTCCTGTGCGATCAATCCGATCCACATATTTGCTGATGACAGAACTATACATGCAGGGATACAAACTGACGAACCAATATTTGCCGGAGAGCGAGAGAAAAGAAGACTAGCGCTGACTTCCTCTCCGACGAGATGTCTAGAGATTATTACTGCTTGGGGACATGCTCCTCTGGTCCCATGGATGACTGAGTTCTACCAAAGAGACGTTGATTTCGTGTTAGTTTTCGTTGGAGTTTAGAACACAAAGGTCTTGGAAAAAGTTGAGGAAGAACTACTGAATCGCGTAGACGAGAATCCCTCAACAAGCACTAGAGACGTGGCTAGAGAAGTGCAAGTATCAAAAACTATAGTGTGGCAAACGCTGCGTGAAGAGGGGCTGTATCCGTTTCACGTCCAATGTGTACAAGCCCTTCAACCTGACGATTTTCCAGCAAGAGTGCGGTTTTGTGAGTGGTTGTTGCATCAACATGACAATAATCCGGAATTTTTGAAGTGCATATTGGTGACAGACGAATCTACGTTCACGCGTAATGGGGTGAATAACTTTCGCAACACTCATGTTTGGTCAGTAGAAAATCCGCACGCTGTCCGTCGGGCACATTTTCAACAAACATTTTCGGTGAATGTTTGGGCTGGCATGGTGAACGGTATGCTCACTGGACCATTTATTCTCCCAAATCGATTGGACGGGATGCAATACCTAGACTTTATACGCAACATTTTGCCTTCCTTGTTAGAAGATGTGCCATTAAGTGTAAGACAATTTATGTTTCTGCACGATGGTGCACCGCCCCATTTTAGACGCGAAGTGCGTGAGTTTTTGAATGAATTATTTCCGAATAGGTGGATCGGACGTAATGGACCCGTAGCGTGGCCTCCGCGATCTCCAGACTTACCACCATGTGATTTTTTTCTTTGGGGAGAAATGAAACGCTTAGTGTACAAAACTGAGGTGCATACGGTTGACGAAATTCGTCTCAGAATTGAACAAGCTGGTGCTTTCATTCGGGGGAGGGACTCCATTCTCAAAGCCTGCACCGATGCTTGGCTACGCCGTGCACGCACCTGTATTTTTGAATCAAACGGCGATAACTTCGAACAATACCTATAAAGTACGTTCACCTAAAAACTGAAAACGCGGCAACGCCGTCATATTTGTTACCTCTGTTCATGGTCTGCACCACCGCCTGCGTCTGCTCGGTAGCGCATCAGCTGATTTCATTTTATGTTGGAGCGGTATGATTTCGGGCAGAGACGTACTTAGCCCTTCTCGTCAACTGGAGAGTGAGTACTTTTTCCTTTATTTTTTTTTACTTGGTCGCCCTGGTTTCACTACACATTACCTTTGTTATTTCAAGGGTAGTTGTTTCTGAAAAGGACAACCCCAACTTTGCGGACACCCTGTATTATGCACTGTGGTCAATTTGAAAAGACTAAGCACGTATCCTTTTTTTCGTTGTCCAGGAGGAAAAGCCTAAAGCATGCTGATGAGTTGCCAAAAAGCACGAAACAGCTGTCCATGGTTGGCTATCTATGGCCGAAAGGACTAAAGCTATATTGCTAGTTTGTTCAACAGCGAGTAGACCGTATTGGCTATTCCGCCAGAATCGGTGGCATCTTGCGGCCACGGTGGTGATCCAGCAGTAAAATGCAAACTGGGGCACAGTTCCAGCATACAGCTTGCTTCTGATGATAGATGGCACTTTGTGTTGTCCTATTTCTAGGTATATTTAGAGTGCCTCGCAACTATGTGTGTCTCTAGAGAATACCTTATCTTGCAACATGACGAATACTGTATTCGTTCAGTCGCAATAATTATTTTTTTAAAACATACTTTATTTTATGTTCGAACATGTTCGAAAAATCCCTCTTGGTTTTCTTTGTGTCTACTTTAACTTTTACAGCAGCAAAGTTAGCGCAAGTGAATATTAGGACCATGGACAACATGGTTGTTTCTATGATGGATGGTGCCATTATTTAAAACTCTATTTCAGATAAAATTGATTACGAGAAATTATTCCTGTTGCGTCCAAAAACAATCTGAAAACACAATGTATCTAACTGTCTTCATCAAGTGATTGATACCCTTCCGAAAGAGAGTTACTAACGAGAATAAGTTGCAACACATCCTAACACGATATAGATTGTAGAAAGTGAGTTTTCGCTAGTTAAGTAATTGTTTATCACACTTGCAGTTTCATTAACAGTTTCCAATTTAAAATGCCGGAAATTTTGTAGAAGCTCTGTAGGAGGCCCACGATAACCGAAACGAGTTTATTATACAGTTAACTGCTTTTCGGGTTTCAATATGAATGCTGCGTACCAAAATAATGTTATTTTTTTTAACTGGCGGGTGATCCTCAAAGCAAAGAGTAAGAGTTCCTTTTAGTGTTCATATTCAGTCATTGGCTAAAGTTTTCAACTAGCTATAATCGCCACCGGATAAACCTCATCGGATACGATCCTGCCAATGGTCAAAGTCATGATTAAAATATTCTACCTGAAGCATCCTAAGCATTATCCGAGATAAAGTGAGATACCGTAGCGTCATCTATGACAATTTCTCATAGCTGCTTCTCTATTTACTATACAGCCTCGATAGCACGAAATATTCATTGAATATTTATTTAATATTTAATAATACTGTTATCTTTCTTAAATATTCGTTTTCTTAAACAAATATTTAATAAATATTTGTAATATAATATTTTTATTAAATATTTATTTAATATCTTTTAAATATTTTAAATACAGTATTACTTCTTTCATAATACTCATTAAATATTTACTTTTCAGTCAATGGAAAATATTAAATCTCCAATATTTAGAAAATATTCATTAAATATTTTCGGCTACCGCGCATGTGCATGTGACCTCGAGCGACCAATGGGATAATAGTCGGCCTTAGGCGACCCGTTTGCCGGCAGCCATTTAACCTGTGACTTTCACTATAATAGCGTGCTTCCTGTGTACCTCCAAGTGGTTCATTATTTAAGTTTCTTTTTTTGTGGAAAAGGGACAAGTGTAAGTTTTTCGATAAAAACATAGCTTAATTTATCTGCCTAGTAAACATTATTGGGCCAGCTGAGCATAAAGGTATTCATAAGACCATAAATAACTAGCCTTGAAGTGTAACATTTATTTGGTATTGCTGGATTTATCTGAGAATGGATACTAAAACTATGTTCATAACATTCAACGAAACGACATATAATCGCAACTTGATCGAGATACATCAAAAATGCTATTTTTAAATATCTCAATTATTATTATTATTATTATTATTTTTGTCGTAGTACGTTCAAAAATTTTAACAGTTGAAAATACTATACTTTTGTCCCTTGAATTATAATATAAAATCACTCATAAATTAATCAAATTTCGAACTATCATAGGCATATCATGTTAGGTCCTTTTAGGTGCATTATAGAGCTGCTTTTCAGTGACCCACTTGAGCTACTCGGAGTGACTCACCATGCTCGGCACCAATAAATACACTGGAAAGCAGCTTATGTATTCCTTAATACTTCATAATTAGTAAGTTTGTTTTTTCCAAAGGAGTGGACTTGCAAGACGCAGAAGAGGCTTAGGATGTTTTTTTAATAATATTTTTCTAGCAAATTAAATTATTGTATCTAGAATGAATTTTCTTTATAAACCCAATTTTATATCAGCATTCCTACAGGTTTTGCTAAAGCAACCAATGAAGAATATTAGATATTTCATCAATATATAAAATTGATACCTATTTAAACAATATATATTTTCTAAACATTTTAAAAAAATATCGCAAAAATGTATGAATTATATATACTACAAACATCTATAACGAATATTTTATAAATATATAAGAAATATATGTATTATATATTAAAAAATCTGTGGCTACAAATATTTAACCAACATTTTTTAAAAATATTTAATGCTATCGGGGATGTTTACCCGACGAAAAGGTCCCATTTGTAACTCTCCCGGTATATTTTGTGAGAAACCCTCAGGCACGTCAACCTTGATTTCTAGGGGAACGTCTTTTCATCTGTAGCCGTACAATACAGGGTGTATCATACAGTCACAGAGAACACAAGCAGACAGATACAGTTCGGCCTGTATCTGTTTGCAATTTTAGGTTCAGCTAATCTAGCACGAATTAATTGCATTGTCTACAATATCTGATTCAGCTTCTAAATAAGTCTAGAAGAGCCCAAATTCCTGCTGGAAAATACCCACGAAATCGCCTATGACTATACTGAAAGGTTCAATACGCAAGGCGTTTCTGATCATATCTGCAGAATTCTATGTGATCTTTCACACAATTTCTCACATCGGTCGTACCTCTAGCTAGTCTGGCGCCGGCGCCGTTATGCTTTTTGGCTTCACGGAGTTCCGATACGATCCATCAGACCAGTCCGTACACTGTGGGATCGCCATTTCGTAATTCGTCCGCATTGTGCGCCGTTGACACGCTCCATCGCCGAGAATTACTTTCGTTTCCATGCACAATTTGAGCCGCTTTGTGTTTGATATCAAGGGCAGTCAATGGAATATTAGTTAAATAACTATGCTCAAGCGTTATAATATGATGGTATCTTCAGCGGATGTGTAAAATACAAAGCCATCTTATATTTGTTACTTCCCTCGCCTGATCTGACAAATTATTCCCCTTTCAAGCTGACCTTTCCAACTCTTTCCCGATTGAGCAAAATATCATTTGTTACATGGAAGGCTTCGATGCTTTTTTTATTTGGACACAAGGTACTGCCAGAAACAAAATCGTGTCAGAAATCGGGTACACTGGGTTTGATGTGTTTTCCGTCACTGTCAATCTGACGCATTCGTAGAATGAGGTAAAAAAGCGAAAAAACATGTGTGTCTCATCAGGAATAAGCTACTATTATTTAATCTAGCATGTAACTAACAAGTGAGGGCACAGATTTTTCTAAGTCGTAATGCCCCGCATGCCAGAAAGTTTTGGGAGCTCATACCTTCCCGCAATATCATCTGTCGCAGTAGTTTTTGCTTTGTTCCGGACCGCATAGTTACGTCCTCGTCAAAAATTCGTGCGGACGCTTATGGTAATTGATAGGATATTTATAAAATAGTTGGCAACACAAAGACAGTCACTTTGACACTTATATTTTGACATCTGTGATCTGGGCGAAGACACGTTGAATAATTCTCTGATTTTTTGAAGATTAGAAGTTGTCCACGCAGATCCGCATCAAGTATAGGACTTATAAAAATCATAACATCATTAACTAAATGCTAGAAGTAAAATGCCAGAAGAGATTCCCTCAGTCATTTAGTAACTAGCTTTACTTTCAGGACTCTTCTACTCTCTCTACGACGTGTAACATAAATAATCCTACTGATCATCCACAATGTAATACGCTGTTGCAGGTCAAGTCATGTATGTACCTATAAAGTCAACAGTAATGGAATTCTGAGAAGTGACAAAATTATTGTTTAGACGGAAGCTATTAGCTGTGCAGATTCAAATTGTTTATTATTTCTCTAATACTTAGTCAACAAGATGATTGGCTTGTGTTGAGAAGTACTGATTCAATATTTCGTAGCAGTAAGCAAACTCTAATGAATAAATCGGCAATACAAAGCTTCCACATACATATTTATTTTTGAGAGTCGCTGCCTCGACGCTTGTATTCATACTTGAAGTTCAGAGGAAGGCAATACAACTCAATCCAATCAATTCTTTATTTACTTCTCAAGTATTTGCAGAAGTCATAAAATATACCTAATGACGGTATTTTACTGGAATTATGAAAAGCCACTGATGAGAACTCTCTTTCTTAAAATGGAAAAACCCGTAATACGATGTCAACAAGACATGAGTGGAAACACTGTTTCTTTTTGAAAATATTCAACATGTGTCTTCCAGATCATAGTTGCTTCAATAAGCATTCCTAGGTATTTATTCGATTCAGCTGATTCAATTTTATGTTTTCGCAAAGTGATAACTAAAGACTGTCACTTATTACCATTGAGTGTTAGTTTATTTCATATAAACCGGATTTTCAGTTTACTTGTCATGCTTTGATCTGAGATGTATGACTAATCAATCATTGTTGTGACGTCAGCATATAATACCAAGTTAGTCGTTGTAATAGACTGTTAGGCAAAAGAGATGGGCCAGCAATTGAGCCCTGTGGGACTCCACTGTTTTCTGGTAGTTGTGAATGGAGTGAACTGTGAAAATACACAAGTTGTTGTCTTCTGCACAAATCTGGTGAGAGGAGCTATATTCTACCGGTATAGAAATTGTAGAATAAAAGTTTTTTCAGCCGAATTTCATTCTAAACACACTTAAAAGCTTTTGTCAGATCAAAAAATCTCACCATACAGTATGAACCATTGTCCAAGGTGTAGTTAGCGAAATCTATAGAAGCATCAATAGATGTTGTTGTTAACCTATGACATCTCAAGTCCAACTGAGAATTTATATATAGCTTCTTTCATTCAAAAAATGCATTTATTTGAAAATATGTGGGAAATATATTTATAAAGATAATAGTAATAAATAATTTGGTTAACGGTATAATTATGAGATTTTTAATGGCATCTCCTTGAGCAGTAACCTTTACCATATCAACGGGTTCTTGGCCTTCTACGTTTCTCTTATGAACATCAACGAACTGTTTTTCTAGCCTCTCTTTACGATGACACCAGTTCGTAAGCCTATAAGTCGTATTTGTCAATTGAAATAGCACAACTGTTCACTACTTTGTGTCTAGAACATGTCGAGAATGTGGAACAACGTAACTCATAATAATTTAAAAGAATCATAAACCCAGAAACAGCGCCAGTTAGGGTTTTCGAACAAATACTTTTTCAAATTTAAGGAACTGGACTGCCACCGATATCATTCGCACTCATAGATTGAAAACATAAACTATTTGATAAAAGTGCTGGCGACAAGATACATTCTGCTGAACACGAGACAAAAAATCAATGTGCTACCAGACACACCTTTAAGCACTAATTGACTTGCACATTTTATATCAGGCTAATGATTTCATACAGCTTTTTGTTCAGTATCTCTAACATTCCTCCGCACTCTATGTTTATTTGTATACTATATAAGTGACGTATCCACTGTTAATTACATTTAAGTATAATTGATGACCTTGATAATTGCAATTTCGAAAAAAAACTATGTGATAAAATGTGTGTCCATTGAATAATATCAGACAGGTTATTTTCATCGGAAACATATATACTAAGTGACATATAAATCCGAACACCCAGTTTAAATGGTTTTATTTTAATAAAATTTGTATAAGTACTTAATGAAGCATAATAAGTGAATGATAAAAATTTCAAAATGATTGCACTGCTTTAAACCCCTTTGACCTTTAATAATCTGTGGATGCACCCTGATGTGCTACGAATTCTCCAACTCGCCTAGGCATGCTTCTGATCAGGTGGTCAATGTCCTCCTGTGGTGTCTCATTTCAGGCAACCACCAACTCCTCTCGAAGTGCTTCTAGAGTCTGAGGAGGACGTTGCAAATTGAGCAATCTCCTACCCATCATATCCCACACGTGCTCAACTGGGGATAAGTCCTGATATCTTGGTGGCCATGGTAACAATGTGACATCATTATGTTGGAAGAAGTCTATTGTGACTCTTGCAACATGTGGTCGGGCATTATCTTGTTGGAAAGTTGGATCTGGCAGGCTGTCAAGATATTGTAAAAGATGGGGTTCTAGAACTTCGTGGATATAACGCTGCGCGTTCATGTTACCTCTGATAAAGATTAAAGGTGACCTGGAACCATAAGCTATAGCACCCCAAACCATAACTCCAACAGTGTGATGCACATGTCTTTCAACAAAAAACTGTGGATTCCTCCTTTCACCACGTCGCCTTCTAACCCTGGCACGACCATCGTGCATGCCAAAACAAAATCGGGACTCGTCACTAAAGACAATACTGTTCCATTCCTGATCCCAGAGTGACCGTTGTCTGCACCACTCAAGGCGATTACGTTGGTGTTCTCGAGTTAAAGGGAGGACCCAGTGTGGCCGGTATGAAAACAAGCCAAAACTTCTCATTCGTCGGTAAACACTTCGCATGCCAATAGGTCTTCCGTGTTCTGCAAACCATTCATTTGCAATGGACCTGGTAGTGGAGAAACGGTCCCTTAAGGCCAATAATCTTAGGCGGCGATCTTCACGGTCTGTTGTTCTACGGCGGCGTCCAGTGCCCCTTGCTCTTTGCGTACGGCCTTCTCGAAGCCATGCCTGACAACACCTAACCACAGTGTCTACACTTCTTTGCATTCTAACTGCAATTGCCCGAAAAGAAGGTCCAGCTTCCCGAAGTCCCACTATACGGCCCCTATCAAACTCACTAAGTTGACGAAATCGTACAGGTCTCCGTACTCTAGGCATCGTAACCGATCGTAAAGGATGTCAAGAACCAAAATCCGCCAACTTTGATTCTTTACTGCGGCTGAAATATTCATTTTTAGAGCGTTAGTGAATTAAAAAAAAGCAGTATAAAAACCGGAATGTCCAACTGATAAGGCTGAAAATTTTTTCACTTGTTATTTACAGTAAGATAAATACATTCACCAATTTTTATTAAAATAAAACCATTTAAACTGGGTGTTCGGATTTATATGTCACTTAGTATACATTACACACACTTCCATGTGTATCTACCTACAAAGAGCGAATATGTTTTGTTCTCTTAGGTTTACGGTCCACTGTCCCTTGCCGTATGATTTGGTTGTGAACTTGGATACTCCGGTAGCTGCGGTATATGGCGTCATAAAAAATGTTTGCTCAACTTTCTGGACACACCACATCTTCCGATTGCCATTAAATGCCGAATGTTGTTTTGACAGCTGATGAGTTAGTGTTAGTTTATTTTGGATACGAAGATCAAAGCTCATATTAATATCAGACCGTCTACTCAAGGTGATTCAAGTGCTACTTGAATACAAACATTTTCAGAAAAGCTAATGCAGTTCTGTTTCAGCTAAAAGTTATGTTACGTTACATACTTAAGTTGAAAAGTAAGCCATTATTGGTTTAGCAGTTGTAGCGCCCAGCGGTACATGATGTGAGAACAAACCAGTTATGTATTCTATACATTATCACTACTAACACTATTGTATGTCGCTCCATTAGATTTTATAAGAATTAAGTATTTTTTCATTGCATGCTGTTTCTTTCGATTTTATAAATAGTTTGAAAAACCTGGAAGTCTGGCGTCAAACTGACAATGCAATATGAATCAGAGGTGCTAACGTCTATCAGTTGTTTTGATTCTGTTTTCTAATAGCTTCCCGATTATTGATATATGCAAGTAGCGTAGATACATTACGAGCAATACTAAATATTAACTATCTCTCACTTGTTTTCAAATATTTCGTAATATAAAGTTCTTAAAGTGGCATGAATCAGCATTACATAATAGGGAGAAAAGAACTTCTTCTCAGTGGGACATTCCGATCAATAATGGCGACAGGTTAGTACTGAAAAAAAATTTGTCCAATATGCAATTTTTCGTAGTTTTTGTTACTACGGAATAAACGTTTTGCATTCAGCGAGTGTTTTTATAAACTCCAAATCAAACCACATATATTTTTAATCACCCCTGTATCCTCTGTGGTTTTATACGGCCAGACAATGTGGTCCTACGAACATGCAAATCACAGATATGTTTCAATCTAAAAGCTTTTTGCGTTTCTTAGATAACACTGATCAACAGCCAAAAATTATCCTAAATAAAATCAATAAAATCTTACTTACAAATATTACTATTTTTAATGTGCTAAGACCGGAATGAAACTTATTTATTCGATATTAGTTCAAGTTTTAGGGATACGGTAATTATATGTGTTCCTGCTGTGACAGTGTTAATATACTGTAATTCACAAGAATGCACGTGCTACATTTTTATATTCGGCAAGGAAAGATGATGTAATCGGCATGATTGTGTTACGTTATACATACGTGTACATTATATTGTTTTATATTAGCCATTTTTTCCTCAGTTGGCTGACAGCGTTCATGCAAGATATCTCGAAAGTGTGTAAACAATCCAGATCAGTTTTGTTACGTGTGTGGTGATGTGACTTTTGCGTCTCAGAGACGGTCTATTACTCCACTAATAACAAAGGCATATCAGCTTTACTTCGGTTGTAAACTAGGTGATCAAGACAAACAGTGGGTACCCCACATCTGCTGTAATACATGTGCTTCAAGTCTGAGGAGCTGGTTAGATGGCAAAAAAACGGTCTATGCGCTTTGCTGTCCCAATGGTTTGGAGAGAGCCTACAAATCATATTAATGATTGTTACTTTTGCATGGTACCTTGTCTTGGACAAGCCACAGGTATGTCCAAGAAAAAAAAATCGGTTATTAACTACCCAAACATACCATCTGCGATGAGACCTGTGCCTCACAGTGACGAAAATCCTATTCCAAAACCCCCAGAATCCTATACTTGCGAATCAGAAAACGAATGAGATCATGGCGATCGAGTGATTTGTCAGGAAGAAGATATGCCATCAACGTCAAGAGATCCTGATTTTGTACCGAGCACGTCATGCCACCAGCCGCACAAAATAACACAGTCAGAATTAAATGATCTTGTAAGAGATTTAGAACTTCCAAAATGTAAGGCAGAGTTACTTGGATCAAGACTGCAGCAGTGGAACTTGTTAGAAGACGATGTTTCGGTATGTGTTTTTCGTAAACGCCACAAAGACTTAGAACCATTTTTCAATATGGAGAATGACTTGGTTTTCTGCAGTAACATTAACGGCTGACTGGCGGCTTTAAATATAAACTATAACCCAGAAGAATGGAGATTGTTTATAGACAGTTTAACATTGAGTTTAAAGGCAGTGTTATTGCATATTGGAAATATTTTACCATCTCTTCCTGTAGGGTATGCAGTTCACATGAAAGGATCATATGACAATATGAAGTACCTATTGACATGCATAAAATACGATGAGCACCAATGGCATATGTGTGGCGATTTGAAAGTTGTTGCACTTTTACTTGGGCTGCAGCTAGGATACACAAAGTTTTGCTGTTTTTTGTGTGAATGGGACAGTCGGGCAAAGGCACTTCATTACACCAGACAAAACTGGCCTGTTCGTCAATTCCTAGAGCCAGGTCAAAAAAATGTACAGCATATGCCATTAGTAGATTCGAAAAAAAATTTATTACCACCACTGCATATCAATTTGGGCCTAATGAAAAACTTTGTCAAGGCATTAGATAGAGATGGGTCAGCTTTTCGATACCTGCGTTAGAAATTTCCAAGACTAAGTGAGGCAAAGATTAAAGAAGGTATTTTTGTTGGGCCAAAGATTCGAAATATTTTGAAAGATACACAGTTTGAAAACACTTTAACAGGTATTGAAAAAACTGCTTGGAATGATTTCCGTCTGGTGGTCACTAATAGAAACTGACAACTATAAAACCCGCTTCAAAAATATGCTGTCATCGTATCAAAAGATGGGCTGTAATATGTCTCTTAAGATACATTTCCTACACTCACACCTGGACTTTTTTCCTAACAATTGCGGAGCCGTAAGTGATGAGCACGGCGAACGTTTTCATCAGGATATTTCAACAATGGAAAAAAGGTACCAGGGAAAGTGGAATCCTTCCATGCTTGCCGACTACTGTTGGACTCTTGGTAGAGATGCTCCAGAAACGATCCATAAAAGAACAGCAAAAAGACAGCGCATATAGTGATTCTTATAAGTATATGAATCTTGTTACTTTTTTTAATATATCCTTAAAAATAAAAAGTTTTTTTCTAAGCCGCAACTAATTTTTTTATTTCATTGTCATTTTTGGATTCAGCGCCCCAAAATTAACAAAGAAGTGCACTTTTCCCACAAGATACAATTAAAAAACTAAAATTTGTTGTCCAGTGAATAAGTTCGTGTATGTTGATCCTTTGTGAGAATGAGTGTTCTGAACATTGGCTTTTGTGAATTCCATTCAATTTATTAGCATATCTAATAAATCCTTCGACATTCTGCATATTAAATCCAAAATAATTACAAACTGTGTAATAGAAAATTATGCAATCCAACCTTAGCATCGCGTATTGAGACTAGCTTTCGCTCTACGACCCCACGACCCTTTTAGCATTTAATTTATGTTATGACGCTATAATAGACGTCGGACAAAAAACAATTCTCCATTAGAGGTAAATTAAATAAAGCGGAGTCCCCATCGGTGTACAACTCATTAAAATAATGAATATTAAAACAGTATATCATAAAGTTCAAACAGCAAACAGACAGCCAGCACGCATGTAACCCTTTTTCTGTGGATTTATTGAGGAATATCAAATATGTTCTTGCAATAAATTCACATTCGAACTTGGCTTGTCTGGTTTATAATAACCTTCATTGTTGTGATACTCTGGGGAGTTTACGGGGAATTTATGTATTTGCACTGCTGTATGTATTGAATTTTTAAGGGTGGTTGCAGTATGTCTGGTGTTCTCACAGGGCAATGACGTGCATGCAATTCCTTAGAGCAGGGTTTCCCCATACATGGTGATTCTGAAAAGGTTTGCAACATTTACAGAGTAGAAAGTACATAAAAAGGATAACAAAAAAAATCCTATAAATAATATGAATAATTAAAGTTCCATTACCAGAATACAGAGTGTTGTAGACTTCTATACCTATGATCAGAGTAATAATAATAATAATAATAATATTTATTCACTCAATGTACAAAGATAACAAACAATATGAGTAAATAAATATAAAATCAAAACAGGCCCAATAGAAGGCATCGCCTGTACATGGACCAATAATTTAAGTTGAAACTGTAGAATGCAAATGACAAAAATTAGCTACAGTAGATTATGTATTTAGTTGATGTTCGTATTTATGAGTTTATGAATTTCAGTCCTAGATACAGAATGTAGCCACTTTTTTAAATTTCTTTTGAAACAATTTCCGAAACGTAAATCTTTTAAGTCTTTAGGTATAATTTCATAAAATTTAGGCGCTAAATAGAGATATGATCGCTGCATTATAGATTTATGCGGTTGAGGAACTACTGTGCCACGAATTTTGTACCTGGTATAATGATTATGTTTAATTTTTTGGTCGGTGTTTACAAATTTATGGTAGTGAGTGATACTGTGTAAGAAATAAAGCTGTCTTATATCATACATTCGAACATCTGCGTATAATTTTTCAGTGGGATAAAGTTTCGGTTTTTTAAATATCATTTTTAGAATACATTTTTGAAAAACATCTAAATTATAGATATGTGAGGAACATGCAGCTCCCCATGCTAATATACCATATGTGAGATGAGGCTCAATCAGTGCATGGTATAATGTTCGAAGATATTTTTCTGTCAATATATTCCAAAGGTATTTAATTTTGTAGGATACAAATCTAACTTTCTTTAAAATATAATTGACATGGACGTCCCATCGTAAGTGAGGATCCAAGACCACTCCAAGGTATTTTATGTTGGGCACTCTATTAATTTGTATTTTTTGATCATTAATATTGAAGGAGAAATTTGTGTAATTTGGCAGATGTCTAGCATAAGATCCAAATGGTAAAAAATGTGTTTTAGAGTAGTTAATGCTTAATTTTCTACTGTTAAACCACCGAATAATTTTGATACAATTATTTTCAATTACATTTTTCAGGTCAGACCAGTCAGTGCCTTCATATAATATTGCAGTATCATCTGCAAAACTAGTTATTTTGCTAACACAATTAATTTGGGAAATATCATTTAAATATATATTGAATAACAGCGGACCTAAGAAAGTTCCTTGTGGGACACCACACTTAATATACATTTCTTTACTAAATGATCCTGATATCTGCACAGTTTGTGGGTGATTTGACAAATAACTTTCGATCAGTGAGTACGCGTTTCCTCTGAAACCAATTCTCTCCAATGCTTCTAATAATAATTTGTGATTAACTGTGTCGAAAGCTTACTTTAAATCAACAAAAATGCAGATTGAAGGGATTCTGTTACCAATATTTTGATGTATTTGATTTACAATTTTAGTTATTGCGTCCGATGTAGCCTTCCCTTCTGTAAATCCATATTGATTTTCACTTAAAATTTTGAATTTTGTGAGGTATCGAATCATTCTAGTAGATAAAACTTTTTCAGAGTAGCAGTACACATTGATTTATTCCATTATATACGAGCGACGTCTTTTAAGTTTTGCATATAGAAACATAGTAGGCCGCGCGGATCGAACGTCAGTACTGAATCTTAACCTCACTCTTTAGTAAACTTAAATTCAAAGTTTCACAACAATACGTGCAGTGAACTACTACAGTGAATTTTTAAGTGACACCAAGTCATTAGAAAAATGGAACTCAACCGAGTACATTTTCGCGCCATATTTTATTACAACTTTCAGAGACAATTATCGCAACAAGAATGCTTTGCTGAGTTACTGTCTGTTTTCGGCAACGAAGCGCCACATCAGTCGACAATTTCCCATTGGTATGGAGAATTCAAACGTGGACGGGTGAGTCTTAGCGACCATTCCAGGGTGGGTGCACCAAAAACGGTAGTCACCCAGGAAAATGTCGATGCTGTGCGCAAACTCATTATTGAAGATAGACATGTGACATATCGCGAGATTGAGGCGTCCTTGATGATCTCAAAGACTTCAGTTCAAAAAATTTTACATGAAGAATTAGGAGTATGAAAATTAGTTTCTCGTTGAATACCCCACCAGTTGACTGAAGAGCAGAAAGCAGCCAGGGTTAATTGGTGTCAAAAAACGATTGACCGTTTCAATTACGGAAACTCAAAAACTGTATACAGCATTGTTAGTGGTGATGAATCGTGGATTTACTGTTATGAATCAGAAAATAAACGACAGTCAGATGTTTGGGTGTTCCAAGGTGAAGAAAAGTCATCCGTTCTCGAAGTGTTTCGAAAAAGATGGTCGGGACATTTTTGTCAAAAGCGGGTCATATTGCAACCATTCCTCTTCATGAGCAAAGAACTGTTACTTCGGATTGGTATACCACCATTTGTTTGCTAAAAGTCATCACCGAGCATCGAAAAATCAACCCCGAAATATGAATCATCCTCCACCAAGACAATGCAAGCTCGCGCACAGCTCAAAAAACAAGGCAGTATTTAACGGAAGAAAACGTGGAATTATTGGACCATCCTCCATATAGTCCCGATCTAAGTCCTATCGATTTCTTTACTTTCCTGAAAATTGAAAACAGACTGCGTGGTCACCAGAAGAAACAGTTGACGCATTCAAAAATGCCGTTTTGGATCTGCCAGCAGACGAGTGGAATAAGTGATTCGAAAATTGGTTCGAGCGCATGCAGATGTGTATTAATCTTCGTGGAGAATACTTTGAAAAACAATAAAGTCATTTAAAACTACCTACCGTGTTGTATTGTTTCCATATGCAAAGCTTAAAAGACATCAATCGTAAGAACAATAACAACATAGAATGGGTAAATAAATGTTTAAATCCATAGAAAGACAATGCATGTACACGGATCAGTTGTATGATGGAATGTGTTCCAAAGTCAAAATAAAAAAATTTAAAAGAAACTTAAAGAGGTGTATATGCAGAGGGTGATAATTTTTAAGAAATATTTGATAGGAATTCAATAATGTGTTCGAAGTTGTTTTAAGTCTTTGGGTATGTGTTTATTTAATATTGGAGCCAGATAGAGAAAATATATCTTGATTATAGTTCTATGAAGTTTAGGGACAGTTTTTGCTCGTGAATTATATCATGTATTAAAGAGTGAATAGGGACAAAGCAGTTCTACTGACATAAGCTAGTTCAGAATACCTTCTTGGCTAGTTTGTTTGATTTCAGCTTTGACTTCGTAGCAGTTTATGTATAAGGAAGTTAGCATATCATAATAAATAACATCATCATTTATTTTTCTTTAATGGAGCATTAGCTCTACACGCCGATAGTTCTTAAGGATGTTGTTGTGTCATTTGTTAAAAAAATGACGTCAAGTAGGTTGACTCTGCACTTCCCACGCAACGCCCTTATCAGTTCATAAGACCCTCTGAGAAAAAAGTCAGTCAAACATTTTTATGTGTTTTAAGGGATAATGTACAGAGAAAGCTATGTTAAATATGTCTAATAGGTGCGTAGGGTTACCAAACTTCGTTCGCGAATCCGAGATTTTCGGTCCGTCAAATATCCCGTCTGTTCGAAGATGATTACTAGACATTGTGGAAGTTTGGAATAAACAAATTCTCCACATATCCCTTAAATTTCCTTTGAAAGTGACAAATTACATTGTCAGTCATGCATTTACAAACTCGTCTACCATAATCTGGAAACGTAACACTGCTCTCAAGGGTATAGAGAAGCGGTTGCCAGCATCTTTGGCCAGCTATAAATTATGATCCAGATTAATATATACGGGGTGAATACAATTTGAGGAAATACTTGGCCATATTCGGTACCGTATAATGTGATCTGTAGCTTTAGAAGAAAATTTAAGAAAAATTTGCTGCCTGGGGGATAAAAATTACTTCCATCAAATAGACTGGACAATTTAGAACTTGCACGATATTCAGTGATCGTTCTCGAACAGATGCTGGGATACTAGACTAAAAGGTTTTCCAACTCGATTTTTTTTCTCATCATCATGTTTGTTGGATGTTTCCTAACAATTGTCACGAGGCAGTCGCTCGATAACCCACTTTAAATTCGTTTTCCTCATCTTTTTGAACAAGAAGCAAGTTTTCTTCAAGCTGTCCGCAGGCTCGGAAGAATATTGAGACAATTAAAGCCAAACTCAAGAAAATTGGACGTTTGACTTACCCTAGTGTTACGAGTACAGCCTTCTGGTTCTAGTAAGAGGCGGTAGAGTAGAGGGTAGCTGAGCTCTTATTAATCCACATTAGTCGAATTGGGATGGGACGACCCGCCTCTTCTTAGGGTACGGAACGGTTTGGTCACTGAAGATGGCTCTGTCGTAGGGGTTTAAGCGAGCTAAGAACTATCTTTCTGCTCTCTCTCTTCCTCTTACTTACTATACTATAATTTTCCATGCCGATATGTATGCGACTCCGCCTTGTGTAACTCCTATTCTGGAATGGGTTGGACCTAGGAGACGAATAATAATCTGTTCCGATAGCGACGCCTCAAACAAGACACTAAATACCTGCAAAGTTAATTGGAGTTTAGTATTACAATGTGAGAAGGCTCTGGATATTTCAGTAGCACGGGCTCTAGAATTACTAGTGTGGCTACTCGGACACGCTTGGGTACGGGGAAATGTAGTGGACACACTCGCCAGAGTTGGATCCGAGGACAGATTTGTTGGTCCTGTAAAAAGAGAGGACGATAACATAGGAGTCAATATCTAGAAATCACTCTTATAAATGGAGAAGTATCTCTAGACGTTTTCGCCATTGTGTGCGCTTTGCGGACAGAGAAGGAGACCTCGGTACAGGAATCCAACATTTTGGACCAACAAAAGGAGTTGGAACTCACGGCCATGCTGAACGTCATCAGGAGAGCGGCGCTTGGGACCTCTTGTACGTAAAAGAACTAACATTCAAAAAATCGGTGAAATGTCAACTTGTGCACTAGGTAGCCGCTAGTGTGCCGCTACTCTATTCCGCGCCTACTACAAGTTAGCATGAAGTGAATGACAGCTAACATAATAAATATTTAAATAACCTTTACAATGTCATGAAAATCGAAATAATACTAGTTTTTAGTGAAGTAACATAGGTGTCGGACGCTTCTAGCTTATTCATCCACTCTGCCTGCCTTCTTGATACGCCTCTGTGTATCTCTAAAGACCGGAACAATTCGTACATACAACACACGTGGGGGAAACTTAGAAGAGCATAGTGGCTCATTGTTGAGCGCAGGGGAGGCAATTACTAGGGGAGTGCCGGTTTTGACAGGATATATTTTTTCTATCGCTAATGTTTGTGGGATGTAAGCCCGTATACTCATCATACGCCTGGTGGGATATCGTGAGCTGACACGGTATCCGAAATACGCTTAACACGTCACCCCTTTGGGGGTGGGTGGCCACTGTATCGGATACATTGTGTCTGCAACGTTTTTATGATTAGAATAATCGTGAGGGTGGGCGAAAAATAAAATTATTCATATCCATCGAATCGAAGCTTTCCTTTATACTCACTAAAAAACGGCGAATTTACATACTGCGACTGCTCTGAAAAAAATTGAGGAGAGACTGTAAAACGGAAATGGCTCGTTTTTTTTTTGTCCCTCATCCAGGCCGTTTCTTGGGGTAGTGTAAGTGTTCTCTTAGGTAATAAACCTCGCGAGTTGGACTCTCCACATCGGAAGTTAATACAGAGCCGTGAATATTGTGTTGTGTGTTGTATATCACAACCAATAGATAGCTTGTGGACCAGTACAGTGTTGATACTTCGGTGTCATCGAAAAAGTCAAACGTGGCCTAGCTTCCAGGCTTCGCCTTTCCCCACTGCTACTACTATCACTACTACCACTAAGCTCCATAGTTGTTGACACTCATTAGAAGACGTTGCAGCATTATCCGGTTTTAGGTGGAAGTGATGGCAACTGGATGTTTCTGTAAGTTCCCTCTGGAGCGTTCTAGGGTTCCTCCCGTCAGTAATGTACATAGCACGGAGAATATTGGTACTTGTTGACTGGATGCAGGCCTGGGAAAAATTTCATGTCCAGTAGATATGGTAGCGGAACTGCTAACCAAAGAGGAGAAAAATTGCTTTTCCAGCACTATGAAGGAATGAGATGCGATGTTATTAATTCTGAGTACCCTCAAGCCTTAAATTGAAGTAACAGTTGTATACTAAGTGACATATAAATCCGAACACCCAGTTTAAATGTCTTTATTTTAATAAAATTTTGTATAAGTACTTAATGAAGCATAATAAGTAAATGATAAAAATTTCAAAATGATTGCACTGCTTTAAAGCCCTTTGACCTTTAATAATGTGTGGATGCACCCTGATGTGCTACGCATTCTCCAACGCGCCTGGGCATGCT
The DNA here is from genome assembly GCA_963669975.1 of Acanthoscelides obtectus. Lineage (NCBI taxonomy): Eukaryota > Metazoa > Arthropoda > Insecta > Coleoptera > Chrysomelidae > Acanthoscelides > Acanthoscelides obtectus. Next base: position 24,875,042 of record CAVLJG010000005.1, read on the forward strand.
TCTGATCAGGTGGTCAATGTCCTCCTGTGGTATCTCATTCCAGGCAACCACCAACTCCTCTCGAAGTGCTTCTAGAGTCTGAGGAGGACGTTGCAAATTAAGCAATCTCCTACCCATCATATCCCACACGTGCTCAATTGGGGATAAGTCGGGAGATCTTGGTGGCCATGGTAACAATGTGACATCATTATGTTGAAAGAAGTCTATTGTGACTCTTGCAACATGTGGTCGGGCATTATCTTGTTGGAAAGTTGGATCTGCCAGGGTGTCAAGATAGGGTAACAGATGGGGTTCTAGAACTTCGTGGATATAACGCTGCGCGTTCATGTTACGTCTGGTGAAGATTAAAGGTGACCTGTAACCATAAGCTATAGCACCCCAGACCATAGCTACAACAGTGTGATGAACATGTCTTTCAACAAAAAACTGTGGATTCCTCCTTTCACCACGTCGCCTTATAACCCTGGCACGACCATCGTGCATGCCTAAACAAAATCGAGACTCGTCACTAAAGACAATATCGTTCCATTCCTGATCCCAGAGTGACCGTTGTCTGCACGACTCAAGACGATTACGTCGGCGTTCTCGAGTTAAAGGGAGGACCCAGTGTGGCCGGTATGAAAACAAGCCAAAACTTCTCATTCGTCGGTAAACACTTCGCATGCCAATAGGTCTTCCGTGTTCTGCAAACTATTCATTTGCAATGGACCTGGTAGTGGAGAAACGGCCGCTTAAGGCCAATAATCTTAGGCAGCGATCTTCACGGTCTGTTGTTCTACGGCGGCGTCCGTGCCCCTTGCTCTTTGCGTACGGCCTTCTCGAAGCCATGCCTGACAACACCTAACCACAGTGTCTACACTTCTTTGCACTCTAACTGCAATTGCCCGAAAAGAAAGTCCAGCTTCCCGAAGTCCCACTATACGGCCCCTATCAAACTCACTAAGCTGACGAAATCGTACAGGTCTCCGTACTCTAGGCATCGTAACCGATCGTAAAGGATGTCAAGAACGAAAATCCGCCAACGTTGATTCTTTACTGCGGCTGAAATATTCATTTTTAGAGCGTTAGTGAATTAAAAAAAAGCAGTATAAAAACCGGAATGTCCAACTGATAAGGCTGAAAATTTGTTCACTTGTTATTTACAGTAAGATAAATACATTCACCAACTTTTATTAAAATAAAACCATTTAAACTGGGTGCTCGGATTTATATGTCACTTAGTATATTTACGCTGAGGTAAGAGGTCGAAATTTCGGTTATAAATATAAAATGCGACCACTCTTGTTTATTGTTCCATCATGTATAGTGTCATCGCAAGTTCCCCAAGTCTTGTCCACAGAAACCCGAAATTTATTAAAAGTGAATTGTATAAACTAAAAAACTAAAATCATAATTTTCATAGATTTATATCTGCTTATTTCTGCTTGAAGGGTAATTATTAGCCTAGAGATTAAAAGACATAATCTATTATCTGCCTTGATCGACGCACGAAAGGGGGCCTGGGATTTCCCGGGAATCGGGCCATATACAGGGTTATCCAAATTAAGTGTCCACCATTAGTAACTTTGTTATTAGTGAAAATACAAAGTTGTTTGAATTAGCAAACTAGTAGCATTTTTAACGCTGGTAAAAATGAGAAATAAAAAAAAACAATTGAGAGTCGTTATTTTGATTTTTTTCAGTAAAATAACATTTTTTTAAATGGAAACCCCTGTATATTATATTTTTTTCTGTTAAAGCATCAAATTTTAAACAAAAAAGCTTACAATAACTTTTCTCCTAGGTTACAAATTGTTGAAGTTATGGCCTCCAATCTGAAACAATTAAATTGTATCGACAAACTTTATTTTCAACATCAACTTATAATCTTACAAAATACGATAACAATTTTTTTTAAAGAAGATGCTCGAAAACACCACCTTGTTCTTCAATACATTTTTGGGCACGTTTTTCAACTGCTCGAACAGTCTTAAGTATGGTCCTACCATCTATCTGGGTTATCTTTTCCCTAACTGCAGTCTTTAACGCTCAAGGTTATCGTACCTTCGCTTGTAAATTTGGTTCTTTAAGTAACCCCACAAGAAGTAATCAAGTGGGTTTAGATCTGGTGATCTGGGAGGCCACTGTATTGGGCCATTTGTTCCTATCCACTGATCATTAAAAGTAGTACTTAGAAAATGATAAGTACCTCTGGAGTTGTGGGCAGGTGCGCCATCTTGCTGAAAATGCAGATGATGTCTACTTATAAGATCCAATTCGTCTAAGAAATTAGTCAGAATTTCTGACATAAATTCCACATATCTTTCACCAGTTAGGGTTCCCTCATAAAAGAACGGGCCAACAATTTTTGAACCAATTATACCGCACCAAACGTTGAAACTGAAACGGACTTGTGGGCCTCTTGGATGTACTAACAAAAGATTTTCTCTTGACCAATAATGGTGGTTTTTTCTATTAAACATTCCAGAATTTGAAAAATTTGATTCATCTGTCCATAAAAGGTAACGAAAGTTATTTACATTTTGGCGACAGAAGCTAAGATACCAATGGCAAAAAACAAATCTTCTCTCTGGATCCCCTGCCAAAAGCGTTTGAACTGGTCGGTACTTATACGGAATAAATTTGTATTTTTTTAAAATCCTTTGAACAGTACTATAACTGAAATTAGAGTCCTTGAGAATATCTGCTATTGAATTCTCACGATAAGCTTCAAAATATCCAATAACTGCAATTTCCGTGGCCTCGCTTATTATGAATTCCTTTTTTGCCCTCGTTTTAGCAAAAACATTTTCGTTGCCCCTAAATTTTCGATAAAGTCTCAGAAAATATCGTTCATACGGTTGAATGCGAGCGGGATATAATTCACTGTAGTATTCTCTTGCTCTCAAGGAGGATTTTCTGCACACTAAATAGCATTCTAACATATCACACTTTTCTTCATGGGAGAACATTTTTCTTTAAATTAATGACACAATAAAGCTTATAAACAAGTATTTACACTAATGTTTGACATTATCTGATTTTATCATTGTTTTCCAAAGCCTTCTAGTTGCGAGTATGTCCAGTTTAACAATTTGTCGCTTATCTTAATGCTGTCAAATCGCGAACGCCATGTTGTTTTCATAGCCGTCTTAATATTATAATACTGCAAATAATTAAAAATATTTATCGTTATTTTGACTTTATTTTTGACTTTAGCGGAAAAGTCATTATGAACTTTTTTGTTTAAAATTTGATGCTTTAACAGAAAAAAATATAATATACAGGGGTTTCCATTTAAAAAAATGTTATTTTACTGAAAAAAATCAAAATAACGACTCTCAATTGTTTTTTTTTATTTCTCATTTTTACCAGCGTTAAAAATGCTACTAGTTTGCTAATTCAAACAACTTTGTATTTTCACTAATAACAAAGTTACTAATGGTGGACACTTAATTTGGATAACCCTGTATACACACGCAACATAGCGTCTAACCCTTTACAACATTTCTCTCCTCCAAAAAGTATTGACAAGAGTTAAGGCGCAATGGAAAGTCGCGGGAAGGCGACGCTTGGGTCCGTTGAACATGAGATAGGTACAATAAAGGTTCAAGCAAAATTTACAATTTTCTTAGTACTAAATTCAGGACTTTCATCAGTCAAATTTTAAACTGCTGCGTTCCAAATGATTATTTGGATTCAAAGTACCTGTTACAATCAACCTGATATATATTTGCAAATGTTTGTCTCCTGAAACAATCACTTAGTTTCCGGCGATCAACCAAGCCATATAATTCTTACAGCCACAACCTAAAAACCTGCGCTAAAGAACATCAATTAAGAATGGATAAGAGTACAATCAATCACTGCCAAGTTTAGAAAATGATATCATATGCATTAGATTTATGTATATTTCATCTTCACCATATTGCTCAAGCAACGGAAAAGTACTAAAAACAAGAAGCCATCCAACTTCAAGGTAATAACGGCTATAAAATGTACATGCGAGCAGAAAAAATGGTTTTATATGCTAAAAGCTGAGCTAATACTAACTATCTGCAAGTTGCGAAATTGCTAATAACATAGATTACATTTATTAGATCGTAATACGGTAAGAACTAAGTAAGTACTAAAAATAGCCGCAATTAGATTTAACATTGCATAATGCAATAGCGAAGTGTTGTCTAGAAAAATATTATTGCTTCATTAAAATGAGAAAGGAGTACATGCTGCCGTGGATTTTACGTACACCTGTACGCCTGTCTCAGACGGTCAAGTTATAGACTCTCCTTCAAGTGGACAACTGGATGCAAGCATAATATGTAGATGGAGAAAACATATCTAATATAATAGAAAAATTGAGAATTTAAAGCAAAAATGGCGGCAATAAGATGGCAACGGAGAGGCAAAAAACAGTTACAGGTTTCAGTGGCAAGCGTATATAAAGATTTTGCACTATAGCTGGAGCTTTGTTAAGTGGAATCGCAGAATAACCTACTATGAAGTATTATTATTCTATTCAAGGTCCAGATAAGACACAGCCTCGAGTACTGCTCACATGTCTGAGGTTCTGCTGCCCCAACCACATTGTCTTTTCTAACAACTGGAACCGGGTAGACGAAATTGCGTAACCATCTGCGTGAGGACGTTCTTCCCAATTCTGTTAACCTTAGGCACTTCAAACATAGGATTAACGAGTTGTTTCAAAGCTCCAGTTGCTGTCATCTTAGTCTTGTAGATCCTCTATATCTGGACGAACTTTTTGATCTATTTCTACTTCTCCACTGTGCATTTGATAGAATACGGACCCTGACCTAAGTTCATTTTTTTAGTTAGAACCATTTTGTAACGGAGTTTGAGAAAATTCATTTATGAATATAAATTGTATCACAAACTAAAATATTATCCTTTTTTCTCTTTTCAACATCAGTTAGCAACTGGTTCTTTCAACGTGTCATGTTCCAAGCGTTTTCCACCAATTAATTTCTAGAGTCTTGGAAAGCCTGATGGTGCTATATTTGTACGGTGAATGATCCAGTAATTGCCAACGAAACCTTTCCAGTTGCTTCTTGCCGCCGGCGGTTTTGGAAAGCGCACCTAACTCAACAAGCTGCTGGTGAATTTCAACAAGAAGAACTGCTTTGAGTTAGAAACCTGAATTACTGAGCGTACTTTACAAACAACGGGTTTACTGATTGACAAGGCCACAGACAAGGTAGCATAACCACAGAATCAACAGCCACAGAGGCGTGAAACGTAATGGCGGCATAGTGAGAGACTGGCCAAGAATGTCTGAGGTTCAACGTCTGTCACGTGACAGCATGCGTGGGCACAACCCAACTAACAATTATCACTCCTATTAGAGTTGCAAGAATGATTGTTGTATACTGTAAGAACACTGGCAAAACCCTCTTAGAACTGCTATACAAGCGGAATGGGCACACCTAATAGGACACTTCAGTCATTTAAGAGGTTGTATAAGGGCTGTAGGTAACAGTTATACAACAAAAGTGTAAGCCTGTTGCAGCCGCTATAGGACATTTGCGTCAGTGCAAGATTCAGTTTTTGTCAACTATACCACTATTCTGTTACGTGATTCTACTTTATTGCAACCAAACTATTTCTTATGTATTGTATAGACGAAGAAGAATATATAACTAACACATTACAGTCATCTTGTTTACTTACTTATCGGCCATTGTGAATTTCATACACAGGTATATGATAAACTTCTATACTGTGATATAGGGCTATTGAATTACTTGTGCAGCAAATTTTATTGTGATTATCGTGCAAATTAGTTACGCAATTTCTACGGGCTTCGAATTTGATTCATATTTTGATAATGATCAAAAGTAGGTATGTCTAGATTTTTGAGATGGAGAACTGAACTTATCTGCGTTCAGTCTTCCACAAATCCTATATTTAGACGCAATTACACTAATGTTTATCACTTTATATCTGTAATTTCGAACTGAAACATAATTATTTAATATTAAATAGAGGAATAAATGTTTGCCCAATATGGCGGGTGGTTGTGTATAATCATGGCATCGTCCATGTTGTCTTTAGGTTATTAGAATATTTTGGTGTTGCCTGCAGGTGTTATACAACAATTTGACAAATGTCTGAAATGAAATACCGACAGAATTTGTACCAGATCTATATCGTCTGTTTGAACAGTTGATAAAACATTTTGAACCAATATGCATGCGTTGTTTGCCTTAAAACATTGGTTATGGCATTTTAACAAAAATATGACAGCAGAAAGTTAGGTTATGGTGAAGTTGTGTACCAACATATTTAGCATATGTACAGCCTTTAACAGTTGGGTTTGTTTTATAAACGTTACCATGGATGCCAGAACACAACCATTTTGACCAACGTACAAATATGCCGTATAAAATAGTTGAATAAACGTTTATGCAACAGCTAAAAATTTGTCCTATAAGGTGTTGTATAACTATGCTATAAGAATATTTTAAACACCTCACTTTAGAGCAAATATGTTGCAGAACGCAAATATGTTGCAGAAAGCAAATTTGCATTCCACACAACATTAAGCCAGCATGTTGGTGTTCAGGCAACAACAATAGAGAGCTTTTATGGCTGAACGGTTCTTTTACCAAAAGCTTATAACACTACTTTGCTAGTTGGGAATGCTCAATCGGTTCTTACTACAAAAATGACACTCCTAACTTCCTAAGATTCAAGGATACTATCATTTTATTCTATATATAATAATTGGCGGACTCGTTCTGTGTACATTACAAAGGTATGAGCTGACCTGATCGTACTTGTTTAGAACAAGGAAACTACCTGTTCCCAATTCGTGATCTTCGATGGTTCAACTTAAAAAAATCTTTTCTTAAATCATAATACTCTGTTATCTATATTTGAAAGTTATAACGAGTGTTTTTCGTTGGTTCTAGGTAAAAAGTGAAGTAGAGTGTCTAGTGGACAAATACTTCGGGGACCTATATGAAAATTACGAGCAATCGCGCAAGTGTTTGATACGTCAAGCGAGAAACCTTTTAGTCTGCGAATACCACGGATGTCTTCAAAAGTTCGAGGGCGAGTTTTGTGTTCAAGCTGAAAAGCTACTAAAACATCTCAAGGTAAGATTACTTCAATATTAACCTGAGAAATAGGATTCCCCGACACTTTGGGCCGTTTTTGTGGCCATTTACGCAAATTACGCCAGTGCCAGTGACTGGGAAATAGCAAAAAATTTCTGCCGGTCTGCAGTGTCAATCAAAACCAGTTTCTGGGGTAAATCGGATGCGTAGGTCACGAATTTGTAATAGATTTTTCGCTGGGATCGATGATAGACCCTGAAGAACCAGTTCTCGTATTTCACATAAGGTCCCGAGACATTTTAACTACGCCACTGGCGAGGAGGCATTGTAATCATTAAAAATTTCGAGAATGAGATATGTGTCCTGTAACGCGGAAAGTACTGTTCAGATTTTCCACACAAGGTTACTATTATACTAAGGGCGAAGAAGCTTAGTAGTTTTTAGAAAGCAATCAAAACAGTGGCGGCGGAGCTAATGATCACAACCAAAATGATAAAAATCGCTCTAACTTCATTCTTTGTCGTTTTAGATGATCTTGATCGTTTTCCAAAAAATTTTAGGAGTGGGTAGGATTGGTGGTTGGGGGCTGTTGGGGGTGTGGTAAGGGTAAATCTCAAATTTTTTGCGATCGTGTATACGTTTCAAAGCTCACTAATTTTACGCACCTATTAGACGTGTTTCACGCATCACAGATTTCCCCGTGCATTTACTTTTGAAAAAGGTGAAATATCTCACACCTATCCTATCCTATATAAAGTTGGGATAAATTGCGTTCAAAAAAATTCTTTATTGTAGGGGACTTTATCTGTAGTCGATTTGTTGAAAATAGTTTAGATGATCGTAAGACTTCCTCCGATTAATTTTTTATCTTTTTTAAATATTCATCAATGCGATAATGTACTTAATAGTCATAACAAAATGCTAGATTTAGTTATACGTATTATGTACTGTTGAGAAATACTGCATTCCTTTAGTTGATGAAGACCATCATCATCCAGCCTTATCTGTAACGCTTAATAGGATCTTTCCCAATCATGAATCTGTCAATTCAGTTATGGAACATAAACAATACAACTTCGTTGCATTGTATCAGGATTTGCTGTTTATTGATTGGTCATTTTTGGAAAATATTGGTGATAGTAACCAAGCGACTGACAGATTCTATGGTAAAATCTACGAATTACTTGATATACATGTACCAGTCTATACAAAACGTAGTCATAGATATCCTGTTTGGTATACAGCTGAAATTATTCAGCTAGTTAACGAAAAGGCTGATTTACATAAAAAAATCAAATTTACACGCAATGCTGAAGATTTTAGTAGGCTAAGAGTAACTGTTAAGCAGGAAGTAAAATAAGCTTATAATCAGTACCTGAAAAAATTCAAAGTCAGCTAAAACATGAACCGAAATCATTTTGGGCGTTCTTGCATCAAAAAAATAATACTTCGAGGATTCCTGGACAAATGTCTGATGGAAATGAAATGTTTAATGATCCTAATAATACCAGTAATGCTTCCGCTAAGTTTTTTGAGAGTGTTTACTCTGTACCTAATATTACTGATGAACAACTTAGTTTTGACTTTCAAGGATGCGATCTGTTGGATATTACCTGCGAAGCGATAACTGAGCGCGAAATTCTAAAAGTTGGACGTGAATTAAAAAACATGTTCATTTCTGGACCAGATCAAATTCCTTCTTTCTTTCTTAAAGACTGCATAGCAGTACTAGCAAGGCCACTTCAAGTATTATTTAATTTGATCCTGAATAAGTCCGTTTCTCCTGACAAGCTTAAAATTGCTAAAATATGCCCTATATTCAAAAGTCAAACTTCCAATATCATCGCTAACTACAGGGGAATATCCATTTTGAACAATTTTGCTAAGCTTCTTGAAATGATTTTATATGATCGTATCTATCGGTCTGCAAAAAATTGCATTTCTACTTATCAACACGGTTTCAAGAAGTTTCGGTCAACTATTAGCAACTTAGCGGTTTTCAGCCAGTTCCTATGTGAAACAGTGTTGATGTAATGTATGCCGACTTTTCCAAAGCTTTTGATAAGATCAGTCATGAGATACTCCTCAAGAAACTTTGTTATCTAGGTTTACAAAATAATTATTTCTTGCTATTAAAATCATATTTATATAATAGACAACAATATCAATGTGTAAATATTGTGAGATCGGAAGTATTCACTGCGACTAGCGGTGTGCAGCAGGGATCTAATTTGGGACCTCTTCTATTCTCACTTTCTATCAGCGATTTGTGTGATTCACTTAATTGCAATAAGCTATTGTTTGCGGATGATTTAAAAATATATATATATATATATATATATATATATATATATATCAGTATCCAGTGAAGAGGTCTGTATCATCTTACAGGAACAAATGACTTTCCTACAGTACATGTGTGTAAGAAATCATCTGCACTTGAACATATATAAATGCAAAGTAGTAACATTTAGTCCCAAGTCCAAGCCTATATCTCATCGGTATACTATTGAGAATTCGTCACTAGGAAGAACCGATTGCATTAGAGATATAGGTGTCTATTTTGATAGTCAGTTGACATTTAGTTTTCATGTAAGCCAAACAGCGGTGAGTGCTTGTCGCACATATGGTTTTATTGTTAGGAATTGCAAGCATTATCGTCTCTGTATTTCAGTCTAGTAAGACCCTAACAGGAATATGGCTCACTGATATGGAGTCCTATATATAGACAATACATCGTTGCTATTGAAAAAGCACAAACGAAATTTTTGGAATTCATAGCTTTTAAAATCGATGGTGTGTATCCACCAAGAGGCTATAGTTATCCTGAGCTACTACATAGATTTGATTATCAGTCTTTGGAGAACCGTAGATATCAGATATTTGTACTTTTCTTGCATAAGCTTTTCAATGGAAAAGTAGGTTGTCCTGTATTGTTAGCTCAAGTAGATCTTCTGGTTCTAGAATAACATCTAGACAATTCAATACTTTCCTGTGCAAAAGAGCTCAAACTAACTTACTATAAAAGGCTCCGATTAATTTTATGTACCGAAATGCCAACAAAATGTCAAGGGAATGTGATGTTTCTCACTGCAGTGTCTGTGAATTAAGGAATAAATCTCGAGCCCATCTATGATGGATTTTGGTTAAGTTTTTCATGTTTCTTCTATTCCTTTTTTTGTTCTTCTGAGATATTTTCATTCTGTGCTGTAACTTCCATGTAAGCTATACTACTGCTTTTTGTTCTGTAAATGATATTCACTGTTGGGCAATAAACGCATTATTATTCTCTGGGTTGATCGGAATCATACTCTCATTCCGTGTCGTTTCGTCAGTGCCTTCAGCGTTGCGGTGTAGTCGGTAGATCGTGAAATATTTTGAGAGACAGTAATTCAAAAAGCAAAAACTTGGCGCTGGTTGAAAATTGATGATTGCAGGGCATCATATGCTGCTGTTTGAAAATTGAACAGAGGAGATTTGCACGAAATTTCACTTATCGAAAATTTACGAGCGGGCAGGTCAATAATTGGCTGAATTGTTGTATTTAGTTGAACTATATATTCGATAGACTTCGCATTAAAATCGGCGGTCCGGCAGAGTATGACTAAAATCGGTACAGCTACCGAAAAATCCGTAGACCTGGCAACACTGTTATCCAGTCGAACGGTATAAGGGGAGTAGTAAGTAAGCTGCTGTGATAAAAATATTAAGAATCCACTGTACAGTTTTTACTCCAAATAGGCCTTTAGTATATGGAATAACAGTTTTTGACATTGGAATAATGACACCAATAGGCTATCGTGCTGAATTGGCCAACGTAAGACAAGATGATGATCTAGTGTCACATATATTGGGAGAACTCTGAATGGCCAGAGTCAACCAACTCACTGAAAAAATGTGATGAGACCTCAAAGGATTAAATTAAACGTTTTGCATTCCGTTTTCTTTCAAGTTTTTGAGCTCAGAATAACTTTGCTCCTCTCCTATTGAATACTCTATAACGCAGGAATTCTGAGCTATCTTGATTCATCGATCCATTTAGCATATGAATGGCTCCCATTTTGTCATTGTAAGTCTATTGTGCTGACTATGTACGGATACTGAATTTGTACCTACCGCGCTTTGAAGATGCTTTTATAGGGTGATATTGCTTCTTCAATGCATTGTAACTTATTGTGTATGTTACTGATGGTTGGTCCTAGACTCTCACTTATCTATAAATAGTCTAGGAAAATTTTAGAGCTTGAGCATATAAGATTTTGTTTAAGAAGGGGTAAAAAGTGGTTCAGTCGAGAAATTAAGCCCAAGCATGCTTATAAGGCGTTTTTTGGGTCGCCAGAACCAAACCAGCAGGACATTTTGTCCGACAATATGCAATAAAAAATTCCAGATGTCTTTGGGCATATGTGATTTGCATGAAAATGGTTTTCGGATAAATCTGGTACCCAGATCCCGAAACCGAAACCAACATGATTCTTGGATTCACGCATATCCTTGGGCGGCTAAGTTCTTACCTCAAGCACCAAGCTTCATTCGCGTTTAGCCACCGGAATTCTGCGCAGACTAATCTTCAGCGCATCTACTACTCTCTCCAGTGCACATGAAGTGGGTAACAGGGGAGTATGTTTCCATTCTCTTCCGGTAAATACTCCAAGCACAAGCTGACAGACTTTTCCATTGTTGGTATTTCAGGACATTGTCCAATGTTATATTGAAAATTGATAACAGGACAACCCAAATTGCACGTCGATGTCAAGTAAGTTGTCACTGTGAAAAATATGATTGAACGGCACTCATATGTAACGACAAAGTTTTCGAGGCGGAGACACACAACTAAAAAACGAATGACTTTGAGGAGTATTATTAATACTTCTCGTCTGATTATTTTATGGTGTGTACAGAGATGACCAAAAAACAACGTTAGCAGAACCTTTTTGTAAAAAAATGCGTTTTTTGTACAATCTTTCTTCAATCGGTACTCGTTAACAAATAATAATACAGCTCTAAAATTGTATGTGAATATTCCACTTTTACGAAAGAATGAAGCGAGTAATTACTTTTATCCTTAACGCCTTTCTTTTTAAAAAATCTTTCATTTTCTGAAACCTAATTTTACAGCAAGTTGTATTTTCAAGAAATGCAACCCTTACCTGTTTTCTAATCACTTTGTCTTATCAAAAAATCTGCTTTTTTTGAAAACTCAATTCAGTTCCAAGAAAAATTTGGATTTTCCAAAGAGAAAAATCATCCGTAACCTTTTAATTTCATTTCATTTTGCAGGTTTTAGGCCAAACCACACACATTCTTGTCTCCTATAAATTTATAGTAAATTCTTTCAACCTGTATCTTTGTAACGATTACCCCAACTTTTTTTACATATATATACTCTTATTAGGTAACGACTTCAATTTACGGTTAAAGAAAGCCACGTAGGAGTCAATGCAGGTTCCAAAGAATGTCGGACATTTGTACATACATATTTTTGATAGTAGTTTTTGTTACGTCAGGTTATATCTCAATTAGATTCATAAGAAGAATGCTGGTACCGTTCTAAAAAGATAAACGATTCCTATGGTGTACTGAGATGGTCAGAGACGGAGTTCAGTGCAGCATAGGTACTCAGAAAATGTATAAAATACATTGGTTGCTATATTAGCTTTGAAAAACACCTTTTATTGATATATATGATATAGGTATGATATAGCTACGTTAATATAATAACGTAAGCATATAATATGCTTTTCATGAAAATATCTGTGCTTTGTTTCTTAATTCAATTCTTGAAAGTGCAATGTGAATGACTTAGTGATATCACAGCGCATGGTTTGTCATTTCATTCTGTTTGGCTAATTTTGTTCTAGGTTTGGTTAACTTGCTGTCAAGTTTTGGAAGGTTATCTTTTTTTGTTGTCTGTTTGTCGTTCTCTTGGCAGCGAACTTCTCCTGCTGCTAGCAGCACGTCCGCTGTCAAACGGTGTTGACGTCTATGTTGGAAACACATTGTCGTTTAATAGCTCATATAGGTTAACAGTCAATAACAGTGACAAACGATTGGCCGCTCACTTGCCGGTATCCTGACGTCACGGTGATAGCGTTGGATCTCGATATTTCTAATTTGCTCCGGATTTTTCTCATTTTTTATTAATTAATAATGCATAGTATGCAATAAGACTGAAGGTGGCTTTCTGTAGCAATTCACTGTAAACAAGAATATATAACTGATACTTGAATCACATATTCTCGATTCTCCATTTTGTAAAAAAAAAGTTCTAATGCTAGAATCATCCTTTTTACTTCTGACCAATAGTCTGTCCTCTTAAATTATTTATACGTCAACATTGAGGCCATAAAGCGATACTAACTTTGGAATTACCGGATCACTTAGAAATAATGTTTCACCAAAATTTTATTGTTTCACAAAATATAAAAACAGGTGCGAAAATTGACACATCTAATTGCATACATAACTTCCTCATATCACCTTATTTATACCGCAGGTAGTGAAAGTTTCGAGAAAGTGAAAAAAAGTTTAAAAGCTAATTTGGCTGAAAGTATGCTAAAGAAAAATTATATTGTCTCAAATATGTTCAATTGTCATGGAAGAATATTTAAGTGTAGTTTTGAATTGATAGGCTATACGAGCCGACTAGATTTTTCCGTAGGAACCAGTACAAGTGTTGGGTGCCCTGAACCCTAATATTTCAATTAGATATTATAAGAGAAAACTAACATTTGAGGATATGTAGCATGACAAATTATTTTTTTTTAACGAAAGACATAATTTCAAAGGTCAAGCCATGCTCTCTCAAACCCCGGTCAAATTGCTCAGATACCTTTTTTGCCATCAAAATATGGCACTTTGAAATTATCATTTTTCTGAATTTTGCTATATTTGATGCTCCACACGTTATGATTACATGTGCATTAAAAGTTTGTGTTACACCAAAAATTTAATGACAAGTTAGTGTTTTTTATTTTTATGAAATAAAACCTGCCAACAGAATCCATTAAATATCTAAAATTTACTCAAACCATGAGCCCACAATCCTCCGTACCCTATATCATGGTCCATTTTAGAATTTTTACTTTCGATTACACACCTTTTTCAAAATAAAAAACTACTTCCATCTGATAAGAGCTGAACTTATCTAGATCAGAGAAATTAAAATTCCTGTCATGTCTTGGCGACCAAAAAAGGCTCAGCGACGTTGGAAAGATGAAAGCTTTTGCTTTTTTTTTGGCACTAGGACATTGCGTCCCATAGCCAGATCCAATCTTGTATTTGTATGTCTCTAATTATGGACAAACACACGACGTCACAACATCCGTGGCGAAGGCGAGATTCGAACTCGCGGCCCGGCCCGGCCGCAGCTTTAGGGATTTGGGGCACGGATTCGGATTCAGTGCACCAAAAACCTTCGGGTTTCGGGATAAGAACGTAGGCTCACTTTTGTCGGCCTGTATTATCCACCGTATTTGCCTGACCTGACCCTCAGTGGTTTCAGAATAATTCCATAAACAAAGTGGCATATGTGAGAAAGAGTGTTAAAATATTTAACAGGTGATATCTGCTGTAGTGACGTAGCTTTCTGCAGTCGTACAAGTGTCATGCCGTAAGCCGTTCTTATGTAGAAATTTAAAAAGTAAAACTTAACTTTATTACAAAGGGATAGGGCTGCTTAGAGGCCGACCCTCGTGGAGGTATCAAATCAGATGAGGCATTCTCACATTAAAAGAAGGAAGTCTAAGCTTTTGGTCCTTGACTGGTACGCCACTGAGTGCTGCTCTTCTAGCCGGCGTCAAAAAAGGACTTTTCGTATAAATAAAAGTAGTCCTTTTACAATTAAACTTTGCCGTGCCGTACGGAAGCATTAGGAACAATTACGGTCAAGTCATGGCCAACTATGTAGCTCGTTATTATTTATACATTCTGTGTGCTCCATGTCTTCCGTGCAGCCGCCATTCACTCGACAACTTTGGATATGTGCTACTAATGGAAAATTAGACTTTTTGAAACATCGACGTCCAACAAGCCAACCGAGATGGATTGTCTATTAATAATATTTATTGGAGTCCATCTAGTATGCCTCATTGTTCCAAATAAAAGCAAAAACGGAAAGGTGTCAGCGGTTTGCAAATGCGATAAAGTAGGTGTCCCGTGCTCGGTATGGTATCGAGGTTTATAGTGCTCGTACTACAAACTAAGGATGACTTTATTTGTTGAATAAAAACCGAAGGAAATCGCAATAACAGTATGGTCATCCCCATCCTAAAACACCGATATTTGTGAAACATGTTAATCCCTACATCTCCGAGGTGCATAATGCAATTACTGTAGACATAAACCTAAAATTATTAGTAATTACTGAAAAATAAGAGCTAAAAAGAAGTATAAATAGTAATAAACTATTGGTGGTTAAGGTTTTTGACTGGTGACTGGTGACTGGTGGGGATACAATATAGGGATGGCGACGATAGAAAAAGATTTTCCCCCCAGCCGGCCCTTGACATCGTTTCGAAATATGAAATTCTGGAAACGCTATAAAAATAAAAATGAATACACAAAGCCTACTTGCCTATTTCAGACAAAAACAAAAACAACTGCCGCATAACGATTGTCACCTTGACATCATTCTGCGATCTGTCAAAGTAGTGATGGGCGTGACTGCTGCACGGTATGTGATATCGATATTCGATAAAATATTTTTCTTTCTACCATGAATGCATGGAAAAAACAAAATAAGGAGAGATCTAAAATAAGGAGTTATTGAAGGCCTAAAATAGCCAGGCGCTAATAATTCCTGGCCGTATTTGAATATCTAAGCAGGCACAGTAAAACAAAGATAAGACTTGGAATTAATAAAGTTTATTTCGACAGTTGCTCCACTGGGTAGTGGTGTTGAAAAAGTAATCATACGAAACTCGAGTACTCGTTACTCATAGATACCCGAAGTAACGAGTACCAATCCGAGCACGAAATGATTACTTTGGTTACTATGTTTTCCGTATCCCTACCCAGTACCTATACAATCGTTGATCGCTGAGTGGTAACGCTGGTTAGACTGTAGCAATTTGGTAACTGTTTTTAAATCTGAAGTTTGCAAATTTACACCGTGACACAAATTCGCTTTTATTGTTGTGATCTTGGGAACCTGAAAAGGAATAAGTAGTCGATTGGATCGGATCAAAGTTCGGCAGTATTATGAAGCAGAAAAGCGACAACAAGGTAACACCTCGGTTCAGGAAAACCACAATAATAAAAGTTATGTCAATTTGACTCGTGTTTCCATGCACTGTTTTGCTAAAAAAAATATAATTCAGTATGACCACCAATAGTATGTGTAGACCAAGCTCAACGTAGAATTTTTTATACTGATATATTATGCTTAATTGAAATGCTTCGAAAAGTCACATGCCATTCCGAATTTCCTTAAGCCCATATACAGATCATCTTTCTGACTAAAATACATGTTTTTAAGTATTTCTAGTAAATACAAAGTATTTTCAGTTTGTAGGCTCATATGAGTCATATGACACTCCATCCTATGATAACTCATCTCGATAACCATACAGTTTGAAGATACAATTTTTTCATTAAACACGATAGTCTTGAATAAACTATGCTTATAATATTTTGCAAATTTTAAGGTCGTCTATTTTCTTAAAAGATTCGATTCCATTCAACTTGTTTAAATTCGACATTAATCACACGACGCACATTGCCAAATCGTTATACTCATACTACTCATAGTAGTCAAAGTAACGAATACAATAAACGATTACTTTCTAGAAGAGTAACGATTAGTAACGAGTACTCGAAAGTAACGATAACCAACACCACTACCACTGGGACGAAGTGCTGACGGATCCCACAGAATTATGTGTCACTTGTCGATACGGTTAACGTCTAATACGTATAAATATAACCCAGAATATGTACTCAGTGAAAAAAGAAAAATATTGCAAATTTCTAGTTTTTCTGCAGGTTTTAGGTTTGCATGAAATTGTTAGAATAAAAAACATTTTAGAATACTCGCCTAGTCTCTAGTTAGAAAAATGTTTCATAATACATTCTGACCTCAAGTCTACTGCGAAGTACCTCACTATTGCCAATTATAGGTATAGTATCTAGAAGAAAAAAACAATTTCAAACAAATCCACCTTTGAACCGTTTAATATGGTCCCTGACGCAAAATCTATTCTCGACTGATATTTACTGCATGTAAAGTATCTTCCCACGAAATTTTAGGTTTGTAGTAGAAAAATCAAGGACCTGCGTACAAACATGTAAATGCCTGCTTCACCATTCCTTCCGGCCCTGTTGCAAAGTCCGTGCTTAGCTGACACGCCTTGTTCATAAGTTACTCTTTTGCCAAATTCCATGTCAAATAGTTCACAAGCTTCCTTAGCAACCGTTAGTCCAGCCGCAATGTTTTCAGCTGGCATTTCCTGTTCACAAACTTTTTTAAGGAATTTCATGTTCGTCAGATTATTTTCGTAATGCCCTTAGTCCCCCTTAATCTAGCCGTGTCGTGTAATTTGTCCTAGCTGTCGTGTCGTGTCCATGAGCTACCAAATTCTTTGTTTATAGGTTAAATAGTTTTCAAGATCTCGTGTCAAAGTAGTGCATATATTTACGTTTTTATATTCATATATGCCCTTAGCTCCCGTTAATTCAGCCCAGTCACAAAATCCGTTCTGAGCGAAGATACCCTGGTCATAACGCACTTCCCCACTAAATCTGTTCATGAGTCAAATAGTTTTTAAAAACATAACTTGAACTGTGATAAGGTTTTCTGTAAAAATATTAAACCATCTCCTATCCCATTTTAATGATATTTCTGGAATTTCTTGTTAACGTTTTTTATTATAGTGTCCAAAATTCCTTTATACCTGCTCATTTATCAAGTAGCCAAATATAAAAAATCCATATTTAACCAAAGAAAAGTAGTCCGTCTTTTTGTATCCTATTTCATCCGCTAAGGCTTTATTTTTGCGATAGAAGATACCCTTGACTATCTCCAAGGGATAATCTATACAGGGTGTTTCAGTTTATTGTTGCATAACTTTAAGATTCGATAGAACTTTTAAAATTAATGCATAAAGTCTATATAAACATGGGTCGAAAAATGCGTGGCTTCCCTACGGGGTGTTCAAATTTACTTTCTAAAACAGTTTTTTTTTAATATTGCGAACAATATTTGATGTATAACAGTGAACATTCGTATACAAGGGTTTTTTGGTACGACAAAACGAACCATGGGCATAGTTTTACTGTAGCCGCTAGAGGGCGCTCTCTACTGTACCTGTAGTGTATTAAAATGACCGAAAAATTTTTCTTAGTGCAATTTTTTGCTTTTTGAATAAAAAACCTGATTCTTCGCACTTTTCAACATAAAAAAGCTCTCTTGTGAATTTTCGTTATAGTTAGCCGTTTTTGAGATATTTCGATTTTTAAGGTTCGATGCATTTTTAATTATTTATGGGAAAATAATATTTTTTTTACATTTTCGATTTGGGCATTACAAGTAATTAAGATGATCGTTTAAATTGTGTTTTTAATCACAGCAATAATTCTTAACTCCAAATAAACACAAAAAACAGAATATTAATTTGTTTAATTTTCCAATATTATTTTTAACAAATTAAATTAATTATTTACAACTAAAATGCTATTGGATAGTTAGGACAAACGTACAAAATCTAAAGTAGTTGCTCGAAATGAAAACCCAATTGTTCAATACACAATTCACATCTACGAATGATCGAACGTGGTATAGCATTATTCAAATAAGGCCTTGTTTCATCACATGCATTCCTGATTCTGTCTATTAGCATATCTCTTGTGGTTACGGGAGTCTGGTATACTTTTTCTTTTAGAAATCCCCACACAAAGAAATCTAATGGATTTAGATCAGGGGATCGTGGAGGCCAGGCGACTGGTCCCCCACGGCGGATCCATCTTTCTGGATAATTTTCGTCCACCCAGTTTCTAACTATTCTCGAATAATGAGCTGGACAACCATCAAGCTGGAACCAGGCCAATCTTCTTAAATCTAACATAACATCATCCCACATATTTGCATGTTCAGCCTTTAAAAATTCCAAGAAGGTCGCAGCATTTAACCTTGCAGGCAAAAGGTAGAGTCCAAATAGTCGATTACGGTAGATACCAATCCACACGTTCACACTAAATTCATGCTGAAAGTTTCTTTCCCGAACTGTGTGCGGATTTTCATGCGACCAAATATGTTGATTATGAAAATTTACCACTCCACGTCCAGTGAAGCATGACTCATCGGTCCATAAAACGTTACTTAAAAACTCCCTATTATTATCAGTTCTATCAAGAATCCACTGACAAAATGTTATTCTTCGTTCTCCGTCCCCTGGCTGTAGTCCTTGCACAGGTTGCAAATGGTAAGGACGTCTATGGTCATTTCTAAGAACACGGTGAACATGGCTTGCTGAAATTCCCAAGGCACCAGAAACTCTCCTAACACTTGTGGTCGGATCTCTATCAAACTCACGCAGAATCATACGGGTAAATCTGCGCTGACGAACATTTATGTTTTGATCAATTTGGAGATTTCCAAAACCATTTTCAATTATTTGTCGATGCACTCTTACAAATACTGCGCGAGTTGGATGTCGTCTGTTTGGAAATCTTCGTGCGTATTCTCTGGCTGCTTCTGCTGCGTTTCATTTACAAATCCATACACAAAATGAATATCCGCTAACTCTTGATTGGAGAATAAAAATGGCATTTTTATAAAACTTACAAAAAAAACAGGTAAAAGAAACTAAATTTCGTGCATTCACAATTGCAAAAAAACGTTTCAGGTTTCAACAGACAACAAAACTAACTGTCAACTAATTGACGTTTAACCTTATTCTGCTTTCAATTTCAAAACTATTTGCAGGCACAGCCTACTTCTAAAAATTATCAAGATACTGACTTTTTAACGTTATTTTATCATAAATAATTAAAAATGCATCGAACCTTAAAGATCGAAATATCTCAAAAACGGCTAACTATAACGAAAATTCACAAAAGAGCTTTTTTATGTTGAAAAGTGCGAGGAATCAGTTTTTTTTATTAAAAAGCAAAAAATTGCACTAAGAAAATTTTTTCGGTCATTTTAATACACTACAGGTACAGTAGAGAGCGCCCTCTAGCGGCTACGGTAAAACTATGCCCATGGTTCGTTTTGTCGTACCAAAAAACCCTCGTATACCAATTTCCACTGTTATATACCAAATATTGTTCGAAATATTTAAAAAAAAACTATATTAGAAAGTAAATTTAAACACCTTGTATTTCGGAAGCCACGCATTCTTCGACCCATGTTTATATAGACTTTATGCATTAATTTTAAAAGTTCTATCGAATCTTAAAGTTATGCAACAATAAACTGAAACACCCTGTATACGTGCCAAAATTCATCAAATTCGGTTCAGCCGTTTTGGCGTGAAAATGGAACATATAGGAATACCTACACATGTTTACATCCATAATATTAGTAGGGATACTAGGGATATGAGTGTACTGATGCTTACAGTACTATATACGTAGATCTTATACTCACATATTTCCGAAGAAAACAATACATTACGTTTCAGTGACACCATCCCCTTTAATTCATTTATCATATGTTTTTTCAAGTACTCTAAGTGATAAATTAAATGACCTCATCCCATCGCTTTGTTCGACGCAGTGCAATAAAAACAATATTCTTCGATTAATAACAACCCGTGGGTTATAATTTCCTCTTCGCGCGTTCAGTTTTGTCATTGTTTACAGTAAAAAATGATCGGAATCGTTGAAAGATCAGTTCAGTATTATGCTAACTAACTTTCTTTTCAATCCTATAATTACTCCCACGTTGGAGCGAAGAATCGGTCTTGAGGTTCGTTTACGCTTATCTTATCTCCAATCTGACCATTGCTTCTAACCTATCATCGATTACTAATGGGATAATTAACGTTCGTAAGATTTTTCATCTGATGTAATTATGATCGTTCGATCACCTACTGCGGAGAGACGATTTGAAGGTATGTGAAGATGATGTTCGATATCTCGGCATTTCTTCGTTTATGCAATGTTAATGTATTGCCTTCTTTGGTCAACATCTCTATAAAATCGTAGCTTAAATCGATAAAGCGGGAAGTTCTGAGAGGCGACATCATAGCTTATAGCACTTATACAGGCATTTATAGTAGGTTGGCCTCAAGCCGCCATGCCATCTTGGATACAGAGTGATTTCTATGTGTTGGTGATGATGGTGTACGTTTATCGTACATTAAAAAACGACAGATAGCCTCATGCTCGCTGGTCGTTCTGGAGGGTTGGACGTCCTTTTTTAGGAGCGGGAATGCCTACCTCAGACAGTGTTGGGCTATGCTGGTTTTGCGTGGTACCATCTTAAAAGTCGGATTGATGACGTCGCGTAATCTTGGTATATTACGAGATTTTCAAGGTATTGTAGTAAAACACTGTATAGGAATGTGATGAAGAAGAAAAAGAACAAGCGAACTTTTTTTTTTTTTATATCGAAACAGCCGCGCAGGCAGAAGCCTAAATGCCGGAACACCGCGGCTGCTATGATGATCCCAAAGAAATTTTGTTAATACGATTTTTGAACTGCCTAAGGTTAGTAGAACTGGGAAAAGCTTCCTCCCGTAGATTGTTCCACAATCTAGACACCCTCGGGACAAAGGAGCGGTCGTATCGGCCAGTTCTGGAGGTACGAAGTTTGACACGGTTAGGATGGGACGCCGAAGTCAGGCGGGTCTGTCTGGCAGGCACATCGCGCGGCGGCATCATGGAAGAGAGCTCTGAGGAGCAAAGCCCGTTGGTGTAGCGATAGAAGAGAGCTAGATCGCCGACGGCCCGCCGGTGCGAAAGAGTCCCGAGACTGTCTGTTAGAGAAGAGTCATCGATCAGTCGGACCGCCCTCCTCTGGACAGCATCGAGCATGGACAATGTAGTCGGGGCGGCAGCACCCCAAATGTGTGAGCAATACTCGAGGCTAGGCCTTATCTGGGCCTTGTATAGAGTGAGAAGGTCATGCGGAGAAAAGTACTTCTTAGCCCTAAACAAATAGCCTAGCTTTTTCCCAGCAGCTGCAGCTATTGAAGAGATGTGTTCGTGCCAGATCAGGTCCTCGGTGATCTGGACTCCGACCAGCCGAAATGAATGGCTCTTTGGTAGAACTCGACCGTCCATCGAAACTGTTTGAGCGCTAGGACGCTTTTTGTTCGTCAAAGTACAGTATTGAGTTTTGGAAGCATTGAACTGTACAAGATTGTTGCGTCCCCAAGCAGTGATAGCCTCCAGGTCTCTTATCAGAGAAGAAGTCGTCGCTAGTCTTCTTTTTTCAAGCTCAGCGGCAGATATCGGCTTGTCACTTTGAATTCCTGCATGTAGAGTGCTGTCATCAGCGAAGCTGTGGATTGGGTTGATCGTGCAGGAAAGGAGGTCGTTGATATGTAAGAGAAACAGTGTTGGAGCCAAGACCGATCCCTGGGGAACACCCGCGTTGACGTTGTGGGATGAAGAGGAGAATCCGTCAATTACGACGGATATCTTGCGGCCAGTGATAAAGTCAGCCACCCATCTGCAAAGCTTTTCTGGGAGGCCATAGGATGGAAGTTTGCTTAAGAGGGCAGCGTGCCACAGCTGATCGAACGCTTTCGTGATGTCAAGAGCAACGAAATGAGCCTCACCATGAGACTGGATAAGTTTACTCCACAGTTGCGTGACGTAAGCTAGAAGGTCTCCTGTGGATCGTTGGTGCCGGAAACCGTACTGCCTGTCGCTAATCAAGCTGTGACGTTCGAGGTAGTCTAGAAGCTCGCGATTTATGCACCTCTCCATCACTTTACTTATAACAGAAAGCAGAGCTATAGGCCTGTAGTTGTAAGGGTCGGTTTTAGATCCTTTTTTTGGGATGGGCTGTACATGAGCAAATTTCCAGTTTTCTGGGAAGGTGCCGGATTCATAAGATATCTGGAAGAGACGCGAAAGAACTGGAGTAAGCTCCGATGCACATCTCTTCAGTACAATGGCAGGAATCAAGTCCGGACCAGAAGCTTTGTTGATGTCGAGCGACAAGAGCACTCGTCTTACGGTCTTATGCCTGAATGTTACCTCCCGCATAGTGTGGGGAACCCTTTGGATTGACGGCACTTGGGCGTTGGTGGGGACGTCCATGGTGGAGTTGGCAGCAAAGGTCTTGGCTAGCACTTCCGCCTTGGTCTTTGAGTCGAATACAATAGTTCCATCCTGACACGTAAGTGGTGGAAGGCTACTGTGTGAGAAGTTCTTTTCAATCTGCTTGGCCAGCGTCCAGAAAGACCGACTGCCATTGCGCTGCGACATTACCCTGTGCCTAACTTTTATATCATGCTGGTTTTTGGCATTGCGAACCGCTTCGTTATATTTGTTTCTGGACTCGACGTCGGCTTGTCTGTTCTCTACAGTGGGGTTTTGTAAGTAGGTTCTGTGGGCCTTGATCTTCTGCTGGCGAGCAGTGTCACACGATTTGTTAAACCAGCCGTTGGGCCCTGGTTTAGGAACTTTCACTGTGTGAGGGATGTATTCCTCCATTCCGACGTGGATAATTTCGGTTATTGAAGAACAGACAGTCGACGCATCCGCGTCAGTGAAACAGACATCTCTCCAAGGAAAGCTAGAGAAGAAGTCTCTGAGCCCCTCCCAGTCGGCATGTCCGTAATGCCAAGTTTTGCGGCCTGTGCGAGTTTCTGCTGCCACAGCGGCTTCTGGCCGAAACCTAACCTCCACAACACCGTGATCTGAGTTACCCAGGGGGGGACAGGACAGCAGTGCTGTAAGGGGCAGGATGCGTGGTCAAAAAGAGATCCAGCAGGCTACTGGCGTGTGACGAGACGCGGGGGAAAAAAGTAGGGCTCGTCACCAGCTGGGTCAGCCCTTGAGTAAGAGCGAACGCTTCGACTGCACGACCTGCTGCATCGGTCTTATTTGAGCCCAACCAAAGCGCATTATTATTGAAATCACCGAGAAGGACTACCTCTGAAGCGGGGTGATTGATGTTCAGGAAGTCGATCTGGATGGCGAGGTATTCGAGTAGGTCATCCCAGTTATGGTTCGAGGGAGAGCGATAAAGGCAGCAAATAAATTTGGGTGATGTTTTGGAGTTGAGGCGAAGCCACAGAATGTCCTTCCGGTCTGATTCCAAAGAAAGATCCCTGGAGCAGGAAAGACTGCTGCGGACAAAAGCCACAACTCCCCCGTTCTTTCTCAGATTGGAGTGCACCTCGTAGTTTGGGAAGTTGAGATGGTTAATCGGTGCAGTCTCTGAAATTTTTGTCTCCGCCAAGAAAAGCACAGCGGGACAATTGAATTGCAGGTAGTGATGAACAGCGTCAATGTTGCTGTTGATCCCGCAGATGTTCGAAAAACAAATGTTATCTTCGATGTTGTTCCCTCGAGCCCACCCTCCACCCGGACATTCCGAGAGTGGAGTGAGTTTACGTCCGGAGTTTTTAGTGCTCGAGGGATCCATCATCATTAATTTCTTTGTTTTGGTAGATAACCGACTGCATAGCTTGGGTGTGGAAACATGCGGACATTTATAAGACACCGTGGGAAAAGCTAGCGGGTGGTACTGCCTCGGTCGACTGGTCCTTGTCTACCACCTTCTTTTTACCTGTTAGTGATGTTAAATAGACCTAAAGTGGCCCGTTGGCGGACTTGTACCGCCACCCGGCAATCGGTACTGAGGTATTCCTTAACGCGTGCACAATCACTTGGACCGGAAGAAGTTGTATACTGGATACAACAACTTCCGGAACAAGCATTTGCCACGGCCCTCGCTCAGTAGGGGGTAGAACTGCCACGTGGAAGGCGGATAAATAAAATATGTTGTCATTGTCCTCATTGTGATTGAAACGTTTACAGTACGGAATATTTTGTCAATACATGTTGTGTGAAAGTATTTGAATAACTAGCGTGTGTGCCCTTGGATTTGTTTCTTATAAATTGTGACCTATGATAAAATGTGATATTTCGACGACTCTCAATGTCTAAGCTCAATAAAGTTGTTACATTTGGATAGAAATAATGTGAAGCTATCTAAATTGAAACAACGTTAAGGCCCATACAGAGTTCGCGAGACGTGCGTCGCGAATGGTTCGTCTCGCATGCCTGCGGATAATGTTTGTTAATAGCTCTTGATACGTACCTACATTCTATATACGTTATAATATACTCAATAATACTATGCCATGAAATCAAATAATCTCATTAGGTGGCACAAGAAGCATAATGCTTGATAGACAGGGTCCATCAGAAAAAACAATTGTTTTTTAAATTATTAATACAGTCAAAATAGGTATGGGAAAAAATATTTTATTATATCAAAATACTCAGAAATACATGCCATTTTTTGAGTAAACCAAAATTTACGTTCTAAAAACTATCTGGGCCATATGTCGCCCTTGAGCCGAAATGCTGGCATCAAGCCTCTCTCGAAATAAGCCCATTGCGTCGGCCAGCACCCGTGTAGGAATTTAGGTTACTTACTTCGGGGTATACAGGGGGTGCTCATGCAACGGTTGGGGGTTCATTGGAGATCAATATCCGCAATTTTGTTTATTGATGTGTTTGTAAGGATGAAACACTAAATCCTTCTTCAAGATGCGACGTACAGAGGACGCGTGGATCCCTAGGGAACCCCCACGCAAACAAACGGGCAGCGTGTCAACTCTCACTCTGTCTACGTTTTCGGGTCTTCTAACAGTATGGTTTCGCCCTCTCAGTTTTTTCTTGATCACATTACCTGTTGTGTTGAATGCTTCCACCCATTTCAAAATCGTGTTACGGTCTGGTACTGTCCCACGACGTGGAACACGAAAGTGAACGCGAAACTCACGTTCCGTTCAAACGACGGACTCGCCATTTTGAAGGTACCGACGTACAGTGAATACACGATGCTCAAGTTCCAAACCATCCTGCCAACTGAAACGGCACTTCTGCCACTATCCAACACGCCCTTCCCTACCGACACGGGGTAGTACCCATTCGAAAAACATGCGTTCTTTCTGACGGACCCTGTGTTATAGATCTCGCACTTACGTTGTATTGCATATCGCGTCTTCGCACCATCTGCTATCTACTTTCATAAGCCCCTCAGATCTACCAGAGATGCAATATTCATAACCCCATGGTTCACGGCAAGTGCCACCGATAATATATGCTGTGTATGCGTAAAATTACAGGGCTTTCATGTGTATTGATTTTAGGCTTGATATACCAACACCAGAAAAATACGATACACCCTCTTCCACCTCCCCAATTTTTTACCCCTAAGAAAATTCCAAAAATGATCCAGATTTGAGCGAATTTTGTTTTTTCTTTTTTTGGCAAGAAATATCTTGTTATCAAAATTTGTCGCGATTACAATACTTCCTTTCCAGCTACTATTGGAACACCCAATATCACGAAAAATTTTCAAAATTGCAACTTGCAGTAATGTAATTTAGGTGAAGTCAGTGAGTTGAAACTCAATGAACAGAAGCAAACCAACACCGCATAGTAAACTAAGTTTTCCGTCTTGTCCTGCAGGATTGTACGTGTAACAAATTTATGTTCACTGCTACTAACTGGTAGATCAAATATATTTCAGACTAAAGACTAGCACAGACACAATAAATGGGATCAAACTGATTACGATAAAGGGCTTTAAAAAAATATCACGAGCAGTAGCTGTTTTACTATGAAGCAACCATGAAACTCTGTGAGCTCCAGATAATTGAGATAGTAAGTCTGTGCTGGTGTTTCTATCTCTTTGGTTGACGTTATCCCCTATTGTGATTCCAAACACGAAAACAAGCATACAAATTTATTACATAGTCGGGTATACAGTTCCGTCTACCCTGCCTCAGGTAAACGTTGTATATGGCGGTTCAAAGAACGGGGATGTTTAGTCCTGCATAAAATAAACATATTTTCAGAGATTTGTAGGTAGTTGGGGTGTGTGGCTTACAAAGCGGTAATCTCAAACACCTTATATAGTCATTAACTTTAAAATATGGCGAAAGTTAAGTTTGTTTAAAATAACAATATATATTAAATTTGTGAGATGTTGGTATAGCTTGTGCTTAGTGAGGCAGAAAATCTGTATTGTTAAAGGAGGTAGGAAGGTCGGCTAGATTGGGTTTATATCTCTCGTAGGCCAATATACATCATTTTTAACAGACACACATAAATACGACTATGTACGATTAGATGAGGAACGACACAAATTCGGAATAGAACGGAATAATTTTGAACTTTCCGATCTTATAAGCAACATATAACATAAAGTGACTCAAACATCAGAACAAGAAATAAACACAAAGCACACCTCCTAAAGTTTCGTCCCTTCTCATTGAAAAATTTATAGAAATGCCTCCTTATTAAGAATAAAGGAGGAGGGAAGCAAAGTTCACCTAAGCAATCCTGTATTTTTTGAATTACTACATCATATACTCGAGAAATACTGAATTGGGGATACACTCCCTCTATGTGCTGGCACAGAAATAATTAGTAGCCATATTTTGCTGAAAAGGGTATTTCGAAGAACGTTTACATGCAACTTTCCAAAAACTTTAACGTCAGTCACTAGTGGCGAGTTTCTCACTACGCCATAATCACACAGTTTGTGTGGTTATACTGTTTTGTTTATCGCCATGTCAATCAGCAAATCCGCCAATTCGGTTTTTGACGCAACAAAAGTTCCTCATCCTTCTAAAATTCACCAGAAGCTTGTTAGATTTGGTGCGTTATTCTGCTATTCAAAACCGCAGGCAGAGCTTACTCTAGCGGCACCATTTTGCTTCATGACAATTATTATTATTATTATTATTATGATAATTGAGATGAGCAGAGTACACAGTACTATAAGCTCATGCAGTAAATATAGTGTACGGACACGTAACACAAATACATCAAATAGAAAAAAATAAAAAAAGACAGTTCATAGCTATAAAGTTTGTACACTCCTCCAGCTAGCATACTGCACTTTGAAGCTATTAATTGAAGTAGCACCAACCACAGGTAAACTATTCCAGGTATTGAAGATGCGGTTGGGAAGAAACCACTGTCGGACTGTTGTTTTAAATGGCTCCTTATGCAGTTTGAAGCTGTGTCCGCGTAGATTGCTGCGCGACAGACGGTATAGATGCATGAGGTTGGTGCCCATCAAACCATGAAGTATCCTGAACGTAACTATAAGATCGCCACGAAGTCTTCGCTCAGAGAATGAGGTCAGGTTGAATAATTCAAGGCGATCTTCATAGCTTGGTCTTCGTGCTCCAAAAGGGATACGAGTAGCCCGACGCTGTACTGATTCGACGAGATTTCTATCGCGCAGAAGCACAGTGTCCCATACCGGGCCAGCGAATTCAAGAATTGGCCTCACGAATGCCTTGTAAATGTAGGCGCAAGTGTTGACATCGGATCCTTTGAAAGACCTCTCCAGCATGTATAGAAGTTCGTTGGCTTTTGATGTAACGTGGTGAATATGCTCTGACCAGGAAAGACGATCGTTGACTACAACGCCCAGATCAGTGTGGCTGGAAACTGCTTCGATGTTGTGGTCAGAGATCTTGTATGTAAATCGCGGATTTGTCTTCCCGAGGTGAAGGATACAACACTTAGTTAGATTTAAGGGTAAAAGCCAACTGACTGACCATTGACAAACAATATCAAGATCTCGTTGAAGCATAGCAGAATTTACGACAGTATTGTAAATCTTGGTGTCGTCGGCATAAGCTGAACATGTGGAGGAAATCAATGCGGGCAGGTCACTTGTATACAGAAGGAACAGCACTGGCCCCAAGACAGAGCCTTGAGGAACTCCACTTGCTACATGATGTAGGTGAGACTGGCTATCACTGACGCGCACAGAGAAAGTCCTCCCGGTGAGAAAAGCCTTAATCCACAGCAACAACTCGCCTCTTATTCCCATACATTCCAACTTAAACAGAAGCCTTCTATGTGGTACGTCGAAAGCCCTAGAAAAATCTAAGTAGATTATATCAACAGGAGTCTTTGTGTCCAGATACTGAGTCCAATCGTTGAGAGAGTGGAGAAGGTTGGCCATTATTGATCGACCAGGGAGAAATCCATGCTGATTCTTACTGATAAGGTCATTTTCGAAACCAAATGACAGGAGCTTATCTAATATGATTCTTTCAGCTATTTTGGCGGCGATAGGAACGAGCCTTATTGGTCGATAATTTTTAGCGGAGGATTTGTCGCCCTTTTTGAATACAGGGGTAACAGAAGCACTAAGCCAGCATGAGGGTAGGGTATGAGATCTAAAAGACGATGTGAATATCAAGCTTAATGGTAGGGCCAGTGCTCAAGCGCAGTTTTTAAGTACAGCAGCCGTCATCCCATCTTTACCAGGGGAGGAAGAGGTCTTCAAATGCTCAACCTCACGTTAAGGCAAGAACTCAGACGCAACGAGACAAATTTCGTTGCGATTTATAGGATCATCGATCAAGCACCTCTGACCTAGCATCCGAAACATGAGGAATATTTTAGTGGATAATGCTTGAAAAATGATGACGTGTTAAAAGAATCAGTTACTAACTAGTTTAATGGTCATGCGACAACGTTCTTTGACAAAGGGATCCATAAGTTGGTGACACGACTTGACAGGTGTTTAAATGTTTATTGTTACTACGTTGAGAAATGAAATATTAGCATATTTCAGCTTGTGATATAATTAAAATTCATAAATCAAATTTCTCTGATTCTATTATAAAACGGTTCTTACTTAAAAAATGTCCCTCGACGGATTAACTTCTTACTAACAGATAGCCAGAGTGATTTTTCTAAAAGTTCAATTAAAAATGACAATTAATACCACAGGATGAGCTTCGGAAGTTTCATTAGTACATTGGTAGTTTGAAAACAAGAAATTTCTATTCAAACAATTAACTTTCTACATCCTGAGACCCACGTACCGTCAAATAAGACTCCATAAACTCTTTTTCTAAGACGTTGCCCCATAAATATGCCAGCTTGGTCTCAAAGACGACTTTCGCCCAAATTAAATAGTTGGGCAACGATGCCATATAAAACTTCTAATTTACTTTAATTGTCTGCTCTTCCGAGGGATCTCGAACTAATTGTGGCTTAATTAAATTGATTATATTTTCCTTCCTACCAGCTCTGTCACACCGCATCTCGAGGGGCGTAAAGTGTTTTATAGGTTCAACATAAAGTAATAACCCTTATGGATTCAGTAGATAATGAAGTTTAGTAGAGTTAGGTGGGGTCCCATTCATTGAAGAACATATTGCACGTTAACGTTAGTACAGTCTATATGATAGCACCATAAGCCATAATATGTGATAAGTATTTGTTAAGATTCATCACTGGAGAACCAATCAGCATTCCGACTTCTTTTTTCACACCTTCGACAAGTTGTTTGGTTATCTTAAATTAATTTGACATTATGTCTACACCCGAGAATTTGTAAACTGCATAAAATGTCTCACATCCAGCAAAATAGTTGATGGGGATAGACAACAATATACTGTATACCGGCCTCCAAATAGGGTTCTGGAAGGTTCTAACGCCATCTATGAGAGAGCAGCAGAATCCAAAAATGAATTCAGAGATCTTTGAAAAGAGTTGCAGCGTTTGGTCATGCTACCGTATCATAGGTGGAGCTTGGACCTTCACTTCCTTTGGGTACCTCTCTAATGCCGTTTTTAACTGGGTATTTCCAACGTATTACACTTGAAGATACCCAATTGAAGTTGGCCACACGCTCGAACTCTAGACATATTTCTAAATTCACGTTTGTGTTCTACAGCTTTTGGATCCATTTTGGGGTCGAATTCAGTACACATGACCACTATCGGGCAAAATACTGGTAAAATGCAGTGGTTTCTTGTAAATGGCCAAAATGGATATTATATCTATTTTCTATATGATATTTGTTTCATTCTTCTACAAAAAGCGTACAAAAAGGTCCTATCAGAAAATATAAAAAACTAAATCTAATGAGACAAAAAATGATTTTAAAATAATTTCAGATTAAAGGTAAACGTCGTTATTGTGATAAATAACGTTTTCTTATTTAGCCATTAATCGTATATTTACCGTAACACAATATCGTAAAATCTTAATAATGAAGCCGTATTTGTAGCACCTTACCTAGTAAAAGGAGTTATTAGCAATATCTTGTAATGAATACTATGGTACCTCTCTGTGTGGTGTACTTTTAAATTACTCGTTTTCTCACGATATTACGAGTATAAAGGAGCACAGTATATGTATATTAATACGGTGTCTGAGATAATTGAATATTCTGTGTAATTTATAAACCATTTGTTCCTAAACAAGCAATAAAGTGATCACTTCTAGTCGAGCATAACTAAATGTCATGAGAGCAAACAATCCACAACAGCATGGTGTATGTATAGAGACGTGTTGTTACGAATAAGGTAGTATTCATTGGTCAGTAGCAAGAATTCAAACAGATTCAATATATGTGTGCAGGCAATATTATTGAAATTTAAACAGTTAGGTATACTTTGGATAGTAGCATATAAATATACAATTATCTGGTTTCTGCTCGAGCATAAAAACTGACAGTACGAATGAATAGTGTTGAGTAGTTTCGGAGATTATCTACTATGCAGGCGACCCACGCAGCATGGAATATTCGGCCAAAACCTGAAACACCAAAGCAGTGTCAGAGTGTAGTTGATTCATACCCGTTATTAGGAATATTATGCCGTATCGAAAATAAACTGCATTTGATTTTTAATTATATGGTTTTGCCTGAAGTTGTACAACCTTCAGGGAACAGAAATTTTATCCCTTAGTTCATACTACTAAGGGTGTAACAACCAATATAAAACTAAATTAATACCTATGAAATGGAATCTACATTATTGAAAAGAAAATCGCCGGTTTTGATCTCCCTCTAGCAGTGGTACAGCCTCTTTTTTAAATCAACGCTTGTTGAACAATCCAAGAAAATTTGAAAGAGCCTTACACACCCAAACCTTCTCTTTACTCAAATGATGTTACCAGGCCATTCCAGTAGTGGATAGAAAATTAAATTTTCAACGCTTTTCGTCCTTATTCTAAAAATAAGATAAAACTTATGTGAATACTTTCTATGCTAGCTTTCCCAGATTTAGGGAGAAATATGTTCGTAAAACTAGACCTAATAGGAATTTAGATGTCTTCAGTTCGGTGCTAATTTCTTCAGACCCTCTGCTACCTTCTTACCGTAGAATTCAGTTTCACAAAAATGGAAGTTTAAATGAAAAAATAAAAAGCCTCCTGCAATCTGTGTCTAATTAGAGACAATCTGTGCTTATTGCATTTATATGTTACGGTTGAATTTAAGAGTCAGTTTAATTAGCGATGATACTGCAATATTATATGAAGGCACTGACTGGTCTGATCTGAAAAATGTAATTGAAAATGATTTTATCAAAATTATTCGGTGGTTTAACAGTAGAAAATTAAGCATTAACTACTCTAAAACACATTTTTTACCATTTGGATCTTATGCTAGACATCTGCCAATTTACACAAATTTCTCCTTCAACATCAATGATCAAAAAATGCAAATTATAAAGTGCCCAACATAAAATACCTTGGAGTGGTCTTGGATCCTCACTTACGATGGGATATCCATGTCAATTTTTTAAAGAAAGTTAGATTTGTACAAAATTAAATACCTTGGGAATATATTGACAGAAAAATATCTTCGAACATTATACCATGCACTGATTGAGCCTCATCTCACATATTTAGATGTTTTTCAAAAAAGTATTCTAAAAATGATATTTAAAAAACCGAAACTTTATCCCACTGAAAAATTATACGCAGATGTTCGAATGTATGATATAAGACAGCTTTATTTCTTACACAGTATCACTCACTACCATAAATTTGTAAACACCGACCAAAAAATTAAACATAATCATTATACCAGGTACAAAATTCGTGGCACAGTAGTTCCTCAACCGCATAAATCTATAATGCAGCGATCATATCTCTATTTAGCGCCAAAATTTTATGAAATTATACCTAAAGATTTACGTTTCGGAAACTGTTTCAAAAGAAATTTAAAAAAGTGGCTACATTCTATATCTAGGACTGAAATTCATAAACTCATAAATACGAACATCAACTAAATACATAATCTACTGTAGCTAATTTTTGTCCTTTTTTGTCATTTGCATTCTACAGTTTCAACTTAAACTATTGGTCCATGTACAGGCGATGCCTTCTATTGGGCCTGTTTTGATTTTATATTTATTTACTCATATTGTTTGTTATCTTTGTACATTGAGTGAATAAATATTATTATTATTATTATTATTATTATTATTATTATTATTATTATTGAACTGCAAAGTTTTGTCCCTATTTATGACTTCCTAATCATCTGTTTAAACATTCTGGTCATTCAAATAGGAAAATGCATCAACGTTTTTTATAAATTACAAACTATCTTGTAACGTATTTAAACGGCTTGGCTGCTGAAAAAGATGTATCAACTTTTAAATTTCATATTAAGTCAACAAAATCAAATATTATAGATTTATTAACTATTTTGGAATAGGCTCAAAAGTGGTTTAAATGGAGCACATAACGAATAGAGCCCCTTGTTGAAACAAAAGTTTAAAAAATATATGTGTGAAGATGTTACTGGTGCTTACATGCATAGTTCCTAATACCTGGGAACAGAATAACTCTGACTGCATCGAGTCTCTTTAAATTGATTAATGAGGTTTTCTCAGAGGGAATGAAAATTCGTTGACTCCCATCTCCCTCCATCGGGCCAGAAAATATTCGTGGTTATTGTAAAATCTCTTCGAACTGACTAGTATTTCCATGGATTGCCTCGTCTCCTTACACTGAGATAGAAAATCACCTCCGTGACTACCTTCTCCACTAATCCACCGTTGAATGATAACTGGAAACACTACAAATAAAAAAGCGGAAGGCGCTTTACCTACTCAAAATACGTCAACATGCTTTCTGTGGGTCACACCCCTATGTCCATGTCCTGTGTCACACCATCTACCTGGTGTCTCTCGGAATAATAATAAAAACGGCAACACTCCCTCAGCGGTATTAATCAAGCTGATGTATCGGACAAGTTGTTACTGTAGGGCATCGCCGAAATAACAATAGTCACACACAACCCGACCCAAAGCGACAGATTTATTTATAAGATACAAGGTAAAATTAAAAGTATAAGGAATAGTAGGATCACTTTGTGGCGAGACCAGTGTTTCTACCCAAGCTCGTCGCCCCGCCCGCAATGATCGTTTACCTGAATGCAGAAAGCAGATATTTTCAGCATAAATGTGAAGTACGAACCTTTTAATTTGGGGCTACCCTTTTGCTGAAAAAAAAAATGGTCTGGTTTCCTGGCATGTTGGCGACATATCCTGGGTTCTCCAGTACTATATTTACTTCCATGCAAAACACATTCATAACTCCATTATAACAAGAAACATTAAATTTGAAAATGTGAAGTTTAAGAATTATTTGATCGATGCTTAACAGAACATTTAATACAAAGTCGCCATTATCTAATATTCACTTTTCTCTAATATCGTTGATATGAAACGAAATAAATATAATCTTTTGTCTTAATCTTTTACAGAAAGTTGAAAATAAAAAATACTATCACATAAATCGTTGGCTCTGGAGATCAAATCAGATATGTGACGTCCTCCATTATCCATACAGCGAGTAAACCAATTTCTGGCGTTTGTCATGACTCTTGTCAGCATAGTAGGCGTTATGTTTGCAATTTATTCCTGGACATTGGTCTTCAAATCTTTTAGCTCATATAAAAAAATCACAAGGGCCCTGCAGTGCATATTTTGTTTGTTGACAGATCGATACAAATGAAAATAAGCTTCAGCACTAAAAAACAATAGCGTCCTCAGGAACCACAGGAAGTTCCTGTACAATTGTCATCTTGTAAGGATGGAGGTGGAGATCATCATGAAGAATTCTCCACACAGAACGATTGGATGGTCTAAGGGGAGACATGTGCTCTCAGAACGCCGTGCCCAGTACGGGTCATGGACCAACGAGGCTAAATAAAAGGTCTTTTGGAAGGCTTCCTGGGCCGCTCGATGAGTTAAGCCTCATTTTTCAGAAACCCACACAGAAAAACGTCTTAGGCCATTATCTGGGTGGTACTTTTCCCCGTCTTGGTAGAGACGGATTTCTTACAAGTTGTCTCAATTTACAAACCACAAAGCCTCATATCGTGTTAAGGCTGACTTTGCTTTTTTTGACAATTTATGTGAACTCGTTTTTCATACAAGCCTCAAATTTCTATAGAATAGCTGTATTGAGATAAAAAGTTAGAAATAAATCATTGCAATTCAGAAATACCTGGGAAACAATTCAACCAATGCATATATTTACATCATGAAAAATATTAAAGAGGCCTTATTCATTATTACATTCTTTGGAATTTGTTGCAATTTTCTTAAAAAAGGTGTTTTTTTTTTTGTCGTAAGGTGCCTATAATATTTCACAATTCCCCTTTATGTTAAAGAAATAAATGTTTTATGATGAAGTTACGGATGTATGCTTACATAGTAAAATATATAGGCACAGCGAATTCTTAAAAGGTCGGAACATAAAAGTTTCTTCCGCCAGTGGTCAACTATTTTTGGTCTGTAACCTCTTGTTGAAACGACGGTTTTTTATTAACGATCTACAAGGGCAACGTAGCAGTTAGAGTATTCCAAGAAGCTCAACCTAATGAGTTTGCTTCAGGTCCTTAGGACCACCCGAAGAGCAGTCAAGTGCATACGCTGCTTTTGCCTCGTTTTTCATCTGTGCGAGTAGTAGATCAAATGGTTGCAGAAATGGGTGACAAATGGTTCAGTTGGTGTCTTCAAATTCGCTTGAAGTGACCGATCAATTTATGGTTACAGTTGAAATTGCTAGTTTGCAATTGCAGATCTTCATTTCCGTTTCTGGCGGGGAAACAGATATTGCACGAAATGTGTTACGTTGAGTATTTTAGGATATGTTTCATAACGCACGTTTAGGTTGAGGGATACACCCAGCAACCTGGTGAAAGCTGGATACATGGTAAAAACGTCAAATTGATACAAACTACACACAGCTGTATGTCAAGAAGAAAAACAAATTAAAACGGATTAAAAATATTTAAAACGAAAGCTAAGAATTACACCGTGAACCACCTGATGATTGCACAAAATGGTTTTCACCAGGTTACTGGGTGTTTCCCTCAACCTAAACGTGAATAACATCTAGCAACATCCTCACATACTACTCTCCTGATGATGGTGGCAAAGACCATTGAAAGGTAGACAGATTAATAAAGTATAAAGAGTCATCTTTGCTTAAATTTTGTCAAAGTACCCAACAAAAGGCGGAAGCTTTAATTTTTCACCTAACTGTTCTAGACAATGACCATGTCTAAAGTTATATATACAAGGTGGCGCATCGAAAACGAAACAGACGCATTTACTGACGGCTCAGTTTTTATTTGGAAAAACGCTCAGACCCGTCGACTTTGTTTTCGAGGGGGACACAAGTTTGGCAAAAAATCACGTCAACACGTGCAGCCTCCTGGGCGGGGGTGACACCAGCCCTAAAATCTTAAATGGAAAGGGGGTCGAGTGATATCTTATTTTAAAGGTCTTTCAATTCCTTTATAATGATATAAAATTAATGTACTTCAGTTCAGTAGTTTTGAAGATTTATTGATTTAAAGCTTAAAGTAGACTTTAATATGTACATCAGATTAGTTTGTACTACTTTCAGAAGCAATTTGACTAAAAGAATTTGCTTAATAAGTAAATGCTTTTCTTCACTATGCCCATGGTTTGTTTATCGTTTTGTTGTTCAAAATAGATATTGGAGCGTTTTTTTGTGGCAGTCAGTTATTCCTTGAAGAAAGCTAAGGAAATATCTCGTACTTATTTTAAATAGGAATTTAGTACATAGTTTGCGATTGGTTTGAATGGCCCCCAAGATCGCGAGATCCATCACCTTTGGATTTCTTTATGTGGGGTCATTTAAAAAGCAAGATCTATGCTACTCAGCCAACATCATTAAAAGACCTGCGACAAAGAATTGTGAATGAGTACCTTCCTCAAATATTGCAAAATATGTGGCAACGTTTTGAGCAAAATCTTTATTATTACATGGAGAGTCATGCTGGCCATTTTCAACATTTACTTGCCTAACGGGTCAGTTCATTCTTCATTTTTAAATTACCTTGCTGCCAAATGTATTGATCTCCACTAATGATGATGTATTAGTTTTATTTAAGCTTTAAATCAATAAATCTTCAAAACTACTGAACTGAAGAACATTAATTTTATATCATTATAAAGGCAATTGAAAGGCCTTTAAAATAAGGTATCACTCGGCCCCCCTTTCCATTTAAGATTTTGGGGGTGGCGTCAACCCCGCTTAGGGGGCTGCAAGTGCTAACGTGATCTTTTACCAAACTTGTGTCGCCTCGAAAACAAAATCGACGGATCTGATCGTTTTTCAAAAATGCGTCTGTTTCATTTTCGATGCGCCACCCTGTGTATATATACGTATTGTGGCTCTGGGAACGATAGTGTTAGAGATATTTGGGATCGTAAATTCAAAAGCAGAGTGATTCCTGCAAAATAATGGACTGAGGCTGTGAATATCGAATGATAAAAGCTAAATGCAGTTAATTCGACAATCTGCTTACGGAATTATTAACCATCAACAAGAATACAAATATGGTGTGTTGCTTGAAAAATGTAAAAGGTAGTTCTTACGTTCCAACCAACTACATCGTTTTGTGTTTCAAAGTTGTATCCGATGTGTTTGTACGCGAACCTCAACCTAACACCTCCCATACTTTTCTCAGAACAACGGCGTATTTCATCGCTGGGATGAAATTGTAATTTAC
Organism: Acanthoscelides obtectus; assembly: GCA_963669975.1. Lineage (NCBI taxonomy): Eukaryota > Metazoa > Arthropoda > Insecta > Coleoptera > Chrysomelidae > Acanthoscelides > Acanthoscelides obtectus. The sequence continues at coordinate 24,913,076 of CAVLJG010000005.1, forward strand.
ATTAATCGCCTTAGTAGATATCGGATTATCAGGATATTTAATATTAACGCCTAAACGCGGCGCCTTATCGTTCTATCTGGTTGGAATATTTATTTGAATTAACGGCAATTACGTAAATCAAAGACGGTGAAGATGGCCGATGAGTGGGAAGACTGTAATTTGCATAGAACCGATCAAGAAGAGGTAATTAAGAAGTGCTGTTAACTTCTGATGTTACCATCAACTGTACGTACCAATATTGTTTGGAAAGGTATTAAAATGTAGATGCTGCAAATTAATATCATAATTGAAGGTTACTGTGCATTTTTTGGGGTCATACAACATTTTGGTTGTTGTAGCATCTTGAATAGCATCGACGTAAACTACTGCTTATATGTGCTGATATGTTTACCTCTTTTGCTCTATATATGGTAAACATATTTTGGTGGTGCTAAAATCTTCTAAAAGATCAACTCTTTCTTAAGACGTTGAAGATTCTAGTGAGTATCTTAATGTGACTCATTTTGTTAATTTTCCTGTCCTTGCATTCTTCGCGCCCCAACATTCATTACACATAATTGAATTTTATTGGATAATCATGGTTTTTGGTGTTCTATCGATCCAGGAATCCAACATTATTCTTAGCGCAGGTTGAGAGACGTACGTCAGTTGGAAACAATACAGTTCTATGTATTTGTTTGGTGGTTGAATGAAACCATACATGTAGGACTGACTGTTCACTGACGTTTCGGCCACCTCGGAGGCATTTTTCGCATAATAAATTACAAATGTGTCAGTGGCGCAGAAAATATGTTTTTTTTTATCTTTTGTGGTTGGATATTTCAAGCTGATATCGTCACCCACTATGGTGATTCAGTGATACAGGGTGGCGTAAAATAAACGCTGTGGTTAAAATATTCTTTATAACTTCTTTTATTTGAGCGAGAATTGAAATGTATTAGTTTTAACAATACGAAATGTCAATGGGAAATTAAGTACGAATAGTGACATAATTTAAATGTCGTCCATATGATGACCCTCGTACTATTGTTCTTCCATGACATTTCCACCATGACTTCCCACATTCATAATCACATATTCATTCAGATATTGACAAATGATATATACAATGAAAAATCAAATCCTAAAAAATAGTTGAACAACCGATGCGTTATGAATAATTCAAACCATAAAGTTCATTTTGTGCAATTCTGTATAATTTGTTTACCAATTTTCAGATTGCGACTCCAAGCAACCTCTTTACCCGTCGCGCCAGTGTAGAAGAAAAATCGTAATCTCCAAAAATTCCGAAAATTAGGTATTAGATATGTTTCTTGGATGTTATGTGACTAGCACACCATTAAAAATCATTTCCGTCTGTCTGTCTTTATGTCAGTTGGGATGTCTCTTGGTATGTCTCGGAGAGTCCTAACCATTGTCAGTATAATTTTTGTAGAGGTTAAATGTTTGTGGTTGGAGGTTGTCGGGGAAGGAAGATATATCTGATTTTTGTTGTTGCATTGGCTTATGCCAGGTGAACTTTGATCTGCACTGCAGACAAAATTGTCTATGTGTATGTACTCATTGTATGTATGTTTGACTGACATGACCTATGTGCTTTTTTTGATATAACTGATCGAAGCTAACTTTTTCTCAGAGTAGCCGACTTGTGCTGAATATAATCCTTTATGAACATTGCATGTGAAGCGGGTATCTTAGAGCCTATGCTTACATGATCATCTGGGTGACAAAGGGTGCTATAAAAGTTTTGCAACATGACTTAACAAACGGACGCAGGAGGCTGCTCACTGCGACTATGCACTGTTTCCGCATGTGAAACTGAAGCTAAAAGGAAAGCGGTTTTCTAGCAATGAAGACCTTCTGAACGTGGTGGAAATTACCTTGAACGACCTCAATAAATATTGCAAAACTTTTAGAGTACCCTTTTGTTCTTGTATGAGTACGTGATTCCTTTTTTCTAATACTGATTCTGTGGCTGTATCGCACATCTTCACACACGCATATCGTATATATCGTGCGCGTCATTCAAACCTTTGCCCGCAAACAGTTTACAGCGATCAAATATTTGCGATGCGCGACCCATTTAGGGTAATACTCTCATAACCTCAATGTGGAGATCTGGAGATAAAACTGGGAAGAGAAGATGCACCGGCCGGCATATCGCTGCTGCAACTTGACAATATTGTAATTGCTCGAGTGTTCTTGGCATGCAGTCCGAGATCGTTTCCGCCTATTCAAATGGATTTTTACATCTTGCTGACCAGGGCTGGGCCGTACTGGCACAATCAGTAATGCAAAATTTTGTTTTCAAACAAAAATGAACTTTCTTTTTAAATATAATATTTGCTTATGAGAAATAGAGCCTTCATTAGGGATGCAGGCAGACACAAGTTATGTTACTTTTTCCGAAATGACATTCAACCTTTCGCTGACCCTAAGCTAACTAAATAAAGGGAGGTTCGATAATACATGGTATTTCATAACAAACAACTCAAATATTTATAGGATTATGGTGTATACACTTTGGAATTATGTATGGAACAACCCGTCAGGTAAATGGCTGCCACGGCTCCGCTGGCACATTAGCACCTTTTTAATGAAATTTGTGACAACATGATTGAACACATGTCGTGCTATCTCGTTGATACAACGTCTGATTTCAGCTTTCAATGCTTCGGTGGCGGCAGGCTTTTTGCCATAAGCTTGTGACTTCAGATAACCCCAGAGCCAAACGTCCAAAGGTGGTCACCAAACCGGGAGATGACTCGACCAGGAGCAAACTCGAGCAAAACTGCCGATGTTTCACGAGCAGTATGGCATGTAGTAACATCCTACTGAAACCATATGCCAGTAAGAGCCATAGCTTCCAATTGTAGTACAAAAACTGAGTAATAATTGCACGATAACGTTCGCCATTCAATGTTAGTGAATTACCTGCCTCGACCTCAAAGCAAAATGGTTAATTCCTCGAGACCATAGTGCACAAAAAACAGTGCCACGTTTTGGATGCATAGCCTTCTCATGAATTACTCTTGGATTCGCTGTGCCCCAAATGGGGCAGTTTTGTCTATTGACGAAGCCATCGAGATGAAAATGGGCCTCATCACTAAACATGATTTTGTCTACAAAATTACTATTCACATCCTGTTGGCCAAGCATCCAATTGTTGAACTCTCCTTGCTGCGCATGGTCTGTTGGCATAAGCTGTTGCTTCAGTTGGACTTTGTAGGCATGGAGGTGTAAATCTTTCATTTTAATACGCTAGAGAGTGGCTGTTTCAACGTCCAATTCTTCAGCCTGATGACGAATCGACATTCCTGGACTCTTAGCTACACTCTCGCGAAGTGCTCTGACATTTTCTTCTGAACGACCGCTGCGAGCTCTTCTCGCATATTTCACATCATTAACTGAACCAATACTTTAAAATTTTTGGATTATTCTTTTAACAGTGGATGGGGTAGGAACATTATTCCGACCGAATATTAGCTGCACCTTTCGAATCGTGGCAATTAAACTTTCACCACTTTGGTAACAATTTTTAATAATTCAAAATCTCCCACCTGTCTACATATCGATCTGTGGTGTCATAATCATTATGACATTATGACTGCAAAAATGGTCGGTAATTCAAATATTGCGTTCTTCTTATTGATACACCCTTTATAAGAAATTATTGTACACAATATTTTAATCGGTAGATCCAGGTTGAGCAGTTCTCGAGGCATATCTGGAGTCCATTACTACTGGACCACCCGGTACCGTTATGAGTTTTCATCAAAAATTATAGCGGAATTATACTTTATTTAACCTAGATCATGTTAAAAAATAGGATGATCCAATTTAAAAAATGTGCTTTATTGCATGCAATCGGGTATGTAGCTCTGTCAATATGTAGCTGTCTTGAGCTCTTCATTCCAGATGAAGTCATTCTTTTATTAAACTTCGTTTAAAAACGAGGTCGATAGAGATTTTACCAGAATCCTAATGACGAATTTTGATTTTGCATTCTGAAATTGTCTAAGTGTCGTTTTCACAATACCTTTTTACACCGCGGCTCCTATGTCGAGCTTAAGGAGACTTTGATAATCCGACTGTTGAACTGTCCAAGGTTAGTAGAACTAGGGAAAACCTTCTGATGTGGGTTGTTCCACAATCTCGACACCGTAGGGACAAAGGGCGGACGTATCGGCTGATTCTGGATGTACGAAGTTCGACACGGTGAGGCTGATGTCAGACGGGTCTGTCTGGCAGGGAACATCGCGCCGCGGCATCATGGAGAAGTCATAGATTAGTCGGACAGCCCTCCTCTGAACGGCACTCCAAACATGTGAGCAGTATTCCAAGGTGGGTCTTATCTAGGCCTTGTACAGAGTCAAGTCCTCGGTGTATCTATCGAAACCGGATGGGCGCTAGGACGTTTCTTGTTCATCAAGGTACAAGTACAGAGTACTGGGTTTTGGAAATATTTAACTGTACCAGATTGTTGCATTCCTTATCAGAGGTGACCTCAAAGTCTCTCATCAGAGAGGAAGTCGCAGCTAGTCGTCTTTTCTCCAGCTCATCGGCTAAAATCGGCTTGTCGCTCTGAATTCCTGTATGTCGAGTGCTGTCACCTGCAAAAATTAAGGATTGGATTGGCCGTAAAGGAAATGAGGTCGTGGATATGTGAGAGGAATAATGTCGGAGGACGATACAAAATGATTTTATTGGAGTTAAGTATTCATAATCATCAAACTGTCATTACGTTGTACCCTATTTTAATAAGTTCCGAATCAATATTGAATCATAACTGAGGTCACAACTTGTAACAAACAGAGACAAGGTCACAAACGCTTGTTACTCTAACTAAACATTGGGTTTGGTTTTGCTGAAAGCCGAATATTGAGAAAAAAATTATTACTCTGTCGGACCCTACTGATTTTGAAGAAACAATTAGAGGGAGGCTTTCCTAGTGCTTTTGCGGAATTCTGATGAATGTCTCTGCCATAGAATGACCCATAATGTAGACTTCTAAGAAGCAATACGTCTCTGTTCTACTGTGCGCTGACGCAAAAGCTGAAGTATGTAAGCAGAGATAAGAGCTGCAGACAATGGATTAATTGTTTATGTATGCGTTTTTATTTATAGCGACGATAATAGTATTCCATGAAACATGAGTAGATGCTCTTATTTTTAGGCCGAGCAACTGCAGCTTCAATGTGCAATTCTTTTCGTAGACACTAGAGATGATACGAGAAATTAGAGATGACTGTTTCCAGCATTATCCATGGATGCCATGATATATTTATAATTCGTCAAGATGAAGCATGTAAATACTACCAAGAAGAAATGTCTTCAAGACCATATAAGTACCTAAGTGGGCATCGTAGAACTTGATGATACTCATTTCGTCATTAAACAGGTGGATTTAGAAAAGCGTGACACTATTTATAGTGTAGACAGAACGCAGTCCCTAAAATGCCTCATCAGAAAGATATAGGGTGTGTCAATTTTTATGCTCCCGATGATATTGGATAAGGACAAAACATCTAATAACGCTATGGTCAGATATACTAAGTGACATATAAATCCGAACACCCAGTTTAAATGGTTTTATTTTAATAAAATTTTGTATAAGTACTTAATGAAGCATAATAAGTAAGTAAATGATAAAAATTTCAAAATTATTACACCGCTTTAAAGCCCTTTGACCTTTAATAATGTGTGGATGCACCCTGATGTGCTACGCATTCTCCAACGCGCCTAGGCATGCTTCTGATCAGGTGGTCAATGTCCTCCTGTGGTATCTCATTCCAGGCAACCACCAACTCCTCTCGAAGTGCTTCTAGAGTCTGAGGAGGACGTTGCAAATTGAGCAATCTCCTACCCATCATATCCCACACGTGCTCAATTTGGTATAAGTCGGGAGATCCTGGTGGCCATGGTAACAATGTGACATCATTATGTTAAAAGAAGTCTATTGTGACTCTTGCAACATGTGGTCGGGCATTATCTTGTTGGAAAGTTGGATCTGCCAGGGTGTCAAGATAGGGTAAAAGATGGGGTTCTAGAACTTCGTGGATATAACGCTGCGCGTTCATGTTACCTCTGATGAAAATTAAAGGTGACCTGGAACCATAAGCTATAGCACCCCAAACCATACCTCCAACAGTGTGATTAACATGTCTTTCAACAAAAAACTGTGGAACGTCGCCTTCTAACCCTGGCACGACCATCGTGCATGCCTAAACAAAATCGAGACTCGTCACTAAAGACAATACTGTTCCATTCCTGATCCCAGAGTGACCGTTGTCTGCACCACTCAAGGCGATTACGTCGGTGTTCTCGAGTTAAAGGGACGACCCAGTGTGGCCGGTATGAAAACAAGCCAAAACTTCTCATTCGTCGGTAAACACTTCGCATGCCAATAGGTCTTCCGTGTTCTGCAAGCCATTCATTTGCAATGGACCTGGTAGTGGAGAAACGGTCCCTCAAGGCCAATGATCTTAGGCGGCGATCTTCACGGTCTGTTGTTCTACGGCGGCGTCCAGTGCCCCTTGCTCTTTGCGTACGGCCTTTTCGAAGCCATGCCTGACAACACCTAACCACAGTGTCTACACTTCTTTGCACTCTAACTGCAATTGCCCGAAAAAAAAGTCCAGCTTCCCGAAGTCCCACCATACGGCCCCTATCAAGCTCACTAAGTTGACGAAATCGTACAGGTCTCCGTACTCTAGGCATCGTAACCGATCGTAAAGGATGTCAAGAACCAAAATCCGCCAACGTTGATTCTTTACTGCGGCTGAAATATTCATTTTTAGAGCGTTAGTGAATTAAAAAAAGGCAGTATAAAAACCGGAATGTCCAACTGATAATGCTGAAAATTTTTTCACTTGTTACTTACAGTAAGATAAATACATTCACCAACTTTTATTAAAATAAAACCATTTAAACTGGGTGTTCGGATTTATATGTCACTTAGTTTAGTTCAATAACTATTTACGAAGCAGAACGGGTCGAAGCTTTAATACAAAATTTATTTAAAACGTTTAAATCAGTTCCAAAAGGAGTAGACTGACAAAAAATTCTCGGGACAGACAGTTCGTGTGAGGTTCAGTAAATTATTACAAAATGCAATAGCTTACAAAATAAAAAATGTATATACCACCGATCTACTCTCATGCACAAACATTGGATAAGACCTTAATTCAATTCAATTTAATTCTTCACTGACTACTAAAATACATATTACAATGGTCACATTTGTCGGCAATAAAATAAAAAAGGCAACAATAAATATAAAACAAAAAACATAAAAGTAGGAAAAAACACTACCCCAATCACAAAAATAGAAACAGCACCAAAAGTATTTAAAAATAACTATTGGAATTCTGTAAACAGGGCTTCGGTAGAGAAGGTGCCATTTTCATATTCAGTTTAAGCACCAAAAAAACTGACGTTTTCTCCCCCCCACCCCCTACGATTCCCAATGTCTTATTTTTTGCAGCTGGAAAAATGTTCCATAAGACTATCAGTATCTTCTGAAATAGCTCTAGCTTTTTTTTGCCTGAAGCTCCACGTAAACTGGATGTACGATAGATCGCTATTCTTTCATATGTACAATATTCTTGTAAGCAGCCCAAACAAATTAATTATAAAGCAAGCATATATTTCTAATTTATGTTCTACTTATAGAATGGCCCTATTAGGATATGTATACGATTCAACTATTTTGTAAACTTTTGAAAATTGTCTTCCTGAGTAAGACGAAATTAATGAGCAAATAACGCTAAACATGAATGGGCAGCACATTGCAGATATGAAGTTATGAGTACTATTTGTAATTCTGGTAATGGTGCCACTGATGAGCAAATTACTCAAACGTTTGTACACCCAATGGGTGGTAAGCTATAATATCTGCATTAACTGAACATATCAATTACTGCAGTGAATTACGGGAATTTTTCAAGAGCTTTACCGTCAAATAAGCAACGGATATCAAATATGTTTATGTTTATTCTATTATTATTATTAACAGTGGCAATTTATAAATTAATAATAGTAATAATAAAAGCATCTTTATTTGATACAATTACATGGTATCAATGCTTCAGATTTAATCTAACAAACATTAGTCTAGTCACGCTTAAACTTAACCAAAATGGCGTCAAGTAGGTTGACTCAACGCACAGTTCAAAAAGGATCATGTTCAGCACCTGTTATTGAAATAAGTCATATACCTTATATCCTGGAATAGGATAGTTGCTATGCTTTTGTTCGTTGTCTCAGAAAGAAGTTACGAACATGTATAATAGAAAAATGTACCGGATCAAGTCCGCCAAACAGGATCGTACAATTAGTCCATAGCATCCTTTCCTGACGCACCCCAATATCTGAAAGCATGATGCGTCACCCACCACGGAGCACCAGTCATGCAGAACACACACAAACACCGGCAAGCTGAACACGCAGACGCAAGGACGCTTGTTCAAAACAGTTTTGAGGGCAAAATATATAGGGCAATCTATGGTGTGTGAAATATGTTTAATATCGGGAATGTACAATATACTAACAACAAAAAATTGCGGTAATTCGTCCCCGCTTCGAATGCAGTACTTATTATCTGCATACGACTGAATAACAGAATTTTCAACAATTTTTCCTAATACAGAACCTTGCGATACACCCGAGTGCATCATTTGAAGTGAAACAAGTTTGAGATGCCTCAGATGCTTACAAGCTTTAATATCCACAGTTATGGACATAGTTCCAAAAAAAAACGCTGCTGTCCAAAAAATTGACCCAAACAAATATTTTCTTTTATATTGGAACAGTGGTGAATGGTGAGTAAAAAGAATAATTTAAACAGACCGGGTTGAAACTAGTTTTGAAGCGGATAATTTAGTGTAACTAGGGAAATCCTTGAGATAATTGAGGATATTGCAGTTCGAGATATCTACGTCTGAGGCCAACCTTTTACATAACTGTGCTAAGAGGACTCTAATTTAAATGCTTTTCTTTGCGCTCTGCACTTCTTAGATAGTTTGATTTCCTAGATAGACTCGGTACCAGACATGTAACTAATGACCACAAAACATGAATCTCTTGTAGTGTTGCGTGTTATACACTCATTAAAATAATTATATAACGATATATGAGTAATTTAATTATATTTCTTTATGATCATAAGCGGCTATTTGAATGAAGAAAGCACATTTTGAAACCACCGGTGGAACATGCAGAAAGCTCAGCTAAAATCGGCACCCGTATTGCGCAACTTAACAAGCTACATTATGTCGATGTTCAAGGACATTATGTAGATGTTTCTGAAAAATGTCACTTTGGAACTGGCTGTCATTAACTTCATGACCACTTGTACAAGCTGCTTAAACTTCATGATACTTGAGCTATATGGTTTGGTTCTGATGTGATGCTTTAGAGATGCAAGTTCTACACTACAGGTCGTATCTACAAGTTGAAATACCTATTTTCAATGACATTATATTGATTTCTAGCGTACCACGCCTGTGGTTGACCTCCAAGCAAGATATTAAGTGAAAAGTAGGGGCTTCAGTTCCTTGTTTTAAGGTATGAGTAGTGAACATTTTGCTTTTTTTAGGCAAAAGCTCGATTGAGGCATAGCCTATTTATTGAAGAAAAAAATTTAATTCAAGGAAGCTACGGTACTCATTGATTTGTTTATGAAAAATAAAAGAGTTCGAGATAACAAACTATTTCAGTGAATGAGTATTTTATAAATACGAATAATCTTGAGTAGAGCTGCTAAGTGAAACGAGCCTTTTCTGGGTTGGAAGTTTTTTTTATGACAGGTTTTCTATTATCTTTTATACCGCAGCAGCCGAGTAGACAGAAGCCTAAATATCAGGACAGCGCGGCTGCTATGAGTAGTGAAAGAAACTTTGAACTGCCTAGGATTAATAGAACTGGGGAAAGCTTCCTCAGGTAGATTGTTTCACAATCTCGATACCCTACGGACAAAGGAACGGTCGTATCTGCCAGTTCTGGATGTACAAAGTTCGAAACGGTTAGGATGGAAGGCTGGAGTCGGGCGGGTCTGTCTGGCCGGTACATCGCGCGACCGCATGACGGTGGGTGCCGAGGAGCAAAGCCCTTTAGCATAGAGTCCGAGATCACCGACTGCCACACTCTCTGTTAGAGAAGGTAGGTTTGACCGAGAGTATGTCATATTCCACAAATTTTCAGCTGGAGATACCTTTAAAACGAATTCTAAAGTCGTTGGGATAATCTTAATTGAAATACCTATGTAAGCATATAAGACTAAAGAACCTCTCCTGCAAAACTACATTGGACATATACTTATCTGCATTAAAGTCAAGTCGTTTTTTCACGTTTCTGATGCACCTGATCATTTTCAGTAAAACATTTGCATTGTATTTTGGGGGAAATAAACGAATACTACTACTACTACTAATTGAAAATTGGGGGTAGGGGCTTGAAGTGGAACACCGATAATTATACTCACCTTTTAGACATGTTTCATACATCCTAGATTCGCCCGTATATCGGCCTTCAATTTTTGTAAATTATTCCGAAAAATTTTTTGTAGCAGGATTCTTAGACAACACAACGAAGGCCGATGTCACACCGATGAATGGCTGGAGAGTGGCAAGTGGCGAGATTAGTAATGACAGAAATTCATCAACCGCAATGTTTTTTACCTCAGACGAGCTAACCCCTAATAATGTTATAAATGAATAATCGGATGTGGATGAAATTTGGTACAGAAATAGGTTATCGCCAGGACCAGCATGCAGGCTACTTTTTATCCCGAGAAGTAACTTGTAGATATGTTTCACAAGGTACAGCCCAAAAGGATTAATGACTCAATCGCTAGAACGACCGAAATGAGTAAGGATATATAAATAGGGAATTTTTATCGTACATCTTTGGCATTCTTACCCTTAGCGTTATTGTCGTGATTTGCAGTTTTGTTCTACTTCAAGTACAATATTGTAAATAAATAGCTATTGAATAAGCATATGCTAAGGTATGCCAAACAGGCTGTTAGGTACTGCGTGTATTATTTATTATAGTTTCAGTTACACAATTCATATTCATATATTGTTGCATTATTAAAATATCGAATAAGATATGTCCATTGCCAAACTAACCACTCCATTACTTTAAATATAGCATTTATTTCTCCAAAACCAATCTCTTTTACACCCATGCAAAGGGAATGACCTATTCTTTACAGTACTTCCACTCGGGCAAAGCGTGCCTATGCTAGTCCTTAATGAACTCATGGCAGCATTGCGTGGGAAGTGCAGAGTCAAATTACATACGATCCTTTCAGGAAAACGTTTGCCTCCGTACGTCTATGGTTAATAAGGACCGTTAAAATTTCATTGATGTATGTACGGATAGTATTTCTACTAGACGGATGAGTTACAAGGCATCCCAACAAACACCTACGTGCATCTGAAGTATTTTTCTATGTAAAATCGACACTTGCTTGATATGGTTACTGTTAAAAATTAATGATACGGTGTTACTGTGTGTCAATGTTCTATTAACGATGATTAATTTATATGCGGGTTCTTCACTATACATAGGTATATCTATTTACATTGATTAACGTATTCTACATGATAGTCAAACTGACAATACATTCGCGGATCTAAGGGCCGTATCGTCAGTCGTTTCTAAAATTGTAGGACACCTTTATGGCCTCCTTAATTTTCACAGTTTTCTCCTCGTCCGTGTCAGCGTTCTATCTTGAGGTCATCTTACAAATATCTATACTAAGTGACATATACATCCGAACACCCAGTTTAAATGGTTTTATTTTAATAAAAGTTGGTGAATGTATTTATCTTACTGTAAATAACAAGTGAAAAAATTTTCAGCCTTATCAGTTGGACATTCCGGTTTTTATACTGCTTTTTTTTAATTCAATAACGCTCTAAAAATGAATATTTCAGCCGCAGTAAAGAATCAACGTTGGCGGATTTTGGTTCTTGACATCCTTTACGATCGGTTACGATGCCTAGTGTACGGAGACCTGTACGATTTCGTCAACTTAGTGAGCTTGATAGGGGCCGTATAGTGGGACTTCGGGAAGCTGGACCTTCTTTTCGGGCAATTGCAGTTAGAGTGCAAAGAAGTGTAGACACTGTGGTCAGGTGTTGTCAAGCATGGCTTCGAGAAGGCCGTACGCAAAGAGCAAGGGGCACTTAACGCCGCCGTAGAACAACAGACCGTGAAGATCGCCGCCTAAGATTATTGGTCTTAAGGGACCGTTTCTCCACTACCAGGTCCATTGCAAATGAATGGTTTGCAGAACACGGAAGACCTATTGGCATGCGAAGTGTTTACCGACGAATAAGAAGTTTTGGCTTGTTTTCATACCGGCCACACTGGGTCCTCCCAACGGTCACTCTGGGATCAGGAATGGAACAGTATTGTCTTTAGTGACGAGTCTCGATTTTGTTTAGGCATGCACGATGGTCGTGCCAGGGTTAGAAGGCGACGTGGTGAAAGGAGGAATCCACAGTTTTTTGTTGAAAGACATGTTCATCACACTGTTGGAGTTATGGTTTGGGGTGGTACAGCTTATGGTTCCAGGTCACCTTTAATCTTCATCAGAGGTAACATGAACGCGCAGCGTTATATCCACGAAGTTATAGAACCCCATCTTTTACCCTATCTTGACACCCTGGCAGATCCAACTTTCCATCAAGATAACGCCCGACCACATGTTGCAAGAGTCACAATAGACTTCTTTCAACATAATGATGTCACATTGTTACCATGGCTACCAATATCTCCCGACTTATCCCCAATTGAGCACGTGTGGGATATGATGGGTAGGAGATTGCTCAATTTGCAACGTCCTCCTCAGACTCTAGAAGCACTTCGAGAGGAGTTGGTGGTTGCCTGGAATGAGATACCGCAGGAGGACATTGACCACCTGATCAGAAGCATGCCTAGGCGCGTTGGAGAATGCGTAGCACATCAGGGTGCATCCACACATTATTAAAGGTCAAAGGGCTTTAAAGCAGTGCAATCATTTTGAAATTTTTATCATTTACTTATTATGCTTCATTAAGTACTTATACAAAATTTTATTAAAATAAAACCATTTAAACTGGGTGTTCGGATTTATATGTCACTTAGTATATATGCTGATATAGTTGGCTACAGCGCCATCTACTCGTATGAGGCACTGATCTGCCCAAAGCAGATTTATAATTAATTACTGCGGAGAGGAGAAACATAATTGCGACAAATTCTAGTTGTCACTTGTGGAGCTACGATGTTATACTCAAATCACGGCCGTCACTATCTAAGAGCGATCAGGGTGTACAAGTAACACTGAAAATAACTCAAACTCGCAATTTTGGCATCTTTGACCAAAATTATTTTTTTCATATGCGCGCACAGTTTCAAATTGATGATAAAATACGACGAGACACAGAACATACATGAAAATAATAGCGTTGTGTCACTGTGCTCACAATAAAAACAAAGAACTCTCATTATAATAATTGTTTTTCTTTGTAGTGCAATAACTTTATTTTTACACTTGTATATTTTGAGTGTCTTTGATCACACTTGTGTGACGTAAGCTAGGCGGTCCCCCGTTGATCGCTTGTGCCTCAAACAATAGTGGTTGATTCTGGTGATAGATGGCGCATTACGCTGCCTTATTTCTCTAAGCCGTATCTCCTGGATAGAAGATGATTTCGTTTATTGCCCAGTGACGATTTACTAACCCTAGGCCATGCGTATGGGTAGCCAAAAAGCACGAAACAGCTGTCCGCAGTTGGTGAAAGAAGTATGTTTAGTAAAAAGAAAAATGTTGATGGATCATTAAAAAAACATATGATCTGAACTACTAACTCCAAAGGATGCGCTCCACTTAAAGTTATTTTACTTACATAGTCTTCCTGGAGCTTTTTTTATCGTTACGATAACGTTTTGTAACACTGGTTGTTTGCATTACACGTTGACTTCAACGCCTTTTGATGAATAGATTCTACGCAATAGGATGTTTGCATAGGCAAATCTCACTTTATCTCAGTCTAGATTAAGGTATTCGACCTCAGGAGTAAGAGCCTCTGATACGATCATACTCCCATTGCAATTCATAAAAGTATCTCGTCAATAAATATATCTTTATGGTGCCAGATGCAGCGCGCATCTGTCAGTAACGTATCCGTTATCACAGCTCGTTTTAATTATTTAGTTTAAAACTTGGTCATCTTGATGATTTTATGAATATGTATTTTATTTATGAGTATGAGTGAAGCATCGTGATATTTTTCCACTACGTTTAGTATCTATTAAGCGCTTGGCTGAGGGCTTATGCCCTCCAAAGGTTATTGATAATTTTACCAAACGGCAGAGCAACTTTTTAGGTCTGTTTGATAGAGATGTGACTAGCTAGACGTGTCCACCTTTGTCGTACTTAAACAACTAGAAACAGTTGGTTATGTTCCCATATACTATAGTAACCTACATTGCTTGTTGCAGGTAAATCACATCTCTACTGCTGAAAAGCTTGATATGTAAGTCTAGATACCCTAATCTTCTATTTTTACATTTAAACAACTGCGAAACAGATGCAATAAACCTATCAAGGGCTCTGGTGTAAATTTCGCCTCTCACTTCCCATGCAATTGGAGATGAAGCGTTGTAATCGCAAAGAATTTCGAAAATAAGAGGTTCTGTACGTTGTACATCAAGAGAACCACTCCTAGATCCATGTATAACTCAAGCAGCATAGCTTGGATTTAGGTAATATTTTGATATGATGCTAAAAAGTGGGGTTGTTGCTTGGAAAGATTACATCCTTGGTATCGATAAAATACTAAGAAGCTTCTGGTCCAGGTAATATTAGGCAATTGTTAGACACACATACATTTGCAATTGAAACATAAATATGATAAATATATTCCCTATTGTTTGAAAAGTTTATGATATATTGCACTCAAGCAAGCGCATCTAGTTGAGTTTTGATTCCAAGTCTTTTGAACACACTCAGTTTTTTTTTGAAATTTCCATCATACAGGTATAAAAGTGCGTAATCACCTTGTCTTCGTAAAGGAGCCATTCGTTCCGCTTTTGCTTTAGAAACTATTACACCTGATTACATTACAAATAAATAATGAGTAACAAAAGAACGTTTTATAATTCCTGTTAGAAAAATGGCGTCAATTTGGCTGATTGTATACGTCGGGTGCAATTGTATCTATCGATTTTGTTAAATGCCAGCTGCTTGAATGTCCAGGCTAATAGGGGGATGTAAGGAATCAGTCGAATTACATCATATTTGAACTGCTTGGTTTCGGTAGCACGTGAGAACCACCTTTGGCGGCCCTATGCGAACAAACAAATGGTCATTATGACCATTGCCTAATGTTCAGAGCTCAAGTAGCCGCGCTTGTAAACGGGCAATATTTTTACTGCTTATTGGGTTAAGTGATAGACTAGCATAAGCTAATCTTCGCCCAAATAAAGATATTCTTCTTATTGTTTAGCTGCAACAGGATTGCCACCAAAATAGGCGGTAATTATTGTATTGCCCAGCTACATAAGCTAGACACGTTTAACATTTTTGTGACAATATATTTTCTCGTAACTGGTTCCGTGAACATCGCAGCTTCGAGAGCGCTTTCGTTTACGTGCTTGAGCACGTGAGGCGCTATCTAGACGGTTGGGGTGAGATACAAGAATTATCAAAACTCGTCTGGAAGCACCAGCCGCCTACCACTAGCTTTGAGGTGGAATCGGCTTCTTGCTAGAAAATGCTGGAGTGCATCGGAAACCGCCAATTCACCACATAAATATCCGACCAGATGACAGAGGCAGTCAGATTGAGTCAAGACAGTCAACAAACAGCTACCGACGGGTCAATAAAATGCAGTCGATATCGTTGTAAATATGTCAAGGATTAGCTGCAGGTATTATAAATTAGTGTATAGTAATAAATTAGACTTTGGACAGTAAAAACGGAATTTTCCTCACAGTATACTGCTGTCAGGTCATCGAAATGTCAGAATCCTACTTAAGGCGGCTCCGACGCAGTGAGTTTCAGGCCATTTACAAGGGTTTAGCTGCTTCGGAATTGACGCTCCATTTTTCTATATATTTGAATAAAATTTATACAGTATGTTCAGAAGACAATTGTGCAGGGTGCTATAGAGCCACTTTTCTAAAAAAAAAAATTGTTCAAGAGTTATGGTGGGTGGAAGTGCAGATAATTTTTGTTCAACTTCTCGATTTTTTTAAAAATAACTCAGAGGAAAAAACGAAAAAGTGGCTCTATAGCACCCTGTGGAGTCTTGTTTTTAGTGCACTGTGAAAATTTCATTCAAAAATATTCAAAAATGAAGCCTGAATTTTGAAGCGCGAAAACCTCTGCAAATAGGCTTTTACACGAATTTTATCCACTATCTCGTGCTGCCAGTCGAAGCAACGCGGCGGTGTGTACGGACTAAGAAAAGACGTATTCAGATAATTTGTTGTCCCAAGTTAAACAGTAGCAGTTTTGACGTCGGTCGTTCGAGATAAACATCGGACCAGTAAGTGACATTTTTAATAGACTTCAATGAAAGAGGGGAAATTTTTAATCGATTTTGATAATTTCTTTTTATACAATAGCCCATGCTTCAGAGGTGATCCCACAAAAAATCATTTTTGTTCAATCACCCCAATATGGATATCAAATGGAAGCACTTCTACAAAACAGTAATACGAAAACAGTTTCAGATCAAGATGGCGGCCGTCACAAAATGGCGGATAACATACTTGCTAATATCTCAAATAAGAGTCGTCGCCTTGTAGAATACAGTACTTCACTAAAAATTTTATTCCAAGATTGCCGCCGTTTCGAAATTGCGAGTTACATAATATGTTTGTACAAAACCCCCAATTTACATATCAAATGAAAAGACATGTGTGGTAAAATACAGAAGTTTGCGACCAAAAGCTTCCAGGTGGTTCCAGGGTCATTGGAGGCGGTAATCTTTTTAGTTAAAAATAATAATTATAGTGAACGCATTTAACACAAATAAAATGTCACTTGCTGTTTAGCTTTAACCTTATGAAGTATCGTAAAATAAACTTAACACGATAAGCATCATGAGATATAATGCGTGTGTCGCACCTCATTTGGCACTTTGGACCTCGTGACACACATGATATGTCTCACTGCTGGCAGTTATATTTGGCCGCGTAACGTAAGACGTGTGCCATGCTGATGTGATTTTCTTACGGGAACCAAGAGTCCGTGGCCTGAGGGACCAAATTATACTCAATTGGAAATGACAACATTAAAAAACACGTTGCTTATAGAGTTTTACAAAAAGAGGATATTCTACAAATCTAAAACAAAAAGCAAATCTTATAAAATAATCAGACATTCTCATTAAAAAATGAACAAAGTAATTTCACAGCAAATCAGTAAGTTATAGTAAATGTCGATATTCTAACGAACACAAATATGGAGGAACTCTTATAAACTAAACAGATTGATAAAGTCTTATGCAGGAATAAACAAAATAACGGTATAAATAAACAGTAATACAGATAAATATGGAAGAATTACTACAACTACTATCTGATTCGCTACCACTTGCAGAATACGCATCAGATAAGTATACATCCCCACATAACTCACTACTGCCACTCTCTTCATCCGATAGTATTTCATTCCACAATTGTTCAAGCCTTTTTTGCTCCGCTTCGTAATGCGACATCACTAAATTTGGTATTCAATAGTTTATAAACAGTAAAGCAATTTGGACAAGATGACGTACAATAAGAACAACGCATCAATAATAAATGACACGAAATAGTGCTCAACGCGCGACATGATGCAAGTCTTGACTTGCAAAAAACGCGACGCGACTTATGTGCCACGCGACCCGACTGGTCTGTGGGCCACGCGACATACAACTAGTACCTCAGAAAAAAAATCAAAAAGGGGAAAAATCATAGGATTTGAGAAAAAAGTCAAGTCAAAATATTAAACCGAAACTTAAAACAAGCTAATTTGCCAATAATAACAGTTTTTCCCAGTGGACTGGATTTTCAGATTCTACTGTGGCGCTTAACGTGTCAATGTGACATTTCAATATTCTCGATCTAACAGACTCGATAAAGCTAGCCGATGCTACGTGCCATTGAGCCTGACGATTGACTTTTACTTAAATAAACAATATATACATAATAAACAATAAATAGTGAAGGTCTGGTACTAGTACCAAAATGGAAGAAATTAGCATAACATCTCGCACATCGCTGCTAATGCGAGATCTGCACACCGCATTTGCCGACACGAAGGGGTTAGTAACGGCGTACAATGTAATATGCTAATCTCTTCCATTTTGGTACCCGAGTACAGCAAAAATAGCCAATTCTCAAGAACTCTTTTTCTTGTTCAAACGGTTCTCTTGTGCCTTCAAGATCACATCGGGATCGCGGATTGGCATATTTCTGCTTTTTCTGGGATCGACCAGTTCTGGGAGCAAGCAGTTCATGTAGAAGAATTTCAATTTCTCTTCCATTTCATTTTTCCCGAAAACGTCATCCTTTCGAATGACGTCTATTTTCAAACCATACGGGGACCAAACACCAAGCACACAGTACTCTCTTTGTGCAACGTGTAGCTGCCCTTGAATTTGGTAATACCACTTATGTTTTTTATTTATTTCATCGTTTATCCAAAACGTAATTTTTTTGTTCAGAATCCCCTCTTCAGGGGTCATTTCTCTAACCGACCATGGACATTTAATTTCTAGCAGACCTTTTTCGCCTATCAAACCATCTGGCGATGCTGCCAGAAATGGATGGGTCCTATCAATAAACAACCCGCAAGATTGTACTTCTGATTGCGAATATGACTTCTCTATTTCTGCTTTTGCCACGCTTTCATGCTTTTTTCCATAGTCACATGCCTTGCTAAAGAATTCGGTTGGGTATATTATGGCGTTTACTAGAGCTCTGCAACTTGTTGTATCTCTTCTTCTACAAACCTCACCAAACCGAGACGCAGTCAACCTCATTCTTCGATGAAGACGCCACAAATTGCAATCCTGAGATTTTGTGGCTTGCTCGATCTGGGAAATTTCGGAGTCGGTTTTTACAAGTTTTTTCAAGAATTCCACCTTGGCAGCCTCTATATCTTCGTTGCTCATGTCAGGCTTCTCACAGAATTCCCCATAGGATGCGTTCTCTTTAGTATCACTATCTCTGATTTTAATTTTCCTTGGTTTCAGGTTCCTTTTCAGATTTTTGTGCGCTCTCTTTTCTTCAACTTTAGCAATCAAAGAGGTTGGACTGAAACTAGGGAGTAGCCGCTTTTGGATCACACAAACAGGCCGCTGTGTATTGTGGCTCACTACGGCTGCAGCACATCTTCCTTGGTAGGATCTCTTCTTGCAATAATTAATCCGTTTACCCCCAATGAATTTAGCTATGATTGAGTTAAACTGCTCTACAATATTATTATCGACATCATGAAGTAAACTTACTGCATTTTTAATCAGAATTGCCAGAAATGATATCAGCCTCTGGTGCAAATCTAAAAAAAAATATGGAATAAAACAAAGTTGCTATTAAACATGCATCCAATAGGCCAACGCTGTATCTTTCGCGTAATTATCATATTGATGCATGGAAAGTACTGTGTCAATATATTTCCCATTTATAACACAACCCTACCTGTCATTTTCAGATCACTCATCGTGGTTCCATGTGCAACATATGGCTTATTGCAAAAGTAACGTATGTTTTGGCAGTCCTTATGCTCACCAAATATATGGCTAATGGAGTTTTGTATATCCTTTTTTAAGCCCTCTACTTTTTGAGTAAATTCTATATTTTCACTTTTCCGATAGGACACGGCTTTACTGATTGCCCATCGTAGTTTTAATTGATTTTGCTAAAAATAATATTATTTAGTATATTTCATGAAACAGCTAAAGTACTATCTTCTCCAAATTAATGTTGTTTTTTAAATTCAGAAATACATTTCGTACATCTATGAGGATGAATAAAATTAAAATGAAAAAGCACATCTGTGTCGGCTCCACACACCTGAATCTGCTTACGCAAAACAAGAGGTCCTGCTGAAGTATCCTTGATTAGATCTCGGATTTTCCTCGAGTAATTCCTCAGCAGATGATTTTTACATTCAATTTTTTCTACTATGACATCTTCATACGGATGAGCGTCGAGAACTCGTTTGTAGCAGTTACTATCACCATCAGCAATCAACTTGTCATATATTAGGCCATACATCTCCAAGCTCTTAGAAAAGCCTTCCGCAATTATGTCGGCCTCCATACTGCTTGATGAACCAGTCCAATTTTTAAAACATTTGTGTGGCTTAGTTAGAGACATATTGGCCCTCTCGGCTATCTTGCAAATGGTGCAATACTTATTTCTTACTCCTAGAAAAAGGACCTTTTTCGTTTTGTAGCCGATTATGGCAGCGGCACCAGACAAGGAGCTGTAATTAGAATGGTAGGATCTTTTTGCCCAACTTCCATCAGCTACCACAGTTATTAGCGGAACCCCATTTGCATCCACTTGTCCATCAGTCACTGCGAGCGCCTTTTCTTCATCTGCTGCATTTTTCATCGTTTCTACGCTTGTCTGCTCCCAAGCTTCACATATCTCATCGTGCAACTTGTCATACATTCTGGTTGACATACAGGGCATATCAAGGGTTGCCGTTATCTGTTCAAGATGCGTAAAACCCGAACCAATGTTCATCATTGCTAACACAGCATCCCTGTTGATGTTGCTTTCGGACGTGTGGAGGTTGAATGTTGCATTGCACATATTGCACTTCACAAAATAGGTAGAAATCAAGCCCTCTCTTTTCTCTTCAAGGAAAATTAGGTTTCCCAAGGTACATCCAAAGTTTGCCGAATGTTGAGAGATTTCCAGAAGTGATTTGAAAAAAAAATTTACATCTACTATTCGACGTCCTACAAGAATGTCTTCGTGATGATTGGTGCATTCGATAGTTTGCTGAAAATATACCACAATGATAAATCACAAGAATTTTAATTAGAATGATTTTTAAATACATTTATACACAAAAAGGACAATTTAAAGTCATACAAAAATACAGGACATTCCATTTCAATTTTTTGAGAAAATTTACATTTTACGTTTTCAACCACGATGTATACGCGGTATACTACATATAATGCAAAAAAAAATCAGCCACCGAAGTAGCAATACAAACCCTAAAGCATTTCACCTCCTTTACTGAAAAAACCTTTCATACTGTACTAAAATATATGTCAATCCATTAAAAAAACACAGTGTTTCCTTGTACTCGTAAT
Organism: Acanthoscelides obtectus; assembly: GCA_963669975.1. Taxonomy (NCBI): domain Eukaryota; kingdom Metazoa; phylum Arthropoda; class Insecta; order Coleoptera; family Chrysomelidae; genus Acanthoscelides; species Acanthoscelides obtectus. The sequence goes on from CAVLJG010000005.1 coordinate 24,934,405, forward strand.
TATAGATCATTCTCTGAAAAGCGGGATATTCGAGTGTCAAGCATATATATTCTGATATATCTTATAGGTATCTCGTAGGTGGTAGACGGTCATGGACCATCGAATAACATGGAGGTACTACCCGGCGGGTCTCTTAAGTGGGGTCATGATGTGCGCTGTTTGCTAATTCGCTGGAGTCTGTGTGATGTTTCCCCCTTCCCTGTAAGACCTGCGTGTTAGCTTGAATATAAAAAATAACCTAATAATAACACCGTTATCGATCTAGCCCACACAAAACTTACCGCTTATATACAGTGCTTTTGAAAAAGGTCCTACAAGTTAATTTTGATCGGAGTAAGCATGATGAAATTTCGGATGATTTAATCTATACGCGGACAATATATTTTAGAATAAAAATAAAGAGCTTCAAGATAAGATATCTCAAGAAAACTCATTCCATTAAGAAAAATTGACTAAGATGGCGCCCAGTCCCGTCCTTTCCAATTTTCCACACTGGCACTAGTACTCCCCCTGCCCCTGCGTCCATCCCCGAAACGGAAAACTCACATCGTCACTATCAGCAGCTCACCGAATATGTCCGAATCCGTCGCCCCAGAGACGGAAGCCCATACATGAAAACACTGAATGCTTATGTGTGGGAAGTAACGAACTCATTATATAGCACTTTGATTGAAAAACATACATACAAATCCTACATACTGATGAAAATGGACTTACTTCAGTTTGACGGTTGGATTCCTCTAATTGTGTTTCCATGGTTGTCTGTGAAACGACCGCTTCTTCTTTCTACAATAAAGTTTCATAAATATCTTACTAAAAAAGTAAACATATATCCTAAAAAAGGGTATACACACCTGAATTTGAAGATCCATGCCATCTGTCTCTGTTAGAGAATGCATATGCGAAACCTTGCTGTCATTTTTAAGCTAAAATAACATAAAATATAGTTATAATAGTAACTACGTATAGTCTAATTTATTGGCAAAATGAATGCTAAAATTCATAATTGTTTTGGCCTACCTTTCTATCTGGAAAACGTCTTTTTTTCCTGTGCGTATTTAAATGCGGCTTCTTCGAGACGCCACGTTTATTTCTCTTATTGTTCATTTTTGACACCTTGGTAAGAAAGACACTCAACAATAACAACAAAACAATAACAACACAACAATAACAACACGATAATACAACAATACAGTAACGGTAATAAGAGTAATAAGGGCTGGGTATACTATGCGCCAAAATAGGGAAACAGACGTACGCTAGATCGTATATCCAAATCAAATGCGACTCTGTGCAATATGCAAATTCAACCAGGCACGCGAACAGCACACCTCTGCGTATTACTATCCTTTTCTAACGTAGAGCGCTTGCCTTGTCACATCGCCGTCCTACTAGCATTTCCCTATCACCCCCCCGATACCCCTCAGAAACTCTGCTTGACTGTGAGAGCGCCGTTAATGTGGACTGCTGCGACGCGTACAATTACGTCAGCCAATATTGCCCGATTTTGTAGCCCGTCTGATGACATTGACTGGCAAATATAAGTCTCTACATTTGCCGGCAATACTGCCAATGTATAGTGGATATAGATAGTTCATTTAAAAACTTCCCACCACGTAGTTATCGAAAACCGCTGACTAAAAGAAAAAACGCCGAGACATGTCAAAAGATTTGTCAAGGATGACAACTTTTTAACCAAAAACTACTTCACATCCCATTCCACCCTCTGCCCCACAGGGCCATACCCTTAAAAAAATTTTATTACAAGGGGTATTAAAATCGGTCGATTCGTTTTCAAGAAAATTAGAGTTTAGAGTCTTAAGTAAGAGTAAAAATCAGATTTGTGCTGGTACCTACTATCTAGGTTTAAAACACGCTGGTTTCTTGGATGGAATCTCAACGGTGCAAAATCCACCGTGTTTTGAAGTATCATCAATCAGTCTGAAGTAACCGTCAAGTCAGATCCGATGCTTTTCTCGAAATTGTTCCAATTGTTCTCAATGCAGATTCTGTTACTGTGACGTCATTTACAGCCTTAAATTGCTATGCACTGTTGCTGTCGGCTTTTCTTATTGAATCATGTCGAAGGCGTTTCTTCAGGGCCCGCATACGGTGATCAATTGCCACATTATATCCCATATCAATACCTCTAACACCAATAAAGCCGCTTCCAGCAACCGATAACAGTTCTTGCTTGTTATAGGAACACACTGTAATGATTGTAGCGAAAACGCTCGGCGGTTGACATAAACTCTTTATCCAATTACAGAACGCACAGTTGCGACCTTTATAATATCTTATACGGTTTATCTACTTTGATTATACCCATAATCATATTAATTGACAACGTTCCCATTTCTTCCACGTAATTAAAATGACCTGTTGCGAATTTCCCATGTCTGTTCAAACGGAGTTTACAAGCCACGAAAAGTAAGGTCGCTCAGGGAAGAGCATTTGATTTTTATTTTGGGGATGTTGTTAGCACGGAAGCTGGAGGTTAACATTTTTCCTAACAGCTGGCCGAATATTCACACATAACACGCGGCGGGCAGATTCCGTATCACTCGCCCCAATGGGACAAAAACTGTGCTGTGCTTTTTCAGTATTCTTGCTTAATATTTGAACAACTCTCAATTCTGTAGTAACATACTGAGACTTAGTTCAGATGATGTACGTCGATGTGGCGCGGGTTTGTTTGGTTGGTGTTCCGATGGTACGCGTACAAATTTTACAGTCCTTTCACTAAAACAAAGCAGTTACGTCATATTTAGTAAATTTGAATGCCAACCTCAATGCCAAATAGAGCCTAAATTAGTGCGTACAGTTTGAATTTTCCAGGTACATTTATGTTGGTAACAGTTTTCTGTGTTGTGTAATTGTCGCCAAGCTTCGCCAACGGCTGTTGTTCATTTGTGATTTATTTCCTAGGATCTAGTAGTTTTAATGAATGTGGCAACCATGTGCGTCACTGTCATTATTTGACGTTGTGACGTAACTGCTTTGATTCAGTGAATATACTATATATACGGTGGGACTAGGCATTCGAGTGTCGGTTTGTCAACGAGAATGGATGTGGCAGAAGCTATTTGTGTTTCGTTAATATTCGGAAGAATAGAACGACGAACGCGCATACTGAGATCACTCGAATTTTAGGGAATAGACTAACTGCCAGTTTATTCCTTACACTTTACCCAGCCTTCAAAAATAAGAATCGAATTCTTTTAACTACCTCAGAATGTCAATAAAATTGTTGAATGGTAGGATAGAACGATTTGAATTATTGTCTTTGTTGTACCTAATCATTAGAAGAAACATTTAGAACAAGCCTACCTACTTACCTACCTACCTACCTACTACCTACGTACCTACCTACTCATCTACTAACTTTCTTCTCTTCTTCTGTATCATCGGATCTGCAAAAGGTTAGGACGTTTTTTTGCATTAATATTTGTATATAACTTGAAACGAATGTTTTAAATTGCAGTTCACTTTTTAATTTAATTCATAAAATGTGTTAAATTCTTCGGATTTCCGTTTAAATCCCTTAAAAATTTCATGTCTCTTATAAAATCCCATGCTAATGCTATTCACCGGGAGTCAGTTGCATAGTGGGGGGTGAAATAAATGCCGTACACGCATTGTACAAGAAGGGAAAGATCATTGGGCTGATATTAAAACTTGGACATGGTTTTTATGGTGAAATATGTGCCACGTAGGGTCAATTGAGGCCTGGCAAATGTGCAGCTTCCTTCAAAACTTACCACACCAAAAGTAACTGTAAGTTTGATATTCAAATTGTACTTAACTTCAAATCGACTAGTAGGAATTTATTCGTGTTATCCCGCAAAATGTGCTTGAACAAGTCAGTAGTTTTGAAAATAAACTAGAAACTAAATGACAAACAATACGTATAAAAAAAATAAACACTAAAAATCATCAAGTAAAAGAATCCACAATAAAGATATACAGTATTAATTTTTAAAGCAAACAGAATTCCTAATTAACAAATAGTGATAAAATTACAGATAAAAAGTCTTTATAGTCTTTTTAAAAGCCATGTGGCCAAGATTCATAAAAAACTGAGGAAGGATAATAAAAAATTTTGGGCCATAATAATTACTATTACATCTGGTCTTAGACAGTGTAGTATAATCCGGAACGATGTGGTGCTGTATTTATGTGTATCCTTCGGAGTTTTAAAATCGATATAGTATATTCTAAAATTAGTAAACGCCTGCTTCCAACAACAAGACAGAGAATTTCGCTTAGACCTCATAGAAGTACATATGTGCCACAATTACTTCCACGAATTGTACATATATCAACGCAAGTACCATCTTTAAGTCCAAACATAAAAGTGATATTAATTCTTGTAGAGTATAGTCTGTAGCTGCTGTTCGACGTTGAATGCCGATATACTATACCAACATAACTGGAAAAAATCTAACGATAGACAGGGTATCAAAATGGACAATTATGACTGGATGTGTACTAGTGATGTGACCGTTAGGTGAGGTCCCCCATGCCCTTACCGGCTGCGGGTCATCGCACGCATTCAATACATATGTAAGGTAACATCAAAGTTTGTCTTAAATACCCAAAAACTATGACTTTTATTGTGGAGGTAATAGTCCAAAAAAGTTTGAGGAAAAGCATACATCATTTCACCTCGGATAACTTTTGGATGCCAAAATTCAATGCATGGTTTATCCTGTGGTCTTCATGTCCATGAGACTCCAGTGTCTAGATGAATATGTGCTTTAATCCCAGAAATTGAGACACATATGTCACTGATTCGGAGACGAAATAATTCTCCAACCAGGAAGAGGAATTGCTACAAAAGCGGATTATTTTTTTAAAATCTAGAATCAAGAAACGATTTTATTTTATGCTGAAGCCTTCAAATACATCATTTTGTAGGCCAACTTTATACGGTAATTACATCAGAAGCTTTTTTCTTAGATGTATCTCCTTCACGTGGATGAAACTATGTGCTTCCCAATGCCACTTCTCATGAATCAACGAAGACTCTACTTTTGGTGCAGACCTCGTAGTTCTTTGTGTGGGAGCTTGAAAGCCATTTACAACGTCACTCTTCCGAAAACTTCAACATCAGTAACACCTTCATCAATTAGAGATACACCATATTCCGTGTTTTTGTAAATACTTTCTTTTATTTAGATGTTCTCAACACTTCCATAAATAACCAACCAACGTTGCATAATGATGATGCGTTGCATATAGACAACATGAATCCTCCAGAATTGATCAATGGAATGAAAAGTGTACATCGTTTAAGTCAAACGGTGCCGAAATACCTAACAATTAGTGATCCAATTTATAGCATCCGCTCATTTCTACATTAAATAGTAATAGTACTAACAACAGCTGATGAAACTAAGAGCAGCACGCGTTTATTACAATACTATTCAGCCTACGAAAACGATTAGGACACAAATTTCTTGATTTTCAAAAAGATGAAAATAACTCAAATTTGAGGTTGCTCGCATTTATAAAGCTTAGCTTTTATATTTTTTTGAACATACGTATTTTAAACTTTTGTCACCATCAACATATTTCTTTCTTCTTTAGTGTCCTTTCAAAGCCCAAAGTTCGCAATTTTCATCCAAAATCTGCCCATTTCAGAAACTTTGACTACCTTCAACGCCTTGTACCTCAAATCTATCAAAAATACACTGAGATTTTTGTTGTTTAATTCTAAACTCATTGTGATTACATACCTGTGTTGCAGTGGAGATACCCAGGTGAAAACTATATTGAAATTCAACATGCAGTTCGTGAGTTTGTTGGTGTAGGGCATTTATCTTTTTTGCTTTTACAAGATGTTGACTCGCCAAACGCGCAACGGTGTGTTTTATAGGTTATGTTTACCATATCGAAAGCTAACAAAAATGGGAGACCAGTATGTACACCGTGTGTATATAGAAGATATTTACATAAGAATAGAAAGGTTACAGAGAATTTACATTATGTATATGATGAATGTACTACACAGGTTTCCTGCTGTTGAGTTGTGTCTTTGTGTCAACGATTCTCAACATTTTAACATAAATGCATGTATTTAGGTAATGCGATGTTCTTGGAAAATAGGTGGGAACTGATGAATGTGAAATGAAATGTTCAGTAATGGCGTGTATTTGGCATTTAACAAAAATTTCATAGACAAACGGCAACTCGTGTTTACTTCACTTAAGGGGGATTTAACTTTTATGCAAAAGTTTGCACACATGTCCAGAGTACCATCTAAAAAAGCGATCTATACCATTTTATAAACTAGATAATGAAATCTTGGTATTTTACGCTATATTGGGTTTTCAGAGTGTGCCATTAATCAACTAACAGCACACAATACGTAAAAACAGATAAAGGGAACTACTCCAAAAATGTCATCCCATCGGATATACCAGAAGGTACCATTTTAGGTCCTCCGATTTTTATTATTTATATCTCTAACGTTTTCCAATGTCTGCAAAATTGTTCGGTACACGTGTATACTGACGTTGCTCACGTTTATTCTTCTTTCAATCCTAATGAGGAACGTGATGCCTTGGTCATCATTAATCGCGATATTGAATGATTAGTTGTATTTTCGGAAAATCATGGTCTACAGATTAATGCTAGTAGATCACATCTCATGTTATTTGGTAGATTGAAAGACAATATTGAGCCCACCTTTCAGGACCAAATAAGAAGTGAATCTATACCTTGTTCAGCTTCTGTGAGAAATTTAGGAGTAGAATTTGAGTCAAATCTAAGACTCAACCCTCGTATTAATAAATGTGCTCAGAAAGCTTATGCTTCTCTGAAAGTTTCAGATGCTCATCGATATGTGCTCCACGTTCAACTTAAATTTCGCTTTGTGAAGCACTAGTATTCAACGATACTAATTTTTGTAATATCGTACTCGTATATGGGTTCGAAAGAGTTTCGCATAAGTTGCTTGATGCAAACTGGTTGAATATGCGATGTCGACGTAAGTTGCTTGAATGTCATCTTTTTCACAAGATTTTGTTTTTTTAAGCAACAACCATATTTATTCAATAGGATAACTTTGCGCATACACGTGCATAATTTAAATTTGCATGCAGCATGCACACGTTCTGGCCCCGCCTACGAGATCTGCCAGGTCGTACCTCCGCGTACGACAATCAGAAAGAGAAAAAATTTTCTTGGGACAGGATTCGAACACGCGCAGCGCTCGGCGAGCTGATTAGGAGACTGAAGCGTCTACCACTGCGGCCACCGCTGCTTTTGCATCCAAACCAGCTCAAAATTAAATATAAAAAATTTGTTTTTAAACAACACTTTACCTCGAACTAATGTAAATGAGGCACAAGCGATCAAACTATCGAAAGTTTATTTTTTGTACTTCCACTGTTCTTTTTTTTTCGGGGCTCTCTAGGCTAGATCTGTTTTTATAAATGTGTAATAGCTGCAGGAATGAACTTAGACTATCTATAAATGCACTCAGCCCTCTTTGTAATATATTTCATTTATGTATTCGCTACAATGCGCCATTTACCCAAACTATGCCGTAAATGCCTAGTGGCATCACTATTTCAAATGCCAAGACCAATAATGCTAATTGTAAAGAGTCAGTAGCGTCAAAAAATAACGGCACAATTATTGTCTTCAGAGATATAAATGTTATGATTTCGTAGAGCAGGCTATGTGAGCAGTCAATTGCTAATCTAACAACAAAGGAGGCAAAGCGTGTTTGCAAAGTGTCTCGTTTACAATTGTTCATCTGCTTCCTCTGACAGTTTCCGAAGGAAGTTTCCATATGCTGGACAATGACACCTTACATTACTCCTACTACATTCATACACGAATGCTGCCAATGAAAATTACTATAATATGCCACTAATTTTCCAGTCTACTGCACAAATCAAGCTTACCACCTATACCCAGCTCATTTTGTACAAATAAGGCCGGTTTTAAACAAGCTGATTGCGACTTACCTTTCTCAGGTTAATGTCAAGACCATTGCGAATTACCGATTACTTGCATCAAGATACTGTATTACATTCATGAAAACTTCAGCTGGGAACCACTCATGCGTGTTTAAATATATGTTTAGCATGACAGTGTTTTTTTTCTCACAGATAATTGGCGATCATATACGAAATTATTGTGTTTATTCTTATCAAATTCTAACGGTTTACTTTATACACCGTTCTCTTTTATTTAGTAAATGGCAACTAATGGAGACGTCTTGGAATGCCTTCTATCAAAAGTTAGTGATGATTCATCCAAAAAAGTATCTACACAGGGATATTTCTATCCTCTCTTGAAACTACCCTACTCCATACCAAAACAGTTTTTACAGATATCAGCGGGCTCGATCACCTATTAGTCCAGGAAGTATCTTCGAGTCTGCTCGGAAAAACATTCTAGTTCGTTTTTGCATAAGGCTACCTAAATGAATCCTCTCAACAAATTCCGAAAATTCGCCAATCAGACGCTTATATCTCGAAAACTATCAAATCTAGAGCAACGTTCATGAGAACCTTTTTATCTTCAGAATGACTCAGAAAAGATAAAAAAAATATTCAGAATGAAAAAAAAAACAATCTTTGAAATTGATTTGAAAAACGCATTTTATTTTCAGCAATTTTTTATGCAAGGCTTATTCCTACAGTTGCCGGTGACTTGTCGGTGGCTGTGTATGGGATACGGCCGCACAAATTCCATCTTATTGCGCAGCAGAATAAACGGAGATATTGTGTGGCGGGATCTTGGACACTGTCACTGACAAGTTGGGGACTGTTGTACGAACTGGGCTATAGCCTTAGGTCTGACTACATGTAGATTAAGGTACCTGTACCAATAACGTTTGGATGGCTGTAGATTCATAAATATTTGCTAAACGATCATGAAATTTTCAAGGCATTATTATAGGTATGTTAAATGAATAAGCTGTATCGGCGAGCTCCGAGAACTTTTCTTTTCATATAAAAAATATATAATTTTTGAAACACTACCCGTTGGCTTTATTAGGAACCCAGGTATCCAAATAACGCCATGATATGGTTTTTAATAAAGCCTCTCTCAAAATATAAAACAAGACTGTTGAATGAACGAAGTTATATTTTTAATTAGCAACAATAAATAATTCTTGAATCCAGATAGATTTCAAGTAAAAACATCAACATGATACTTAGGATCATACAGAATCATACAGAATCTTAAATTTCGCCTTCGCACTGATGAAATTAATTTGGTTGGCAGTGGATGGTGAGTCTACACCCTTTTCCATCTATATTGTACATGCGATGGGGCTGATTTATTAAGTTTAGTTTATCCAGCAAAGTTTCTGGTTTACAATGTACTTATTCACTTTCTGTGCCCTTGCCGGATTTAGAAACTTTGGCGAATATTTTCATGTAAGTCCAAACACAATTTCTACCTGCCATTCCACTGTTTTCGTTAAATGTGTGACGAATTTTGTTGTCATTATCATAGGAAAACACGGATTTTCGGAAAATCCTCGGCGTAAGGAGCATTCCTGTCTCTGATAATAAGATTATCCCTGAGCATAGTTCATCTTTCTGCTCTCTAGACAAAATTGTACGATTACCAAGTTTTCTCTCTCACACACCTATACGAACATGATTGCGAATTGTTCTTCATTGAATTTGGTATTCTCTGGATGGATGATTTACCGACATTTCACTGTTCATCCTACCTATCCTGTACAAGACCTTCGGATAACCACAGCGCCCTTCTCTTCGAATGCCTATTTCGATTATAGTGTCTGAAAAAAATACGTTAATTTGAGACGCCTCTCATAAAGGCCACTGTGTTCCTAGTAAGACCAAGTGGCCGTAATGGGAACCATTCAACATGGCCTTATTACGCACATCTAACCTTAAATATACAATTTACGACATTGAAAACATTCAAAACCTGGCAACAGCAAAACTACCTGTATATACTTTTATAGACTTACCTGATTGAATGAACAAGAGACTTCGCAAAAAGAACCCGACAACATGCGAAAACGGAGACAAATTTAAAGCAGAAATTTTATAAGGCACATGTTGAAAACCGACTATGTCCTACTGCGCGATCTAGCGCCGCTCCACAGTTGCTGAATTTATGGTTGCTAACTGTTCTCAATAAATTTGTAGAACTGCACAAATCTTTAAATTTAAATGTTTCTGTAAAATCGGAGCATGGCCTTATTAGATGCTTGGCCTTACTTGGTACAGGTACCTCAGTTAAAAACCGTCCTTTTCGAATGAGTTTTTGCAAAATAATCGAGTCGAGATACTTTCCCGAGCAAATGCGAAGTACTTCCTGGTCTACATATTCGTTAGGACTCATATTATTATAACAACCTTGTGATCCTGGGTCTACAAAATAATGTAACTTAACATCCTGGCCTATACAACTGAGCTTAGAGAACATTAACAGTTTTTCTAAAAGAATTAAAACTCTTTATTTGTGTCACTGAACCCTGAAAATGGAAACTATCCCAATTGAGACCGATTGTTCGCAAGCTCTGTATGCCTTTGAAACCTTGTAATACACGCATGACCCTAGCACGAAAAGAAAATAGGCATCCATGCGAAAATCACCTCCATTTGCATACAACAATACAAAATTAATACCACAGCTCAACAAAGCATAACAGGTCACGTTCAGATCTATTTTCGCCATTAGTTAGGCAGCGAGATTAACTGTTCGGACTAAAACTATAGACCGGTTGGCATAGAATACTTAAATAGAATAGTACATTTTTGAAAAAGTCTTTTATTAAGCTGTTGATGAAAGGAACTAAAGATGGAAAAATGTTTTTTTCATACGATAATGGACTTCATCTGAAGCTACAAAACAAAGACACTTTTATTTGTAAACTGGAGATAGAGGAGCTTCAATTTCAATTTCCAATTGGAAAAAATATTTTAAAATTCTCAGTTTATTTTATTTACAACTAAACTAAACTTTTTTTTTAAATTCTATTCAATTTAAGTAACTATTTATTTTCTATTTGCATTTATATATATACTCGTATATATATATAACTTGAGACGTGGTTATTGTCGTCTAGACCAGTTAGGTGAAAATTGAAGCTTCCGCCTTTTGTTGGGTACTTCGACAAAATTTAGGCAAGGAGGACTCGTTATACTTTTTTAATCTCTCTAGCTTTCAATGTTCGTTGCCATCATCATCAGGAGAGTAGTATGTGAGGATGTTGCTAAATGTTATTTACGTTAAAAAAAGTTTAAAGAGTCCTCCTTGCTTAAATTTTGTAGTACCCAACAAAAGGCGGAAGCTTTAATTTTCACTTATATATATGTATATATATATATATATAATATCTAGGACTCGATATGACTTCTTACCGCATTTGTATTATAAAATTTTGATAGATATAAATCATTAAGTCCTTTGATTTGACACCAATATCATATATCATAGCGGTGATAATGAAAATCATAAATAGCCATGTAGCCCCGGCCACCATATTGGATTTAGAATGTCGCCATATTGCATATCATATTTTCTCATCAAGCTGTGGACAGTGGAAATGATAAATCCCTATTTTGCGGTCACCGCCATAATATATTTAGAATGGCGTCCCTCATCAAGCTTTTTTACTTGATACCCATAGTTTAGGGGTGACTATGGAAATTGTGAATCCCCACTGTGTGATGGTCGCCACATTAGATTTAGAATCACTTCATGCTGCTTGTTGTTTCTTTTATAATGATACCTGTATCTATGGAAATTACGAACGACATCTAGGGGCGGTCCCTATATTGGGTACACAATGATGCCACTTTGCTTATTCTGTTTCTCTTATCAAGCCTGTTCATTTAATACCCACATCATGGAACTGACAGCTAAAATCTTAAATCCTTTTTGCCGGCAGTTGCCACATGGGTTACGACGAAAATAATGAATCGTCGTTTTGTGGCATCCGCCATATTGGATTCAAAATGGCGACGGTTGGTTTATTTTGTATTGTCGTACAAACCAAAAGTGTGTACAAAATTTCAGCACAGCTGTTTAAGGTGGTAAAAGATTCAGTTTCAAGATGTATACCACACACACAATCAGGTCACACGTCTTGAAAACTAAATCCGCATGCTGGAAGCACAAGTATCAAATGCTCTTATTAATCTAACGCTTTGCTCACTGCTCTTTTACAAAACTGCGTCTAAATTGCATGATCTTTTTTATACAATTTTCCAATGTTAATTCAATCTTTTGGGTACCAACCTTTGCTCAAAAAGCTGCCAGCTATGAGAACTTGTGATTGCAGTACCTCTGATGGACGCAATTCGGCTTAAACGTTTTCAAAATGGAGGCACTTCCGGTTGTATAGACTATAACAATTTTTCTCGTATCGTTGCCTGTGCCACACGACTTCGGTTTTATTATAGTAGGAGGGCCTGCTTTAATAGATAACAAATAGAGATCTTCGTAAAAACTACTTTCGCGACTGGTCTATGAGGCTGTGACATTTACTGTTCCACCTGAGATTATTTATTGACCCGTAACTGCCCCATATAGGCGATGTACGGCTATAAAACCAAAATTAAACACACAATTAAGTTTTTCATATCACATTTTGTTTCGTGAAACCGCAAAAAATGTTCCAACGTTCAAGTCGTGACTGCACAGCCATTGCAGATAAAGCCTGTTAATATTTCACGCATTAATTAGTAAGTTTAATATTTGCATCTAGGTTGGCTTTGTAATTGACAGTTTTTGTTTGGCGTGCAGATTGTCTGATACTACGGGAATGAAATTTGTGTATCATAAAACTTTGGAATCTTAAGGCGTAATGCAGAAAATAAGAAGTCCTGACAATTTGAGATCTTAACCAAAACCTGTTTCTCGGTGTGAAAATCACAATCGTAACGCCATTTTTTTCTTTTTAGCTCGACGAAACGATCCAAACCGTCCATGTTCCCACTCCAAATAGACACCGCGACAATTTAGCCATACTCGGCAATAGCGACTGCCTCAGTTAGCAATCGATCTTACTTTTGATATCAAAGAATCCAGAAATTGTCTCCTTTTCCAGCATAAGTATTGTACATCCCCTCCAATATGTCATCGCAAGTTCCTCTGATTTTTCCTTTATAATGACATCGTGTTTTAAGACCGCCCGTTGGATTCGCCAGGCCTCTCACTTTCATTAAAATTTTTGTTTATGTTTTGACGCCTTGTCCGGTCAAATATAAAGGAAATATATGGGACTCTATAGTTTGTGCGAATCAAGGCCAACTACATATTTAGATTTCTGTTTACTCCGAAAACGTCAAAAGTTGTCCGAAAATGTGAAAACCCACTCAGAACTCCTGTCGGAACTATGGACGAGGATGATGTGTCTGGTACATTAAAAAACATGTAGCCTCATGATATCTTGTCGCTTTAGGGGCTTTAGGAAGCGGAAATGCCTACCCCAGGTGGTTCTGGGCTGTTGGCTTTGTGCAGTGCTATCAAAACTAAAACTAGACTGGAAGGCAGAAAACAACGTATATTGTCAAATAATTGTCAATAAAAAGGCCCCACTGCGGGTCGAAACGTCGTACAATAAACAGAAAACTAAACATATAGTATATGTGTCCGTCACTTCGTCTAAGAAGAAATTGAAAATTGCAATAATGGGAACTGAACGATCTTCACGGGGTGTAGATATTTCCGATTCTTTCAAAGCCTATAATTTGAAAAGTACACGACTTAGATTTTTTATATTATTTTGATAACTATCACGACTATAATCTCTTTCCGGATTGATTGCAATTTCTGAGACACGCTGTAAAGATCCGCTGTCTATCGCACGACTTTGAGGTAGGAAGAATATTCCCGGTAATACTCAATAAAGAATGCTACGCAAACCCATTGCTGGCGGTAGCTGGAATCCCGCCGTATGATCTGCTGGATGAGGAAAGATTTGAACTTTTAAGGAAGGCATTTTAGCGAAAGGCACCGAAACTGAAGCGTTGGTTGTTGGATGGCAGGATAAATAGAATCCAACTGGTCATGGTGCATGGCTGGACTCCCGATGCTGCAACGTGGCTTGACAAGGATGCGGTGCGAACAGATTATACTATACTGCTCAGCTTCTCACAGTACATGGATTTTGACCAACAAACTGAACCTAAAGGAAGTAGGAAAGAGAAAGTACACGAACTGCGTATATCGCATTGAAGAATACTCTTCCTGATCCATTGAACTGGGCAGATCTAACTGGATTAATAAATGAATCTGAATCCGAAATTATGGTTGATGGGTCAACTGCCAGAAACAACTAGAATTGACACTCCGTGAGACGATAGCTGCTGGCAACTTTGGTATTTATAAGCAGGGACCAATGTTGAACCGAAATTGAGGCGGATGTTGCTGAGCATGGTACAAGACAATAAAAACAGGCCAAAGAACCAGTAATCGGTTCCTGTCTGCTGTATATTTATGACGATGACAACATGTCGTCTAGTATATTTAGCATGAGTACTTAACGCAACGCCACCCATCATGATAGCACTACCACCGTAAGGTTTTGATAGTGTATATGCCGCATTCCAGAGAATCTCACACTTCGGACAGAAAAGGGCGATAGGACAGTGCTGTCCTGGTTTTGGCTATGAAAGCTTTCTCCTGTCAGAAAAGTCTCACTTTCGAACAACGGGAAAAATTCGACAAGCACATCCAGTACGTCGCCTTCATCAGTCCAAGTAACCAGACACCTGCATTGTGCATCCGTAAAAGATTTCCGCCGTGATAGAGGAATTATTACAGGATATGAAGTGTGAGAAATTACTAAGCGTGTCTGTGACAACTTTGTGTCCATACGTTCATTATTAAAATAAATTAACTGCAAGCGAGCACAACTTGGTGTAATTGTCACCAATTATTTTTAAATTACTTTTAGAATGCCGCTTGTAGCGGGTTCTTTGGACGTTTCACTTTTCTAGCTTGATGGTAAGGAGGAAGGCGAAAATAGTGTCTAGACAGACAGAAGCTGATACGATTTTTTTTGGATACAAGCCTTGTTATAGTTACTTAGTTGGATTATGCGTTACTGTCTTCGCTCTTTACTTAATCTTAACGAGAATGAGTTATTCATGCTTCTACCTGATTGAGCTACAAACAAAGCATCTTGTCTTTAATACGGGCAAATTATATTCGATTTGAAAGTATTGGTTATATAATAATAATAATAATAAATGCCTTTATTTCCAAACAGTTCTCAAAAAAAATATCAGAAAGAGAAAAATGAGTATTAACAAAAAAAAGGAAAAGAAAAAAAATAAAACAAATGTCGACTGTTTGAAAACCACAAGGGGGAGTTCACTATCTAGTGCTCTTCCACTCATCCCTTGAAATTGTAAGAAACATTATGCCAGTAAATACATCCATCAAGCATATACAAACATCAATATGAACAGCATGTAAGTTTTTTAAACATAAGATAGAAGAGTGAGAAACGTGGCAGTAAATTAAAAAAAAATAAAGTCTAGGATAATATATACATATAATCGTATATACACATATATACATGTATATACATACACAGACACACACACACATATATATATATATACATATAGGTGAAAAATTAAAGCTTCCGCCTTTTGTTGGGTACTTTGACAAAATTTAAGCAAAGAGGACTCTTTATACTTTTTTAATTCTCTCTAGCTTTCAATGGACTTTGCCATCATCATCAGGAGCTGCAATTACAATGATAACAGTAGCAACAAAAGTGTAAAATGAATTTAAATTGACTCAACTTACAGTAGTATGTGAGGATGTTGCTAATTGTTGTTTACGTATAGGATGAGGGAAACGTCCAGTAACATGGTGAGAGCTGAATAGATGGTACAATGGTCAAAATTATATAAAATATGACAAGAACAAGTTAAAAACAGATTAAAAATTATTTAAATACATTAGAGCATTACATCGTGAAGCCACTTGATGATTGCACAAAATGGTGGTCATGGAATAATGAGTGAGATGAACCCTTTGACAGAAGGCCGAAGATTGTCAATGTCTGTGTTGAAAGATGGAACGAATTGTGGGTGTGTCCCAACGTTGCCAAATCACTTCAGATGATGTGATTTTCAGAATGTTATGTAAGAAATTGTTAAACCGACCAGAGGCAGTTGAATAAACTATATTTTAATTAATGGGAATTTAAATTAACAATTATTAATAAATCGTGAGAAGAGAATTATTAGATTTTGAGTGGAATGAAATTTACTGGTGAAATCGGCCAAGATACAGATTCTATTTATGGTTGTGAAGAGTCAAAATTTGGGGAGATATGTAAGTTCTCCAATTTTTCGCAGTTTAGCAAATATGAGTAAATGACACTCAGTTGTTTAACATCTGTCTTTTTGTTGATACAGTTGTTATTCATGAAAATGTGGGACATTTCCAGGAATAAACGTTTGGAAAGGTGTTTTTCTTTATCAAGAACTTTGATACTTGTGTAATTCATAGAATGCCCTGTTGTGTTAACATGAGATGCTAGAGCGCATCTTTCAGGATGAAGCCTAGCATCACTTTTGTGTGATGTAATCCTTCCTTTAAGAGATCTGGAGGTCTGACCTATGTATATTTGGTTGCAGTTGTTGCAATTGATGGAGTAGACTGTGTTGGTTAAGCCAAGCAGCGGGACTTTGTCTTTCATTTTTGAAAAAATGCAGTTTATAGTGAGGACGGATTTGCAAGCAATTCGAAAGTTCAAAGGACTGCACAATCTGATCAGCTTAGGGGTTGGCTTAACCAACACAGTCTACTCCATCAATTGCAACAACTGCAACCAAATATACATAGGTCAGACCTCCAGATCTCTTAAAGGAAGGATTACATCACACAAAAGTGATGCTAGGCTTCATCCTGGAAGATGCGCTCTAGCATCTCATGTTAACACAATAGGGCATTCTATGAATTACACAAGTATCAAAGTTCTTGATAAAGAAAAACACCTTTCCAAACGTTTATTCCTGGAAATGTCCCACATTTTCATGAATAACAACTGTATCAACAAAAAGACAGATGTTAAACAACTGAGTGTCATTTACTCATATTTGCTAAAATGCGAAAAATTGGAGAACTTACATATCTCCCCAAATTTCGACTCTTCACAACCATAAATAGAATCTGTGTTTTGGCCGATTCCACCAGTAAATTTCATTCCACTCAAAATCTAATAATTCTCTTCTCACGACTTATTAATAATTGTTAATTTAAATTCCCATTAATTAAAATATAGTTTAGCCTCTGGTCGGTTTAACAATTTCTTACATAACATTCTGAGAATCACATCATCTGAAGTGATTTGGCAACGTTGGCACACGCCCACAATTCGTTCCATCTTTCAACACAGACATTGACAACCTTCGGCCTTCTGTCAAAGAGTTCATCTCACTCATTATTCCATGACCACCATTTTGTACAATCATCAAGTGGCTTCACGATGTAATGCTCTAATGTTTTTTAAATAACTTTTAATCTGTTTTTAACTTGTTCTTGTCATATTTTATATAATTTTGACCATTGTACCATCTATCCAGCTCTCACCATGTTACTGGACGTTTCCCTCATCCTATTCGTAAACAACAATTAGCAACATCCTCACATACTACTGTAAGTTGAGTCAATTTAAATTCATTTTACACTTTTGTTGCTACTGTTATCATTGTAATTGCAGCTCCTGATGATGATGGCAAAGTCCATTGAAAGCTAGAGAGAATTAAAAAAAGTATAAAGAGTCCTCTTTACTTAAATTTTGTCGAAGTACCCAACAAAAGGCGGAAGCTTTAATTTTTCACCTATATCTGAATATCTACAGGATCGCCTGGGATTTTGTTTTATAATTTAATACGATAGCTAAATATCATGTCTCATTTATTTGAGTGCATGGATGCATTTAGGCATATATCTTTGGTACCATGAATACACTGCAAGAGCAGTGCCTGAGGGCAAGCTCCATTTATCTTGTGCCTGGAGTACAAAGAGCGAGGACGATTAGGTAGAGTAGATTCAAAGCAAGACTTTACAGAAATGTGTATTATGTAGACGTCTTCATTACAAAAACAACATAAGTCAAGTATAGTATAGCAGTTGCTTCTAAGTTTACGTGTGCAGCAACAACAAAAAAATGTTAGATTGTGATAAGTATCCTTTGAAATGACCCATTCAATTCTTTTCAACGAGTACGCATAGATAAGAATGAGCAAATTCTATACGTTTATGTTGCATTGTTTGTCGCCAAAATTGTGCAGTTGTGACTAATTTGTCTGTCATTGCCTACCAAAGTGACAAACAAAGAAATCGCCGTACATTATTTTCTCTGGTAAAGATATTCAAACAGTTATTCGTACTGGGTGTAATCACATAGAGCAAGCCAGAGATATTTCATGTATTGCAATGTGAATCGCTCAGTTATTGTTAATAAACAGGAATAAATCAAATAAGGCAAAAAACGGAAGGTTAATATTTATTGATGGTACAGCATATTATGTAAAATTCAGCTTAATTCGTGATTTCCTCATGAGCCTATAGTATGCTAAGACAATTATATCCACAACGTCGTGTTTTTAATAGTAGCTTTACAATCAAGTTATGTGATGCCCTTATAATTTCTTACTGTGACAGCATATATGGCGCGACTATTTTAAAAAATGATTGTTTAAAATTACAGCGAGTACAAAATTCGTGCCTGCGATTCTCTTTTGGTATAAGAAAGTTTGATCACATAAGCCATACATTTAAACAACACAACAGTCTAAGTTTAGGTAGATTGAGAAAAATGCATTTCGTATCACTAATCAACAAAGTTCTCGTGAACAAAAAGCCGGAATACCTTTTAGATACAATTTCAAAGCTTGAAAATATCAATTCATTACATCCTAGAAATAGGCGAATGATCGTTATACCACCTCTCTCAACATCAACCTTTAAACGCAGCTTTTCAGATAAGGCAGCCAAACTATACAATTGTCTCCCAAATGATTTGTATGACTTTTCTTCATTGAACTTCAAGAAAGATTTAAAGAATCTGTATCTGTCTGAAGTGTGAAGGATCCTATATGCCGACTCTGTTCATGCCCACTACTTTCCTCCCTGTCACTCTTTTGTTCTTGTTCTACTAATTGTTGATACAAAATATTTTTTCGTTACCTTCGAAAATATATTATAATTTGCTCATAGGATGTTGATAGCTGCTTTAAAAAATTTGCTTTGTCGCCAATATTTTTCAATATTGTTAGATAGACAATTTTGTTAACAAACCTTGAACTGGGAGTGAGTGCTCAATAAAACAAGAAGTGAAATGAAATAGATCAAAATTACCTCACAACTGTCCAGGTAAAAACCCAAATGTTGAGGCACACGCCCCTTAGAAACGCCGATGACAATAATATATAGCACTTCTCGATAAAAAAATTTGCCCTAATTCAGTTTAAATTGATCACTAGGATTGTCTGGGATCCACGCACTTATAAATATTATGTTTTCGCAAAAAAGTACGAATTCAGTGTCAAGTATCGACTTGTAATACGGACTTGCACCCTAACTACTGACTACGTAATTTGGGTTATAAACAAATCGTAAGCTTGCTCTTTCTACCTAGTCTATCTCGTTGTGTATAAATAATTTTTGTGTCATCTAGGTTTCTTCAGAGTGCACAGAGCTATAGTGTAAACGACTCTCAACGTGTTCAATGACTTGTTTTATTAACAGACAGCGCTACAGAGCAACATGAATCGAGTTAAGTCCATTAGCCACAATTAAATTATTACCAATTGACCATTTTATAATCCCCAGGGCCTTTCTGGTTGCTAGCAGTAATGAAAGCGTTATTGTTTAGACAATTGAATTACAGGCAAACGTTAGATGAAGATGATTTATTTGCATCTGAAATTGATCAGACGTGGTTAGATTTGGGTCAGATTTTATCGAGGATCGAGATAGAAACAGAAAGTGTAAGCGAAGCGGTAGCCAAGGCACTCTCGATGCTACCAAATACAGGAGGGAACCAGTAATGGTTGAAGTAAGCAATAACAATAGAAGTGTGTTTATGGTATCGAATTCACTTCGTTAGAGTTTTAGGGTAAACCCTTGGGGCGTGGTACTGCGGTCAATGGGGCAGAGGCGTACCTCAATGTTTTATGATGCGGGTGCTATCTGGATCTGAGCAATAGAGCTAGACGGCCCCTAACGAAACGACAGAAAGTAACGATACCGTAGTCACGAGGGCTCATTAGGGGAGCAACGGGGGCATATATGTTCTCCCCTGACTGGCGCTCGAGGAGTAAAGTAAAATACGTTTAATAGAATACCCATTTCTTGAACAACGAGCGGCGTGTATATTTTATTACTTCCCAAAACAGCGCGACATAGAAATAATGTTTTCTATCACCACTTTAATCAGCTAGCAGCCCTGCTTCAAGCTGGTTGACTGGGTCTGTGAGTCTAACCAGTCCCCCTCTGAGCTTTGATATAAGGGCGTCCATAACCGTAGTAGGAATAGAAGGAAGTTATTCTTGCTGTTTCAAATTTGCAGGCTTTGTCGGTTTGAATTCAGACACCAGCGCTTAGATACGTAAACCCGCACCCTTATTATGTAACTCCAAAATAACAGGGCTAGCTATCTTATCGCTATAATTGTAACTTTAAAGCTACCTGTCATTTACTCCATATTCACGTGTGATATAACGTCTGCTTTAGAAGGGCACTATCTATACTGTCGCTGGAATTATGATTGTTAAGCATTTCCTTCATAGGTGGCGTCTGCACGAGTGGGCGCGAGGTGGGCTAGCATCTATCTTACACACAGCAATTAATTTACATCATAAGGGTGCCAGTAGCTTTGACCGGTTTTTTGGCAACTGTCGATTGCGGTTTCTTATCTCAAATTATGCGTCAACTATAAGTGGCTTGTACTATCTGTTGCCTACTTTGAGATAGCGATACTGCATCCAGGGATTGCAAGCTCCTTGATAGTCGTAACAAAGTTTTTTCGGCTCATGAACATCATATACCTCTCGCACATGCCTTTTGTTGCCCAGAAAAGCAACTCAGTGCGACCATTTCATTTCGTAATCTTGTTCCGAAAGTCTACCTTATATAGTAGTACCCTATGGGTCTGCAATTGATAAAGAACTTAGCGTAATCTCAGTTGCAGCAGTTTGGGCAAATATCATCAGAACGGTTGTTGCGCGAATTTTTTGCATTGCACCAACCCCGGTTTAAAGGATTTGTCTCGTTCTGATAGGCTCACGCGACCACTCGATGATGCGGCTGAAAGAAATTATACCAAAACAATAACGAGCCGTGTTCATTGCGCCTTCAGCACGTTGAAATATTTTAAGGAAAGGCGAGCATAACCGTTATTGGTCGGTCCCATACACAGGACCAATGCCAATCCAGGAGATATAGTGACAGTCGACACAGCGGTGCATGCAGCCTTGCCGACCGTTACTGCGTTCTGGTGACTTATGCCTGACTATCTTTGAGTTTAGTTCCATTTAGTGCCGTTTCGGTCCTACCTCTCAGTCACAGCAAGAAGGCTCTCATAATGCCAATAAAATAAAACGTAACAGAGCTTGGACCTAAAAATGGTATACAAGCTCCGCCACTGACCCTAGCACTCAGCTGACGTCGATCGAACAGGGTGTAGATGCAAGCCCCTAACGGTCTGACCCTGTCTGGTGTGCCGCGAGAACAAGCGCTTTTCGTTTTGGCAGGTCAGACCCGACGACGCAGCACGGGCTACCAGACAATGGCCTAATCGGTCGTTTGAGAATAAAAAGCAAAGGCTGCCTTTGCATATGAGCGAAGCGTCACAAAAATAAGGAAGACGAGGTGATAGGGTAGAATGAGACAGATTCAGGGAAATTCTAGTCCGAACAAGGGGATGATTAGCTGAGTAGCGTCGAGTTACTGATCGGTCGACCCGAGGGTTCAAGTTAATTTAAAGTCATGGATGTTGTGATCTCTATGTCGTGGCCATATCGTAGAATTGACCAAGCCATGAAGTGATTGAGCATTTCATGAAACGATCGCATCCATAGAATATTTAATATAATCCAGAATAAGCACGAAAATATAATAATTTTATTAAAACATTCTTGAATTGAACAACATGTCACAAATTAAATTTTAGAACATATCAACATATCACAAATTAAGTTACTACCTTGCGTGGTCACCCTACTCTACTTTATTTGTCGTATAACCTAAGAATAAAATAAAAATTACGACGAGTTTGACATAAATAGAATACTATAGCAGTTTAATAGACAAACACAATATCTTATATGGCACATGATTTTGAATTTCAGACTGAAGTACTTACCTTTTTGTCATTTTGATTGGTACTTGCATAACCCGGACAGTACTGGAGAACTCGAGTACCTTTTATCGTAAGGTCTTCTAATCTCACTTTCTTCCACATTTGAGTTATTGGAATTTTCAATTTGAAAAACAACTTTGTTATTAACGTCTGCCAGGTGATAAAAATGTAAAGATTTTACGATTTGATCAAACGTGGTTGACCATTTCATGAGGTAGTCGCGAGTTTAGTTGACCATATCGTTAAACGATTCTCTATCATTGATTCGGTCAACGCACATCATCATCTGGCCTATTGAGAATGGTACATTTCATCAAATGCTCGATCATTTCATGAAATGGTCAATTTTTCGATATAACCACGACATCTATACCACGCACCAGTATTATGCAAGATCAGCACAGGTATACCGCATTGCTAAAGCTGATTTATTCAAAAAGCAATTGCCAGTAGGTCAGTGTTGATACTACGAGGGTATCGCCTCTCCACCGAACAAGAATTGATCTTGAATCAAATTAATGTAATTTATGCTGCCAATGGAAGCAAAATGTCACTACCACATTTGTTGCCACCCACAACTACTATCAACCCCATTGGATGAGTCAATCACTAAAAAGGCCTAGTAACTGTACCGCACATAACAATAGGAGCTTTGATCCATAATGAACTGAATTTGAACAAATACTATATCTAAGAGGAGCTTGAATACAGCGCGACTTCTTTCTGTACAGAATTTGAACAGCGGGTATCTGTCAAATACGAATTCACTCTTGATAGAACTCCATGATTTTCTGCCCAAATCATGTATAAATTACTCTAATAAGTAAGTAATATATACATATGTGATTTTATTTGGCCAGAAAATCATGCAGTTCTATCATCTTCATGCTGTAAAAGGTAATTTATACATATACGGTTGAGTTTTTAGTGTCGGCTTGGTAGATAACTCCGTAACTGCGTAACAACGCATGGTCTCTAAAAAATTTAATCACAGAAATAGTAGTCAACAGTATGATTTACATTTACTACATCGTGACCCATACATTTTCTCAAACAAAAAGCACATTTTATCGCCGGTCCGTATACGCCCTTTATTTTCAAATTGTTAGGATATTCGACAACCTATTAAAAAAACACTTGAGTTTGGCGACTTCACTCAATTGTTATATATAGAGTACTGAGTTTTTCGTCAGAAATATTTCGTGACCCCTAACCACTTGCTTTCTCAGTTTTTTTGATTTGTTATTTTCATTTTTTGATCTAATATGTATTTAAACTAAGGACTAAAAACAGAAAATGAACGATCATTTTTGATAACAGGTTTATACAAAGAACCTTTTTGTAAATCACATATCAAGGTATATGATACATATCACAATACTTTCCAAAACAAAAAAATATCATTTTGCTGGCAGTGACAGATCGTAGGTCTTGTTATACTTTTGTTAAAAATTAATATTATTCAATAAAGGCGAAAAGTCAAAGGATGTGCCTGTATTTTTAGTGCATGGTCGGTCCATAAAGAGTGCTAGTTGTAGAAGGTCCCATAGACCTCATATTAATGATATAGTGAGACAATATCAGACTATCGAATTTTTCGGCGGTAAATTCTCTACTCTAGTTATAGCTGTATAATGCATTTTACACACTAAAAACTACCTAGTCCGCAAGACGAAATAGGTCGGTTTTTTTTGAAGTTTTTTACATTATACCCCAGCCGATCTGTCTTGTTATAAACCGAAAAGTTCGGGAATAACTACATTTATTGCAAGTACCAATACCACGTTAGGGCGTGGTACTAAATCTACTCCGTCATATCATGCCCATGCTCTGTCCTTTGCGTCTCTCTGGCCACTTGACATAATCCTCAATATTCATTACCCCATCACAGGTGGAGGTGTCGGTAATGTTTTGCCAGCCGCTAATGAACCAGATTTTGTGAACTGCAAGTTTTCTATCGTTTCGGCCACCTCGACGATCTCACGCGTGAATTTCCTCACGTTTACCTCTTGACCATTTAGGGACAATGCTAGCCAGCTTCAAATTTTGCAGTTACTCCATATGGTTCTGAACATCAAATAAATCGTCAAAAAATGTACAAAACTCATATACCTACGTGGAATTCAATGAAAATATCTAACATATAGGAAGACACAGCTTCAAACACTGTGCAATAACTCGGTGGTCTGCCGTTGCCGTTGTCTGGCGTTATTAGATTTGGAAGCTTCAGAAAACGCCCTTTCACCTTTGAAGGCTTTTCGTGTGAGTACAAGCTAGTATTGCAGACGCCGCTGAAAGAATAAGCTTTGATATATATCTTCAGCATAATATAATATTTATGGGTTTCTTTCATCTGCATGAATAGAGCTGTAGTATTTTGTTGGTTATACTTATACTAAGTGACATATAAATCCGAACACCCAGTTTTATTTTAACAAAATTTTGTATAAGTACTTAATGAAGCATAATAAGTAAATGATAAAAATTTCAAAATGATTGCACTGACCTTTAATAATGTGTGGATGCACCCTGATGTGCTACGCATTCTCCAACGCGCCTAGGCATGCTTCTGATCAGGTGGTCAATGTCCTCCTGTGGTATCTCATTCCAGGCTTTTAGAGTCTGAGGAGGACGTTGCAAATTGAGCAATCTCCTACCCATCATATCCCACACGTGCTCAATTGGGGATAAGTCGGGAGATCTCGGTGGCCATGGTAACAATGTGACATTATTATGTTGAAAGAAGTCTATTGTGACTCTTGCAACATGTGGTCGGGCATTATCTTGTTGGAAAGTTGGATCTGCCAGGGTGTCAAGATAGGGTAAAAAATGGGGTTCTAGAACTTCGTATATATAACGCTGGGCGTTCATGTTACCTCTGATAAAGATTAAAGGTGACCTGGAACCATAAGCTATAGCACCCCAAACCATAACTTCAACAGTGTGATGATGAACATGTCTTTCAACAAAAAACTGTGGATTCCTCCTTTCACCACGTCGCCTTTTAACCCTGGCACGACAATCGTGCATGCCTAAACAAAATCGAGACTCGTCACTAAAGACAATACTGTTCCATTCCTGATCCCAGAGTGACCGTTGTCTGCACCACTCAATGCGATTACGTCGGTGTTCTCGAGTTAAAGGGAGGACCCAGTGTGGCCAGTATGAGAACAAGCCAAAACTTCTCATTCGTCGGTAAACACTTCGCATGCCAATAGGTCTTCCGTGTTCTGCAAATCATTCATTTGCAATGGACCTGGTAGTGGAGAAACGGTCCCTTAAGGCCAACAACCTTAGGCGGCGATCTTCACGGTCTGTTGTTCTACGGCGGCGTCCAGTGCCCCTTGCTCTTTGCGGACGGCCTTCTTGAAGCCATGCCTGACAACACCTAACCACAGTGTCTACACTTCTTTGCAATCTAACTGCAATTGCCCGAAAAGAAAGTCCAGCTTCCCGAAGTCCCACTATACGGCCCCTATCAAACTCACTAAGTTGACGAAATCGTACAGGTCTCCGTACTCTAGGCATCGTAACCGATCGTAAAGGATGTCAAGAACTAAAATCTGCCAACTTTGATTCCTTACTGCGGCTGAAATATTCATTTTTAGAGCATTAGTGAATTAAAAAAAGCAGTATAAAAACCGGAATGTCCAACTGATAAGGCTGAAAATTTTTTCACTTGTTATTTACAGTAAGATAAATTCATTCACCAACTTTTATTAAAATAAAACCATTTAAACTGGGTGTTCGGATTTATATGTCACTTAGTATAATTACCGAATAAGCTAACTCGTAAACAAAAAATAATCTCTTTCAATAGGGGATTGTAAGTGCTAAAAAATATATACACACGAATCTGATGACTCTTGAAATTGCACCGCACCCCTATTTAAAATCACTTGAATACCGCATTACAACTGAAGTGCCAACCACGAATACATGGCCTGGTGTCCCACACAAACTCTTTCTCCCCTTTAAGAGGCCGTGAAATTAATTCATTTTTCCTACCCCACCACATGCTTCACACAACAACTGGCGGCCAAATTGGGAATTTAAGAGAATTTTCAGTGGGGGCATCCCTTACGGGAATTTTAATTATGCTTTTGTGCGCGGGTCTAGCGTCTTTTACTGATAGAAACATTAGCCATTGTACACTTTTTAAGCTGTCTCATGGTACAAGACACGCTAGTTCTTATATGAGATTTTACAGTATGGCGAGCGGCAATGTTCAGAGATCTTAAGCTATACTGATTCCAAGATTTTGGTTAGGTGGAAGAGCGCGGATTGACAACTAATGGTTGTCAATCAAGCGAACCTTGCCGTCTGCTCACTGCATCAGATTTATGTACTTTTTCTTTTTCTGTACTTACATGAGCAATAAAAGCAATTTATTATTATTATATAGAAATAGAGATCCCTGGTCGGTTTGGTTTGTTGGATAGTATTTACGGTGATTCAAGCTACTAAGGTGTAACTCGTATGTACGTGGATGAAATTTTGTGAAGGTTTGTTTTAAGAACGCCTAAATTGTTACAGTCATGTAACCATTAAACATGTTTTCGCGAGTCCACGGTGTAGCCATGCACTACCGGGAACTGATAGTCAATATTTTCACGAAGAACGGGAAAAGGGGAAGACGGGCGTGACGTCATCCAAATGTAAAAAAATCACGTGGTACGGGTAACCGTCTAACGTCGGTGAAGTAATAGCGGGTAACAGGTCTTATGTCAATGTCATTTAAAAGACAGACATTCGAAATGGAAATTTGTCCGCGCAGTGCCGAAAATTGAGTTAAATTATTTAATCATAAATGGAGAAACACGTCCACCTGATTTCAAAAGACGGAGATATAGGAACCACACTTGCCATATCAAATGGTTGATTCTATTGATACAGGGTGTGTCCGAAGAGTAATAGGACTGAGTCGATTTAAAAAAATTTATTGAGCCAATCGTTACAATTCTTTAAAAACTTTCAAAATAGGCTCCTCCTGCGCCGATGTAGTGCTGCCAGGGCGATTTCCAAGCATTGAAGGCATCACGGAAGGATTCTCCGGAATAGCCTTGAGAGCCGCGGTGCATCTGTCGTCTCAAAATGCGCCATCTAATAACCATTCCCGGTGTAATTTGAAACTGTCAAAACTTCGAGAGGAAGGGGAAATTCCATCTGTTTCCGCTCCGTTCACTACGGGATCTCGCGAAAAAATCTCTATTGTATTTATTATAAGAGACACTATGGACTATAATAAATGGGCTATATCATCAAAAATATATGCTCTGCCAATTTTGAGCTCCTTTTGATAACCGTATAAAGTAAATAATAAACTATGATAATGACACTCTTATTCTCAAGGTTTTGGGCACGGAAAGAAAACCGCTCCTTTGACGTTCCAGAAGAATAAACGCACAATAAAATCGTTACAGGGTTGAACAAAGTTCACCCTGTATCAATATTTGTAGGCAACCCAACATGGAAGTCACAGGATAAGTTTAGTGTGTTAAACTTGAACCGGTTCTTTTGGAAAGATCGAAGCTGGCTATTTACGGTAGCTGCTGGTAAGAAGCTGGTTTGTGATGTCTGGAATGCCGCATCGGCAGGTAGGTTTTTCTGCAAGATGTAAGCTTAGCACTAGCTGATGGACACTTGTTGTGAACTCATTTTGTTGTATAATTTTTGAAAACACAAAAAACGGAAAAAATGGTAGTTTATAACTTTGAACATAACCCGTCTTCATAGAGGACAACATTATGAATAACCCGTAGGGCACAGGTAATGGATATACTTCATTGACAGCATGTTCAGCAATAATTTTCTCACACAGCAAATATCACTGATTTTATACACATAAATATTTAACCAACTTTCTTTGTTCCATATCTTCTCAGAGATGAAACCTACGGACTACTCGGCTTTACAAAATATATGCAACCAACAATGCTTGTAGTTGAATTATTCCTCCATAGATCGACGCTCACAACGGTCCTAGTGAACAAACGTGGAATTGGTGTTTGCACTCTAAAAACTAGTCTGCAAGATGACATTTTGTAGGTTTTTTTAGACGTTTTTTACATAATAGCCATGCCGTTGCTTGGGGAACAGAGACAAAAAGCAGACAGGTGCTAGTAAGCAACTAATATCCTGCTTATAGAAAATCTCCAGCTAAGACTGGGAGGAAAAGTGCACTTCATGAGGTGTTAAACCTCACCTTCCAGCCCACGAACCCGTTTTGCCCTGGGGTGGTAAACTAACTTTAGCGCCGTTTATAACTTGAATACAATATAGCGACTACGGAAACTGTCCATACTTATACATACAACTAATACTATCCTTATTGTTAATTCTACATAAAAGCTGCTATACTTTTTTTTATTTTAGCCGTGCGTCGGTTGAATTTTTCATGTACGTCGGGCGTAATAAGGGTTTATACCACGTGCTAGAGCCGGCGCTTCTCGCCATGGCTGCTAATTCTACACCGCGGGCCATAATCACCTCCTTTTTGCACTGGACATATGAATATTATATGGACCTTGTACGTAAACGTGATCATGTTCGTTCAATGTATTTGTTAAGCTTAGAACCGATGCTTTATCGAGATGTGTCCTAAGCAAATTCTTATAGCGCATTCATGCACCACGGTGTGGGCAATGGATAAGCTCAATTACGGATGTATCAAAAGCTCATGCTTTCTACATGATACTCGTAACAATCCATCATGTTGCAAGAAACTAGCCCGCAAAGGCAACGAACTGGTGCAGTTGGACGGCTTTCAACTCTGATATTGGCAACGGTTTCGACAATGCATCTGATACGGATGCTGAGATAATTTATTTTATTTGTTCTTAGTTGTATGAGCTTTGCTGGAATAACAAATCAACGGGGAATCCGTATAATAATAAATAGTAGCCGTAGTACCAACATTCACCAAAATTATAAATAAGTGTGTATTTTGTTTTATGGTGACTGCTGACGCTGTTCAGTAGATAATTCAGCTTTGAGATTGGAAAGATCAAAGCTGGATCTCTGGTTTATTGGTATAAAATATAAAAAGTCACACCCTATCTAAAGCTATCTCAAACAATTTTTGAGCACCAGTGGAAATACCGGGCTCACCAGAATCGGAACATAAGTCGTGCTGGAAAGGCTTTTGATATGCCTTCTCACGCTTTGTAAAACCAATTATCAGGACTTATTACGACTATACACTGATATCTAAAATGATGTTCAAGATAGTGGTGTGGACAGTAGGCTTAATCAAGTAGAATCGGAGGTCAGTCGGCAAATGTACCCAGGTCTTACTGTCCTAACAAATCGATTAAATATTCCTCATATCCTTTTGAAAGCTTGGCTTCGCGGCTGCTCAGTTTGAAGAAATTACAAAATAATAGTTGGATACTGTAGAAATCGGAGGACAGGTTACGTAGTACAAATATTATAGAAGGCTACAAACTTTGAACATATAATACCGATAGCGGTATACAGATTACAGGTACATATGACTAAACACAGTTTGGGGTATATATACTACATACTATATATTACATAATACAGAATACATTTTGCTGATTACAGATTACAGAAACAGATTACAGAATACAGATTATAGATTACAGATTGCAGAATACTGGTTGCAGAATTCAGACTACAGAATACAGATTACAGAATACAGATTTCAGAATACAGATTACAGAATACAGATTACAGATTACAGAATACAGATTACAGAATACAGATTACAGAATACAGATTACAGAATACAGATTACAGAATACAGATTACAGAATACAGATTACAGAATACAGATTACAGAATACAGATTACAGAATACAGATTACAGAATACAGATTACAGAATACAGATTACAGAATACAGATTACAGAATACAGATTACAGAATGCAGATTACAGAATACAGATTACAGAATACAGATTATAGATTACAGATTACAAAATACTGGTTGCAGAATACAGATTACAGAATACATATTACAGAATACAGATTACAGAATACAGATTACAGAATACAGATTACAGAATACAGATTACAGAAACAGAATACAGATTACAGAATACAGATTACAGAATACAGATTACAGAATACAGATTACAGAATACAGATTACAGAATACAGATTACAGAATACAGATTACAGAATACAGATTACAGAATACAGATTACAGAATACAGATTACAGAATACAGATCATAGAATACAAAATACAGATTACAGAATGTGTCTGTAGATTACAGAATACAGATTACAGATTACAGAATACAGATTGCAGAATACAGATCACAGATTACAGAGTGCAAATTACAGAATACGAAGGATAGAATAGATATTACACAAGATATATTACAGAAAACATATTATAGAATATAGATCAAAAAATGCACATCTCATAACACTTATTATGCAAGACAGACTACAGCTTTTAAATGACGGATAACAGAATACAGAATACGAATATACGATTACATGATGCATGCTACAAGGTACCGGCTACGGAAGGCAGGTTATGGAGTGCACTGGTTGAAACACGTAGGTTACTACAATCAGAATGCAAAACGCAGACTAACAATGAATACAATGAGATGATCCGAATTGAGCATAAAATATAGAATTTTGTGTGCTGGAAGAAAAACGCAGAATGTAAGAACCAGGGTGCAAATCAACAATAACAGTCACCTACCTATCCTGAGCAACCGTCTGGCATTGATTCGATACCCCTTTCATCCCTGCATCATCTGAGTCTATGCAGCCGTGGTGCATCGAATTGCATCGCGTTTTGTGGGGGAGACAAGGTAAGCAAAGCACAACGCTCTGGCAGCAAAAGTGCCGAACGTCTGGCGCACCAGCCAGCGAGTGCATTCACAGCAATCTTTGATCTGTTCAGGGTAAGCGGGCAGCGAGCCACAGCCGGTGTTCTCTGTTCTGTGCTTATTGCTGCTTCTCGCGTCGACTGGAAAGTATCGTGCTTTCAGGTGTCGCGTGTCGCGCTTCAAAGTCGCTTGCGATCGGGTTGTTGACGTTCATGCCGGGCGGTTTTTAGCTTTTCTGCCGAGTGCTGTGCATTTTTTATTATTGTTGTGACTGTGGGTGCCACCGTATTGTATGACTGTTAGTTCATGTTGCTCTGAGCTTGGTGTCGATTGGATTATTTTCACTGCAGGTAGGATCAGTTGCAGTGCTTCTGTTTATGTTGCTTTTATTATTCGGAAACAATCTTTCCGAGTGTGGCGGTTACTTCTGCAAAGGAGATTAAGGAATTGCAAAGGATCAAGAATGTGGATATGTGGATACTAGCAGTGCAATAATATTTCATTTTTCTGTGCAGAATGTGATACTGTTGGACCAGCGAAAGATTGCAAGCCGAAAGAATGCGGACAAAAAATTGCGAAGTTGTCAGATGTTCTACATAAAATGCGGTCCATACATATTAACATATTTAAGATATAGAATTGTTCCGCTGAATTTGGCAATGTAGCTGGAAAACCCAGGCCGCAGGTAAACATCCGGTCGCTGATTGGTCCAAAACTCTTATCTTATCTGAAACTAGAATAACGTGCCGATGGCACGGTCATTTATAAACCTACTCCCATAGGCGTAGGCAGTTGGCAAATACTTTGAAAATATAATTTACTGTTTAGTGGTGATAATGGAATTCAAGCATGGGAAAGTTATTCACAGCCAGGCAAGGGAAATAATAGCAAACGTGATACGTGCTTGCGATGCAGAAGCGGCTAACAATACTTTCGTTTATCCACTGGTAGCTAGAAATGCAAGGGCGGCATATTATACGGGTGTTAGTGAACGAACTATAAGTAAAATTAGAAAAGAAGATAAAGACAGGCAAAATGCAACCTCCACACAGCCTTTAGCTTCTCCCGGAAAAAAGAGATCACGCCCTTCTGTGATCCAAAAAATTGATGGAGTCGATTTTTCCATTATTCGGAGAATGATAGAAAAATTTTACTGTGATTTTAAAGTGGTACCTACTTGTAGTAAACTTCTAATCAAACTGAAGGAAGAAATGGAATTTCCATTTGGTAAAGAATCGTTGAGGCTGCTTTTAAAAGCAAAAGGATTTTACTGGCGTAAATGCCACAACAAAAGGAAATTACTAATGGAAAGACCCAGTATTTTACATTGGCGATACAAGTATATTAGGTCTATTAAAAAGTTCCGGGAAGAAGGAAGGCATATTATTTATTTGGACGAAACTTGGGTTGATAATGACCTCACTTTCAAGAAATGCTGGCAAAGCGAAGAAATTATGGGTGTCCTGAGCAATATAAGTTCTACAGGTAATAAAGTTTCTTTCACCTCGATTTTGCTTATTATACATTTTTCTCAATTTTGGAATATTCTTAATAAGTGCTCATTTAATTTGTCTAATTGAATACATAATCCCTTGCAAGTATTTTTTTCTCAAAAATATGTTTTTTATACATAGTGATTCAAAAAGGTGTTGGCAAACTTAAAATAACACTAAAATGAGGCTATTTATTCATTTCCAGGACGACTTATAATTGTTCATGCGGGTTCGCAAGATGGTTTTGTTCCTGGAGCCTGTCTCATTTTCAAGGCTGGCTGTGCCACTGGTGATTATCACGGTCAAATGAACCAAGAAAATTTCACGAAGTGGCTTACTGAAAAACTATTTCCTAACATTCCTCCTAATAGTATTATAATAATGGATAATGCACCTTACCATTCAGCTTTGGAAGACAAGCCTCCAACTAGATCTTCTCTAAAAAGAGACATCATCACGTGGTTGAGCAAAAAAGGTATAGAGCATGATCCTAATGCTAAAAAAATGGAGCTTTATGAAATAGCTTGTCTACATAGGCCACCATCTGATGAGAAAAATTATAAGATAGATAATTTAATAAGAAGTTTCGGACACACCCCACTTCGAACGCCACCCTATATGTGTCAGTTTAATCCCATAGAGATGATTTGGGCACAAGTAAAATTTTTCATTAGAAGCCATAATACAAGCGGCGAATTTACTATAAAAAAACTAGATGAAATTTCTAATAAGGCCATCGCTTCAGTAAGTGCCAGTGACTGGCAAAAGGTTATTGGACATGTTATAAAAATTGAAGATGAATATTGGGAAAAAGACAGTCTCATTCAAGAAATACAGGAAGAAATAATAATCAACATAGGAGGTGAAAGTGATAGCAATGACAGTTCCTCAGACAGTGATCATGACTCTAATCAGGATTGAAACTATACTAGATTGGCTACCTTTTAGAATTTTTAGA
The DNA here is from genome assembly GCA_963669975.1 of Acanthoscelides obtectus. NCBI lineage: Eukaryota > Metazoa > Arthropoda > Insecta > Coleoptera > Chrysomelidae > Acanthoscelides > Acanthoscelides obtectus. The sequence goes on from CAVLJG010000005.1 coordinate 24,968,022, forward strand.
TATTCATTTATTATACTATTGGTTTGTGGCTTTTAGTATCTCAGTAGAAAGTCTAATTCTATGTGTTGTTTATGGGTTATTTCATCAAGAAATTACTTTTTGTTTTCCTATATTTTTCTATTCAGTCAGATATTTTTGACTTGTTGTATTCTATTTTAGAAGAATGCATAATTTGTTTTGCTGTTCAATCATAATGCGTACATAGGAATATTACTTGTTGCCTAAAAAATATATTTATTTTGTTCTCAATATTCAGTGTTTGTGTATATTTATTTCTTATAATGTATGTTTGGTATCACGTCATTATGAATCGCAAAAAAATATTAATACTACCAGTTGTAATAAAATATAAATTCAATTAATAATTCAAGTCTCTCCGATCTCCGCCTATGACTCCATATAAAATCGTCTAATGGTAAGGTTTTTTCATCGCATTTCCCCCTTTCGTCCCTAGCAATCTTTGGCTGGTCGATCAATACAGTAATGCCGATTTTTTATTTTTTATTCTGCTATCATTTTATATTCCTTGCAAATTTTTATGTTTGGTTTTCTTTGGAGAAGTTTCGTTTTACCTGCGTTGTCTTTCTTGGTGTATCGCTTTTTCTGTAGCTACAACAATGATTTTTAATATGAGCCTCCACAAACGATGGTCTGGGGTTAATTTCGGAAAAATTATAGTAGTCCTCTCCGGAAGAGCACAAAAAGCTTTCACTTCCTAGGAAAACGATATAAGGACTGTAAGGGAACATAATTCCGGTTATATACCCATGAAAATGTTTTCACGACTGGTCCTAATGATCTAAGTAGCTTAATGCAGTATCTGATTGAAAATATCACCTCAATAATACAACCTCAATAAGAGCTAACAGGCCATGTTTGCAAACACCTGAGGCTGAAGGATCCACCAGGATTCTTGGGCCCTGATTCTAACTAAATGTTATTAACTTCATTAGTTTTAATGTAACTAATTTCAACGTTGCCTTGCGGTCATACATATGAACGACATAGACATTAAGTGCAAGCCTAGGAATCCAGTTAGAATCAGAACTTTTGTTTGTTATTTGTGGTTAGTAGAAGCTTCCCATCCAACTTTTCTATGAAGGAAGAATATCTGGGTGGCGAGACAGTACTCCTAGTCCATGGTTTGATTCCTTCAGAGGAGGATGACTTTGTAAGATGGTTTCGGAAAGAGTAAAAATATGATGATTAACCTTCATCAATATATGCTTTAGTGTCTCAAGGTGCAGAAATCTGCAAATGGGCCCAGTGCCTTTCTAAGATTTCCTTATGGTTCATTGTTGACGTTCAAGTAAGAAATCTTTCACGTCGTTGCAATTGAATCTATTTTTAAAACAAACTCAATGTTCAAGCAATTCTTCCTAAAAAGATGAATAAGATAGTCACTGATGTTAGAATGGCAGTTCAGAGAAATACCAGACAACCAACTATAGTCAAAGCTGAAGAATTAAATAAGATTGACTCTGGATTATCCTCTTATTATCTGCTAAAATAGTCTCCAACTTGACTGTCGGAAGATATGTCTATTTATTTATTCATTTTAACCTTCGTCAGGATAATGATTGTCATTGCCACTGTAGCGTTCTCACTAATTTGATTAGCTGCTATAAATAGGAAAAGCAAAACCTGTTCTTTCATTTCCACATTACATGTTTTTGATTGTCATTAGTCCCGTTATTGTCAATAGTGTGATGACATTACGAAATAGTAGAAAATCAATTTCCCTGATACGTACGTCTGTTGTTTTATCTGCAAAAGTTAACAACTCAATAATGACGGTAGGAAATTAGTACAATTGGTATTCCAAATGCGTTTCAAACTTGGACGACAAGTTTAACAAAAACTAATGCTTCAATATTCATGTGGTTGGTGTATCCACTATAACTTGTATTTAACTTAGAATCAAGGTTGTCTTCTTATTCTGGTGTCATAACCTCAATGGACGTTGACTATCAGCCTGGCCCACATCACTTTATTGATTGTTGATCTAAATAATTCGACATAAGTGAGACATGTCTACTGCTGTATATTTTTAAGCCACGAGTTGCGTATTGGTCCTGGACCCCGAAGATTCCACATTCTTCACCTCTATGTGTTTTCCATTGTAAACGATCTTTCTTCTTTTAATTGCTTCAAGCACCTCCTTTGTCTTTAGTCATCCCTTGCATTATGGAATATCAGTACGATATTCGTAACATATGTCTGTAGCACCAGAGTTCCTAGAATGTAGCCGCTTTGCCCTCTGTCAGCGTCCATGCTTCAGCACCATAGTTGACTATAGAGGACATGTAAGATCACAACACACGCGGTCGAAGTTCTAGATTAGGAGATTGCAAATATTCTTTTCATTCCGCAGACCAAACTTCTTTTTTTTTCAATTTATGTTTTGGACTCTTTAGAGCGATCTCATTGAGGTGACAGTTCGGGTAATTAAAGCTGTAGGACAACTTCTGCATAGAACTGAGCGTATACGTTGTTATTTTTGCTGATTATCATTATTTTGAATCAAGCTCAATACTCTTTACCAGTCCCGACCTCGCTATCTATCTATGAGCAGCAGCCTGTCGTCCACGTAACGCAAATTGTTGCTATCAATGCCGTTGACCATTATACCTTCACCTACATCACAAAGGGCTTTATCAGCTTCTCCTAGTATGCATTAAACAAAACTGAAGACAAAACACACCCCTAACCCACACCTTATTACATAATCTAGGATAGTCCACCAGCGCCTAAGCACCATAATTAAGAAAACCTGGTGTTCGTCAAGGTGTCCCCATATTTATTGGACCATATAGACTTCTTGTTAGTTCACCGTCACTGCAACTTGCTGTTGCTGCATTCACACCTTCTTTATTAAAACTCTGCTGCCTTCCATTATAAATGCACATCCTAATCGCGTATTTTTCCATATCCTAACGGACATAATTATCATTTCAAACATATTTTTTATGTCGAGATCATAAGCTCACACGCATTGTTCTTGTCGATTGGATGAACAGAAGCGGCCAAAGATTAACACACACACACAATGTAACTGTTGTTGTTCGGATCCCGAGAAAGAAGTGTCAATGACTGGACGCTCACATGTTCGGTTACGCAAATATCTTCTGCGCTGTGAGTCACTGCGAAAACCTTCACCTCAATATTTTTGTTACAAGATCATATGTTACTGAGTGTTAAGAGGTGTCATATATTGGATAATAGACTTCGTATTAAATAATAATCCCCAAATAGTTCACTTACCCTCTACATTTTTAGTAACGCCATCCATTGGCTAGTGGCGAAGACGTATTGTGATCGCGAAAAGCTTCTAAAATCAAATCTTATGTTTTTTGGATGTTATATGGCGTCAGACATTTCCGTCGTGTGTTTGCGGTCTGTCCGCTAACCGTTGACGCATCTATGATTTTGAAAGTACTGCTCGGATTTCGATGAACTCTTATCGCTATATTTTGATACAAGCATATTAAGATATCGTAGATTTCCTCGTACATCTTCAGCACACTTACCGTGCGCCTCGGGATTGTCAAAATTGCATTTTTGGTAGTGGATTCGAGGGTCTTATGAAAGCAGGTAGCAGACGCCGCGTTGACGCGGTATGCACACACGAGGTGGGCGCGATATTGTCAATATATACGAGCATTATGCTTGCAGTGTAATTCTAATGGTATCGTCCGGTATTTATTTGAATTATTATTATTATTCATTACTGCACTAAGGGTTTTTATGCCATTACATGGAAAATTGTACTGGAAGTTGGCTTGAAAGCGTGGGAAGTATAGAGTGGATTTATGACGCCATTTTCGTACCATTCAAGCATCATTCCAAAATACAACTGTGGTGACTTATTTTACAGACAACGTGTTTTTTCTTCATACTCGATATTCATCTTTGTAAGAAACTACCAGAGTGGGTATTCCTTAGGGATTTCTTTTTGCTGCAACCGTTTTTTCAGCCTCAGCAGAATCTTCGTGTTAATAATTACCTTTCTAGAATAATGAGTATGTTCCTCGAATAGTAGAATGATACAAGTGGTAAACCATTTTATACCAATTCAAAATTCCTGTATCTCACATTATGTTACCCGGTCCATGATTAAAATCGAAATCAAAATGAGTAATGTTTCCTAAGTCCTCAGAAAAATTTACGAGAGAACAACTAGTGCCAGCATACTTCAACTGCATTGTCCTTTGTCACCATCATGGGTCAACAATGTAAAGTCGGATTTATTCAGAACATGTGTGCCGTGTGATACCAGCAAATCACTTTCCAAAGTCTCAAAAAACAAGTGGAATGGGAACAAGTACACCTTTGAAGTACAGCGAAATTTAGTGCAGTTCCAATTATCGGATATAATGGCCAATTTATTGTGCTGGCAAATTAAGGCACAATTTGTGTTTTACACTAACTGTCGTTAAATCGAAGGTCGACTTGTACTATTTACTGTACGACAAATTGTTAGATGTAAAGCAAACTTCTAGAGCATGGACAAGCTGCAATTATTTTGTAAGCAATGAACGTCTTTCCTTAATCTCGGCGAGAAACGGCATTAGATTCTCGATCAAGCTCAAGATCTACCAGCAAAATGAGTCTATATCTAAGGTACAAATGATCAAGATTTTTTCTTCGATAAATACCTCTAGGCAAAATTTTCGTCTTCGTTATACGTATTTACACACAAATGAAATGCACTGGGGTAATTTGGGATACCTATTGTAAATATGGCCATCAAAGTGTTCTGTCGCTAAGAACTATTTGTGGTAAGGAAATGGAATTTGGAGGTGTTTAGACCATCTCAGTGAGAAACTTTCATCAAATTCGTGATGTACGGAATCGGCTCAACCAAGATTAGATTTTAATTTTGCGATTTCTTTCAAACTGACAAAGATCGCCTCATACTAAACGTCTCTTTTTCTCACTCACGGTTGGAAGTAGATAAAGACTGAGTTTATTTATACATGGTAGTATTTGGGATGCTGATATCGGATATCGCAAAGAAAGGGTATCGTAATGTTATATCTAGAGTGAGAAAAGGGGTTATTTGGAGATTTCCTTTATTAACATTAGATTCAAGGCCTCTTCACTCAACTGAACCACTAAACCAGTTCTTGTCTAGATTGCAAGCATTATTGATTGTTGTAGTAATACGTACAATATATACTAATTAATAAAGAAACGAGAAAATTGTTTGAATTTAAGGACAAACATGGGAAACCGGATTTAGTATAAAAAAATTGGTTAATATCAGAAATCAGGTGAGCTAGATGCTTCGATTACGTACATCAAAGAATATGATCAATGACACTTTAAACCGCTTTCGCTCTAAGACTCCTCGCAGCAGCTTTTTCTGGGATAGACTCAGGTAATAAGAGAAAGCGGGCGTGGTTCTCTTTTCGAGGGATGTATTCCTGAGCACTAATAGAATAGTCGCTTCTGGAATCATTTTCGGAAGAAAGAGTCGAGAGATCTCACCTTCGTCCATCTGTCTGTATCTCGGTAAGGGGGCATTTTATGATCCATGACTATGTGAACTTCTTTGTGTTTTTTATCTACTTCATGTCCTAGAAGTATTGCCATTGTTTTCTGAACGACCCTATGTACTTCCTCCATTCAAGCAAACTCGATACCAAAATCACTCCTTCAATTAGTCCTGGCACGCCTTCCATTCATCGCAGCAAAGAAAATTCACAAAACTGACACGGTAATCCTTATTAATTGTCAGCTGATTAATTCCCGGTAATTATAATAATTAGATGTCATTCCGTTTGAATTTCCATGCTGTCGACTATCTTTAAACTGATCAGGGAAGTGAGTGCCTTGCAGTCTAAAAATACATTAACTGAAATAATACCTTCATTCAATATGCAAACAGCAAAATTACTGTATTCTTATTTGCCCTTGAGGAACTGCAGGTTGAAGTACCGGAAGACAATGTGAACGCGCTATGGGAAAACATGCAAGTATGTAGTAGAATTTCTGAGGTTGGAATTGCATAATATCCTGCATGCGAATCGAAATGTGAAATGGCCTTAAAACTAGAGGTTCGCTTCGTATGAGGGCTCATCAATATGGTCCTTTACAATTTTTTCAGTACTCCTCTACTAATCTCAGTGCTTGTTTTTTCTGTATACTGAAGCAGACGCGGGCACCACAGCTGCTATAAGGAGCTTAATCGTTAATCCGACGTTGAAGCTGCCTAATGGTGGTACAACTGCGAAAAGCCTATTCAAGCGGATTGTTCCACCACCTCGGCACCCTAGGGACACAGGAGCGGTGGTACCGGCCTGGATATACGAAGTTCTACGCACTAGGAGCCGATCCCTAGAGAACGCCCGCGTTGACATTGTCAATTACGACGGATATCTTACGGCCAAAGAGAAATTCAGCCACCCATCGGAAAAACTTCTCTGGGAGACTATGGGATGAAAGTTTGCATAAGAGGGCAGCATGCCATAGCTGATCCAAAGCTTTCGTAATGTCAAAAGCTGGATGAGTATACTCCACACTTCCGTGACGTAAGCTGGAAAGACCTCCGATGGTAATGAAAATCTGCCCAAATTGTTTTTATAAATTACTAGCGCGATAGTGGGGGGAAGTATATATGATTTCATTTAGTTACCAGAAAATATGGATGATTATGAACACGAAAGCCACAAGATAACTTTCAGATGCTACTTTGTGTTGCAAGTATAAATTTACTACGCATTTCTTTTCGTCGCAGAAGCCACAACGAGTTCAATTTTACAAAATTCAAAGGACCCTCTAGTATTGGCGTATTAAGTAAGAACCTTGGGGTTATTGAAAACTATTTTGATGCAGTAATACATACATGTCAATATTGTCTCCGTTATAATATTTTTAATTGCCATTGCAGTATTTTTCTTATCTTAAATGACTTCCTTGAACTGCCTGCGAGGCTTTGGAATAGTTTATAATATCTATCAATGATAGATTATACTGCAGTATCGCATAAGCAAACATAAACATTATTGTGTATTTATTACGATGAATAAAAATAAACAAACAGATATGAATGCGATGGGAAGAAAATTTTGACATGCTACCTCAAATGTGATTGCGTGTAAAATTTGCTAACTATGGTACTCTTACCAACTAACATCCTGGTACTCCTGAAGACGTACTCATATTTTAGGAGCTCAATGACATATTACGGTCGTGCATATACACTTTATTTCAAAGAAAAAGCACAACTCGACCCCGACTTTGTAATTACATAATCCGTTTCGATCAAGAGTTACAGCAGACGCCATAGGGAACTTGAGGACACATTGTTAATCTGATTTTTGAACTGCCTGGTGGACAGATCTAGGAAAAACGTCGTCAGACAGATTGATCCATAATTTCAGGGACCAAGGAGCGATCAATTTTGAATGTTCGAATTTTGACACGGTTACGATCGGAGGGCGAAGTAAGCCGGGTCCATCTATCAGGCTCCTCATCGCGTGGAGGCATCATGGAAGAGAGCTGTGTGAAGCAAATCTCGTTCTCATAGAGGTAGAAGAGAGCCAGATTGCCGATGCGAAGTCAAGTTGACACCAAATTTTCTATAAAAATGATGCAGCTAAAATCTTAACTGGTTTTGGTTCACTCGATACTATTTCTAAAAATTATATATGGAGCTTAGGAAAATACTTGACTGAATAACCGTTGTGACCTGAAAAAATATAATCCTGTATCGTTGCGCCACTGGCAGGACCATTAAGAAATAAGGTGTACAACATTATCCAGCTCTAAATGTTACGCAATAAAAATAAAAACCAGAGATTAGGTTCAACTAAAACGGTGCAGTGTGCAGTAGAAAACAGCAAAAACCAATTTGGATTAACTGTTAGGGTGGTTGAAATGGCCTTAATATTTATTGGCTCTGATACAGACGTGGTTCTAACAGGAGCGTATTTTGGATATTTTTGGAAGGTGGATGTTGCAGACGCTAAGGAGGCCAATGAATAGTCATAGCTTAAATAAACGAGCTAATGATGTCAAGTAGATCGACTCGATACTTTTAACGCGCGTTCTTTCTTAAAGAGGGCCCAAAAACTACCGGCAGTGTATGTAACATACAATTTTTCGTGATTGCGAATTGGCGTGAGAGGTAAAAAAGTATTTGATCATAGAAGTTCGTATTTAGTCCTTTTGAACACCCATTTTTGATACACATACGTCTGACGTCTGTAAGCTTGTAGCCTTTGAGTTAACTGAGACTTTCAATTTGAAAATTTCTTGTTACACTACATTGTCGTTCTTTGTTTGTCTATTTTATTGCTTTTTTTCAAGGAACACATAGTTCTAACAACTTTGTTTGTCCCTTGTATATGAAATCATGGTTGATATTTGTTTAGCTTTAATCTAGTACTCGAATTCAATTTGAGGACTTTTGGAACTTCCAAAACTTTAGGATTGCATTCAAAAATGCCAAAAAAACCAATGGAATTACCATAATCTTGATCACAGTTATCGTTTTGAATATAAACATTTTGGTGCTCGTCAATTTACTGTGATTACATATTTTAAATTGTAATAAACTAAAACATTGCATTTTTGAACATAACGTTGGGGTACAAGAGCACGAAGTTTCAAAGAGCTTGGGCTTAGGGCCTAAAGCATTTTTCAAATTTATAGCTTCTCCTGAATGCGGTTCTGTGTTCATTGTAGAAGTTTCCGTTTTTAGCGTTCGCCCTGAAATTCTGCTCAACCCAGATGGTTCGCGTCGTTTCATTTATGCGAGTCATATCACCAGATGTTTTTGAGCTTGCTGCTGCGTTACGGTGGTGGCGAAGGTAATCTTGTAGGTAAACAATGTCTAAATGTAGCCACGAGCCCCCCGAAAATACTCAGCGCCTGCAACTGTGATTGATTGTTACATGATGATTTGAGCTATTGTACCACTACTCACGGCTACACTAAGTGCGTTGATCATTAATTGTGTTTGTACCTTGAAAATGAAACTTGCCGCAATCGTATTCAGTTGAATCTACTTAGAGGTTTTAAATCAAAAATGGCGTCAAGTAGGTTGACTCTATAACGCGGTAATCAATCCATCAATGATTCAGTTCAGCACAATTTAAATCCTCTGAAAAAGAATACAGTTACGAATATGTACATCAAAGAAATTAAATATATTAAGTTAGTCAAACAGGCTCGTACAATTTGTCCATACACATCTTTTCCCTGCCCTACCGGTAGTTACTGTCGCTTGCAACGATGTGCCTTTCCGCATCTGCGCGACAGCGCCCAGAGCGGCATCACTACACCGAGCTATCGATCATTCCGTGTATGGTCCGTGTAGGTATATATATTGTGCGCTGCAGTACGGATAGATTAGTCAGCCGGACTGATTGGAGGGGGTGTGACTCAGCAGGTGTATGCCGATCGAAAATATATCTCTATCATTCCAAGCCTTAAAGAACAAGGTAGAAATCGTTGTTAGTATAAATATATACTTGCATCAAAAAAATTATATGTCCTTACCAATGACTTAAGAATGAATCTCCTCTTTCGGACTGTGTGTCGATCTGTTATAAACACTTCCATTTTAACTGAATGTTCCGACATCGTAGATAGATGGTACTGCTGGTTGTTCTGATTGACGCCAACAGATGGAGCCCCTGACAGCGCGACAATTCTTATAATCGCCTACAGGTGGCCGTAGCTCGATCACTCCGTCCCTTGTCAGCAGGTGGCGCACATGCCGTCACACTCATACTATAGATGTTCTAATGAGAACTTGTTGATACGTCAAAGCTTCGTTCAGTAGAATTTGGAAAGCTGTTTCTTCTTCTTTGCCCTTAGTGGTTTTTGTCTTCTGTGCAATTTTGCCATTGAAAAGGAGATTAGGAGTCTGTGTATGTTGGGTAACAGGTAAGCTTTCAAGTAGGTAATGTCGAAATTCAACTTTCTATACTTTCTATAACGATGGAGGCGCATATGAAGAAAAAACCATGACTGCACAACATACGGGATTAGGCCCGTACAACAGGAAACTACTCAATCCATCAAGTTGAGTACGGAGAAGGATTTGCAATATAAGTCGCTACCTCAATGGTTATACTAAAAGGCACATTGCATTTTTCTAACCTCTTCTAAAATTTTGATTTGTAGTCAAAAGCCATACACAGGTTCAAAAGTTCCTGAAGTTTTTCAATATCCGCTGCGGATTATTTTATGCCAATTTTTCATCGATTTAAATATTTCTGATATCAAGAAAGATTTCTGCTTCTGGATAATAGCGAGAACATCGCAGTACTGCCCAGTAATTGAATTTTGTTTCTTTGGACCAACATCCTGGAACTCCTTGCTGATAGTTGAAATGAATGACCACAAAAGCTTTGTTGTTGGGCTTAACCTTCATCTTAACCACACAATGCCTTTAATTTTAACGTCCACAGCAGTCCAGCTAAAGTCATTTACATTTTTAATATGCTACTTTTCCAGCATCTTCGCAGACAATCAAGCAGGAAACGAGACCATTTTCGAGTTACATGCCTCCAACCTTGATTCGCCTTAAATGAAAAATAATTAGTTGATAATTTATTTTCCGCAAAAAAGCTCGCGATTTTAATGATGTATATCAAGAGTGCAAATCAATGTGGTTTCACCGGCATCTACAATTGGAGTTTCTGAAAAATCCGTACCGCGAAATTAATAATTTATGTCGTAGGTAGCCAATCTTCCACATTCTTCGCCGAGCAACAATCTTTCGTTGGGCACATACAACGAATTTCTGCACATGTTGTAGCTTGATATGGGGAGTGGTTATTTACCTATACGTTGTAATTTGATTTCCTTCATAACCAAAGAGATAGCGCTTCTTCCATCCAAGAGTATCCAAGTGATTTTGAAAGCAGTAGCATCTTCAAAGTCTAGCTCGTTTTACATGACACCATTGTGCCTGTACGGGGTACTGCCTCTAGTTAGTGTATTGCAGTGTAGTATCGTGTAGTGTAGTGTCGTGTATGGTAGCCAGGCCCGTAGCCAGGAATTGGTTCCGTAGGGGGGGGGGGGCTCAGAGTCTACTTACAAATTGCACAAGGCTCATAGTCAGCGGTGCGAAGAAAGGTTAAAGTTAAGGAGTGGGGGGGGGGGGAGTTAAGCACCACGAATTAGTGTAAGGAAAGGAGTCAACATAGGCTTATGATTTTGTAAATCAATGTAATAGAAAAAAATGTAACACATTATTGTAGAGCTATATATTTATTCATCTATATGTGTAAATATAATGTGGTAAAAACCTGAGAATAACACCTTTAACTCGAAAACTTTGACCTGTATTGAAAAAAGGATAGATTTTTTTTCCGATAAAATGTCTAGGACATGATCAGGATCGATAGCAATATCCCAGTGAATAGAGATCATGGCGAGTGAACTCAATCTTTCATGGCCCATAACACTTCGCGGTAGATTTTTAATTTTTTTCATAGTGGAAAATGATCTTTCTACGCTAGCTGTTGTCACTGACAGAGTGACTAAGGTAGTTAGAAGTATTCTGATAGCGTGAAAATAATTCCCAATCGTTCTGTTAAATTTTCAACCAAGGAATCGATGCAAGGTAGAAATACTGAAATTCTGAAATACGCTTCATTTGATGCCGTTTGCGGGTTAGCACGGTTTTTTTGGCGTCAGACAACTCTCGGAGCTCGAATTTCAGTGTCGAATAAGTCTTCAGCAAGTTTTGAAACAGACAAAAATATTTTCTCAAAGAAATCATCAGCAGATTCTGTAATTTCACGCAAGAACTGTATTATTTCCTTTGTACGGTTGATAGCGGAGATGAAATCCAAAGACTTTTGTTGGAGAAACATTGACTAAGCATTTTTTCACATACCAAAAGACCCACAATAAAGACACTTTTTTGAATTGCAGCAAAAAGAGCAGATGCTGTTTATGATACAGACCATGTTTTGCCAGCTACTTCTTCTAGACTCATGGCGATGCATTCAAGAAGTTCCATGAATGTGATTATACTCTCATGCCTTTCAATGAATCTTGTATCATAAAGACGAAGCAGTCTCTTTTTTTTACTTTTGCACGGTTTTTTGAAAAACTTTATTTGCATTCGAAGTGTTTCTAAACAGACTTATGATTTGACCAACGACTCCAGTTGCGGATCACAGGGATTGACATTGCATTTGAAAGAGCTGAATTTGAAACAGCAAGATCCAAACGATGACGCTCAAGTGACCTGCCATGTTTGCGGCTCCATCGTATCCTTGTCCGACACACTTATTCATGTCCACTTTCAACTCCTTACATCGCTTCAGAATAACGTTACTGAGATTCTCGGAACATTGATCATCTATGGAGACAAAGCCAACAAAATCGTCTCTCAATACTGGAGTGTTCGGGTCCTTCGTAAAATCGACATATCGCAAACATACTAATAATTGCTCAGTGCCTGAAACATCCATTGTTTCATCTCCAAGAATGCTGAAGCAATCAGTATTGTGATCTTTTTTTATAATATCGCTAAATTTTAGCACAGATATAGACTAGACCTCAAGGATGGAAATTTTCAATTATTTGTTTCATATATTTACATAATATGATTGAGATCACTTGAATTTTCTCATTTTGTCTTTTATGTTTAAATCTGAAAAAAATATCTTTCGCAATTTCGGAAGGGGCTTAAGCCCCCTGAGCCCCCCCTGGCTACGTGCCTAATTGTAGTCTAATGCAATGTAGTGTAGTATTTTGTTTTGAAGTCTTGTGTGGTGCGGCGCAGTGCATAACGCAAAAGCAGTTCTGATAACCAGTCTAGGAACCCAAACTGATGTTGGGAACTAGAACAAATGCCATGTTGATGCTGCCCAGAGTCAATAGCATACAAATAACTGGAAGAGGCATGGTTAAGCAGATATTGCTGTAGGCGGAGTAAGAAGCTCACAGCAAGCTCTTTAGATGTTAAACAAATGTAGGCAGCAGCGGTAGCCGCAGTAGTAGACTCTTCGGTCTCCTAATCAGTCGCCGTGCGCTGTGCGGGTTAGAGTCCCGTCCCAGGAGAAATTTTTCTCTTGGCTATGGATGTTGTGATTGTCCGCAGGTGGTTGACGGTCTCTGACTGTCGAACGCGGAGGTACCACCCGGCGGATCTCGTAGGCGGTGTCAGAATGTGTGCATGTTGCATGCACACGTGTTCCCTCGCCAGAGTCCGTGTGGCGTTCCCTCTTTCCCATGTATCCCCCATAGCCCCACGGTACCCAATGGGTGCTTAGGCCTTAGGCCTTCGTGGTAGTTGGAATATAAAAAAAAAGAGAGCTGCTTAATATTCTGGTAGCTGCGCTATATATCAAGGCCTCAGATCTGATATATTGTGCTCGACAGACGAAACCTATGACAGGGACTGATCGGATATTATGACCTTTCTTCAGCTGCCAGCTTAGACGATAAGTTTAAATGATTGAAATTAAAACGAAAACTTCTGAATGAATGGACATTTTTTCACTGCTCGTCCTCTAAACCTGTTTGTTAAAGGCTATCTTGTCTTTCCAACAAACAAAACTCTCGAAGGTGTCGCTGAGGATTTCTTCTAAACACATTTTATTGCGCTCAGAGTAATAATACGAATTCCTCCTAATTAAATATTTTCTACAAAGCAGGCTAATTCAATGTTGTTTCACGGACTTTTCCTTTTAACTGATTTTCTCCAGTAGTTTTCATACTAGAAACGTTTTACGACTTGGCTGGCAGCATTCTGCACTGTTCTAATTATATAAAATGTAACGCTTGCCTTTATAGTTAAAGGTCACTGTGGAAGTAACCCCATTACTTAAACGCTTTGTTAATCAGTAATTAATTTGTAGAACGCAGTGTGCGCTACGCTAGATTGGAAAGTGAAGAAAATTGAGGTTTGTTAATGCTGTATGAAGTACATACGACTGCAATTTCAAACATTCACGTGAAGGACCGAAAGCAGAGGAAATATGCTCTATTATGAACTTCTAAGTCCGTGGAAGCGCAAATGAAGCCTCAATAACGGGCGGAAATTAACTACCTACCGATCCCGGATCGATGGATGCATAGACACAGACATTTGTCAGTTCTGTCACAACACTCAGTCGCAAATATCCTTGTCTTCCTAACTTTTCCAGTCACTGACATTTAAAATAAGTGTAATCTACCTTTGAGCTTAATAAAAATACGTGAAGCTCAACCTTAATGCACCTGGCGTCGCGAAGTACCTCTAGGTCCCTTAAGACCCATCTTTCTAGTAGCATTTATACTTCAAACTTAGAATGCAAGGAACAAATGTTATTGATTCTGTTTGGTTCAATTTGGCGTCATTCTACCAGCTTCCACAATGTCAGATGACGTGTATTGATTGCTCTTAGGAGAATTACTGAAAATCATAATTTGGCTTTTCTTTTCCAAAAACTTTGGGAGCTTCATGGCGAAAGTCGATATAGCTACAGTTTATAGTCGAATAAGTAAAATGAGATTGAGCAGGAGCTTTCGTCATACACCAAGCTAAAAAGAGGCCTCAGCGAATTAGCAGCAATTGAATGTATAATCGAATGATCTTTCAACACGCGATATGCGAATTTTCGAAGGTACTTTTGGGCGAAAGTGATACAGAAACCTGCACCAAGAGTAAATCTTACGCAGGTGAGAAACGAAAATAAAGCTACGATTCATACTTCTAGCAGCATCTTATTAATTATTATTTATAAATAGGTGTTTTCATATGACTCCGTTGTTTGGCCGCTGATTCAAACCACCGTGGTGGCCGAAACATCGTACAATAAACAGTGATAAAAACTTATGTGATTTGATTTCACGGCTAGACAATGGAAAACCATAAGTTTCAAGTGTTGCATTAAAGTATAGAGCGTTTAGGACAGAGATCTTAAATAAAATGAAGTACTAGACGAGCGGATTCTATTTACCTCGTAGCAGGTTCAATCTAGCTTCCGTTGCGACCTGTATTTTCATTCAAATCCGAAGTATTAACATAAATGTGTTTTTTTTATATGTATCCAAATGGAAAATGTCCAGTTCTATTCATTGAGGCTACCTTGCAATATCATTAAAGCAAGACATCAACTCTTGTGGGAACAGCTCAAGAGCTATGTCGATAGTGACTCTCACAGTATGGCAAGTGGCTTACACCATGCATGCAAAAACCACCGGGTGAAAAGTGAATACACTACAACATTAATTTTATGCTTGAAATGATTTTGATGAATCCAGGAATTCACTACAAGCCACGGACTGAAAGGCTTACGAACTTCTTCCACTGTATAAATATCACTTGATGTAGCGTGGGAAGCATCACGAGTCTTTCGGTCAATACCTGTAATTTCATGATCCTACTTTATGCGCCATTATTCTAGATCATCCCATGTGGGACAGCAATAGTACGTATTATATTTCCCGATTTAGCAACAACATACAATTTCTATTTCATCAGAATCACCCAATTTACGTTTTCGGTTTCTCTTTGCCCGTTTTAGGTTCGTCTGGTGTTTTCTATGGCGTCTTCACCGTGACCTTAAAGACGCTCTTCTTGAAGTGATTCACGTTCTTCGAGCGCATGCCATTAATAATGGTTGGTATTGAAGATATAGACCATTTGTTGTGCGTACAAAAGAAGCCTTGAAAAATTGTCCAAATATGCGTGGGTATTCCTTTACATGTAGATATTTTCACTTTTGTTAGCATGAAAGTAAGACCCGAAACGATGTTTTGGTGTTAATCCCGTCGGATCAAGTGTTTCACTTTTTAAGCTTTTTAAGGAGGTCCTTTCTTAGGCAGATAGCTGCTTGAACAGAGGCACAGAGGCAGGTTAGAGAGTAATCTAATCAAAAAGGCATGAATGGCCTGTGTTACTTAAGAAATCTTCTTAGAAGTCTTTGTATCTCTACTTGACTATTCTTGGATCTCCTTAGAAGTGTATGTCACTAGATTTTTAATTAATTAAATAAAAATAATTTTTAATTATCTGAATCTCGGAATGCCTTCCAATGGTATAAAAATTTTTCCTGGATTGCCAGGTTTCTCTCTTCACTGAGATAGAAGCTCTCCTTAGATTCCATATAATACAGAACCTGGAGTGTCCTTAAGTTATCGTGGATCCTTGATATTGCCTTTGGACCTTGCATGTCTTTACAATGGGACAAGATATTTCCTCCATGACCACCTCCTTGGTACTAAGATACTGTATGTATGTATGTTATGTATGATGCAACTATCGAGTAGGTTGATAAGTTCAAATATCTTGGAGAGTATGTAGAGGTTCAAGTGGAGAAGGATATGACATGCCAAGAAAATGATAGGATGTCTCAATATAGTATTTGGTAAACCATACATATTCTCCAATCGCCAGAGAAAAGACTTGAAATGTATTATCGGCGACGAAGTGCCGGTATTTCGAGGTTGGAGAGGAGAACTAATGATGAAGTAAGGCTCATAATGAGAGCAGGTTCTGCACAGAAGCAGTTCAAAGTGGTTTGGTCATTTGTTAAGAATGACGGCAGATCGATGGCTATTTTAGTGGGCGCCGCCAAGAGAGAAAGACCAAGAAGATCTTGGAAAGGCACAGTAAAAGAGGCAATGAAAGCTCGAAACGTAGAAGGTAAGGATATTTTTGATAGAGAGGTTTCGAGATTTGAAATCGAGCGAGCTAGGCTTTATTTTTATGATGCAATTAGATGTATTATAACTCAGATACCGCAATTTTTGTATATATGTATGAAATGGTTTAGGTGTTTTCTTTAAGGCTACTGCTCCAGTAAAGGTGCAGCTTTCGCAAACTGCTAAAGCGTCCAGTCACTTTGCAAATTGCGTGCATAAACGGCATTCAATAACAATAATCACAAACAATTTAAAACACAGACATGCTTATGAACGACCAGTTGAAATACGATGCCTAAAATTACAGTGGTCGCTGATCCGAAATTATCCTTATCACTTTTTTATCCGTATGCGTATATAATTTTGCGAGACTTTCCATCCAACAGAAAATGGGTTAAGTTTGATCGACATATCGGACTTTCGCCTTTATCATCGGTATCTTTGATTTTGACGGTTAATAACTAGTTCTTTTCAGGATGACTTCGATATGATATTCGCATAATATGCACAGCATTAATGAAGTGTGGTTAAGTATAGTTTCTCTTCTGCCCAACGGCAATAAAGGGTGGATGCAGATCAAAGATTGCTATGATAATTATGTATAAATTCAGAATGAATAAAGTACCAACATGTCAGATTTTTCATTGGAAGTCGATTTTATGGAGAAACGCTGAAGAAAGCTGAATATGCGAAATACGAGCATCCCATTTACTCAACAGAGCAGCCATAACAGAAGTTACACTTCCACCCTCTGCCGCCAGGCGGCATACAGCCTCAGACTACAATAATTCATCAGAACAATCGGCACGGCTTCCACTGGTAGTAAACCAATTTGTACAATGTATGAGGTACAATACATCAACAAGATTGAGATGTGCTTACCCTATAATTCTCTCGTCATTCGGACATTTTGACAAGCATTTATAAGTATCATGTCGTTCTGCCTGCATTTTATTACAATCTGATATGTTACTTGGGCATAGTACGTCACTATTCCCAGGCGCAATTATTGTATCATGGATTTTAGTAATACCAGTAACTATCAAATAATGATCATTGAGTACTTCAGTATCGCTGCATGAACTCTGATAACTTCAAATAGTCAAAGAAATTGATAGATATTTTTTTCTCAAAGCTACGCAATTTTGAGGAACGATGGAATTTTGAGAACCACATGTGTTGGAGATGAATAAAAAATTGTGTATATACTCTCCTGATAAACGACTGTTCAGATAGTCCAGATTCTTTACCCTGACATTGATCAACAGCCTAATTCCAGATCCTGTTAGCAACATAAATGCTTCTACTACCTGACATAAACATAAGGTAGAAAAAACGGCAACCAATACATTTTCGGATTTGTCAGGCGTTGACTTCCAAAAACTTTTATACTACGCTCAAAAATTAAATTCTGACAATATCGGAAAGTTAAGTTTGATGACATCTGACATACTAACATTTTTTGGTTTCTTGACTCACTCTGACATTACTACTGGACGGATTTAAGAAGCTTTTTATCACTGGCACGGAATTAGCTTTGTGTCGAATCTCCATTAAGGTCCGAATAGTAGCTTGGAACTATAAAAATACGGATCTCGTAGCTTTTTTGCAGATTGAAACAGTCTTCCACATACAGAACATGCTTGGTCCATAATATAATTGAATGCTGGACAGTGCACAAGTCATCGTAACAAACACGGCTAGGAATGGGCGCGTCCTCTCTTCTAATCTCCTGATTCAAAATGTTTCCAACACAAGCGCGAACTAATGGCGTCAAGCAGATTGACTCAATACTTTCCATCCCTTCGATAAAACTTCTAATACAATTTTCCGTGTTGTGTGAGAACCATTAGTGCACTGTTTGGTATTTCCATTAAAAAAGAACTTCCTGAGATTTCAATAGCCCTACTATATAATATTGCCTCACGGTATCAAGTTCCTTGTAAGATGACACTTAAAGGATAATGCTCGCATAAATAATATCGCACTCACCTGGTATGTGCATATCTCATTTCCGCGACAAATCTAGAATCGCTGCTATAACTCTTGATCGAGAGCGCCAGCGATGTTGTCATATGCAGGGCGTGGTGCACGAAGGAAGATGTCCCCGTGAGCCGTAATTCTAAATTTTTTAGGCCAAATATATGGGGAAATCGATATCGTGTGAAATAATATGTCTAACAGGTGCGTAGAATTAGTGGGGTCGGTATAGTAGGAATCTACTTACATCAGAAAATTGCGTTATGCCCCCGCCCTCCAAATTTCTTACCTCTGAAAAACTTTTCAATAGTGATAAGGACGTTCTTAAACATGAAAGAACGAAATTTGAACAAACTATAAAGCTTTTTCGTTATTGGTGTAGTTGTTAGCTTGTTTAAAAGCTTCATTCAAATCCGAGCACTGCTTTCCAAGTTATAGGTGGGTGGGTTAAGGATTAGTGCGCAGACATACCGACAGACAGACACCAAAGGAAATGGGTTACATGGTTTTTCGGGAACTACATGTCATATAGTAGAATCCAAAAAATCTCATTTTCTAAAATTTTTGCGATTACACTTAAGTAAAAATAGGCTGCGTGACGCAATTTTGGAAAATAGTTTATTGGTCTAGGGCTAACAATATGAACCTTATAATACATTTTTATCTGCCCATTATAAACCTATTTTTATCATGCTCCTTAAACACCTTCTTACTTTTATGCATTGAAAACTTAAAACTCCTTAGCATAAAAGGTAGTGTGTTCAATGTCTGAGACACATCACTCTCTAGTTGGTTAAATTTTTATATTTTCTGTGAGTGACATCTTTACTGATAAAGGTTTTTTTTGTTGCAGGTAACGTCTCATACCAAATCTTGACAGAAGCGTACAACAAGCTAACTTTAGAGACTACTACGCTCATACGATCATTTCGTAGACATCAAAACTGGTAATCCAGTTCTTCTGTAACTGGTAACTATGCAGATCACCTTGATACTCGCGAAGACCGGCACACACAGTGGTGCTGGTGCTGTGACTGTTACGATAACGTCATTCCAGGACAACTAGGCATAAATATTTTTTTATTTGGATACTTTTCAACCGAAGATGTATGTTATTTGCAACGGGTTGAGAATATAGGAATTTTTTTGGGACAACGCTGACGAGATGTGTTCGTTGGTGATTTGGACTCCAACCAGCCAGAATGAACGGCTTTTTGGCAGAATTTGGCCATACTTTGGAACTATATGAGCGCCAGGACGCTCATTGTTATTCAAGGTACGGTACTGTGCTTTGGAGTCATTGTGAGATGAAGAGGAGGACCCGTCAGTTACGACGGATATCTTACGGCCAGACAGAAAATCATCCACCCATCTGCAAAGCTTCTCTGAGAGACCATAGTATGGAAGTTTGCATAAGAGAACAGCGTGCCATAGCTGATCGAACGCTATGACATTGCCATAGCAGTTGCCGTGAAAGAATACTTTAGTAAAAGTTTAATCACGTTAGAATATGCGAGAACGGTCATACAAACAATAGCCCGAAAATGTTCCGCTGCTGTTACGAGGCGTGTAAGGTTGATTTTGTCAGTCCATCTCACCTTTCCTGAAAATGGATTGAGATATTGATGTGAGTTTTGGTACACGTAAATATAACGTCAAACATCACAATAACGACTTCAAAACTGTCTACTACAGCCCTCTCATCCGTAGGGTTCGTGCTGGGAAGTTTCTGTGATAATCGAAAAAAATGTACTCTACTGGTTTTTGCATCAGTATCAGTATCTTCATTCATTTTTTTAAATAAAAGAACTAGTCCATTAATCTGTGTATCATTATTGAAAGAAGTAGTGTTAAAGCTAGGTGAACTTCAGGAGACACTTTTCAAGCAGAGTCAATATGGCCTTGGGGAAACGATACCTGTTGCTGCAAATACCAGTGACGTAAAGTAGACATAAACTTTAACATAGACACCGGGAATTTACGGACCCATATATACGAACTTTACTCCGTATTTTTGAGAGCTACATATATATGTCTCGAAAATGTGCATGCCAGCATGTATTTTTGTTACACATCACTTGTTGAAGTGATAGCTGCACATATTGCTGGACTTCGGTAAAACTCAAGCGTAGTTCATAATCTGCCTGAACTATAATGATATACGCTCAGTATTTTGTACTATTTTGCCTCATGTTGAAACGATCATTCGTCAGGCCGGTATCACATGTCAGATCAGTTTCGACTCCAGCATTTTATAACGCTTTATCTATTTTTAGAACAGCCTGGCCGCCGCATCAGCACATACCGAAGAAAAATGACCCGACTATTTTTTCTATACCTACACACGTTTAATATCAGACCACCCGCACGTTGCAAGTACCATGATGGTGATTCCTTCCTCGCTACCTTTATTGCTATTTTATATCTCTGCTGTGTTGCCAGTTGTTAGTACCTGAAATTTGAAAACAAGGAACGCAGAATCAAATGAGACCTACTTGAAGCGACTTATGATCCTTCAGCGATTTTATTATTACCTTCAGTTGGGGGTATTATGTATTGAGGGAGAAGTAAACAAACAGATTCAAGGCACCTAGTCCCCACTGGGCCCCTTGTATCTTTTACTTTGGTTTTCCTAATGGCTGGATCATTAGCCACTCCAGTAGTTAAAAAAGGTAGCAGCAGCTGAAATAGTAATGGTGTACTACTCCACAACCATCTACTGGTAATTGATTTCTGAATCTCTGTTCATTTTAGAAGAAAAATGAACGAACATTTCGGCAGTCACTCAGTGTGGATGCAGTGGCATCTCGTAGACAAAATGTGGCCCTTCTCATCTCCAAAAGCGGAGGTTTCGTTTATTGACGTCTTCGAGGTGAAGAAACGAACCGATCAAAATACTTATCTTCGTCCAAGTTATTTTTAGCCCTCTGAGTGAACCAAACAACCAAAAACGCATCGAATAGTCCTACCGCTTCAGCTCTTAGGCTAATTGAGCCCTGATACTAAGGTCCTTCTCTCAAGAGAAATTTTCAGTTCCTGAGAACTATAGCACGTTGATGCAGATATTATATTACAAGTTATTTACTTTCAACAAGAGGTGGTCTATAATGGCTCTACCACCGCACGTGGCAACATCGAAACTTGATAGGCATCCGCAACAACTGAGATTACGTTCAATATAAAAAAACACGTCAAAAGTAATTTATGACGTGCTTCAGCTGTCAATTGAGAATATGCCAGCGTGCGAGGCTTATAACAAATTGGCTTTGAAATTATTTTTATTAATTTCGCAGGAAGTAAATTATGAGGCATAAATTCGTGTAAGGATTGTAAGGTGATATTCTTATTTAGTGCCTCTCGGTATTTTATTGCGCACCTTTTATTGCTCAAAATGTTGATCAGGTGGCTGAACTGCAATGAAGGCGAAGCCTAAAGATCTATGGCTACTACTGTCTCCCTCAGCCCGTCATCCTCCATAAAGGTATAGTGACGACATGACGTTGAATATTATTGAACAATTTGTCTGCTGTGAGGTGTTTCTATAAGGAAAATCATTCTTTTTTACTACCGTGGAGGAGGTCGCCTCTCTGATATTCGACATTACCCCAACTTTCACCTGTCGGCACTTTGAAATCTTTTTCCTGATGCTTGGGAAGCCGACTAAATAGTGAGGTAACACGTCCGTGGAACTTCCTTTCTTGAGGTGTCCTCTATTTAGCATATAGAAATGCTATAATCCCGCGCACCCTCTCACGTGCTGTCTGTTCAAGCAGACACCCTTGGCCAGTCTCTCCTTACGCCGCCATTACGTTTCATGTTTTCAAAGGCAATAAATGAGAAGTGCTGCGAAAAACTGTTGAAGCTTAGGTGTGCTTAGGAAAACCTCCTCTAGCAGCGTTATTCATGTCAACGCTCGGCCCCACGTTGCGACAAGAACACAAATGCAACTGGAGAAGTTTCGTTGGGAATTACTGGCCATGATAAAGCCCTGACTGTCATCTTCTTCCAAAGCTCCAGGAATTTCCCGGTAGGAAGTGTCTGGAGAGTGATGACATGTAGGAAAGACAGTTGCTAACCGCTTTAACGGTCAGGCGGCATGGTTCTTTGATGACGGGATTGAAAATCTGGTGCCACTAAAAAAAAATGAAAAAATGTGGTGGTACAACTTATGTTCATAAATAAAGTTCCTCTGACTCCATTACAAAACGATTCATACTTGAAAAATGTCTGTCGTATTTTGAACGATTTGGATGTTCATTTTACCTAAAGGAAGGAGTTAATTATTACCTGTATTCACAAACATCGCAAGTGATAGTGAACTAAGAAATGTAGGACATGAACATCCTGTGCAAATTATGACCTTGTAAGGTTTGAGAATGTAGGCATAACGAGGAATAACTTATCTAAAATCGTGCATGCATTCTATGAAAGGTAAGAAATGTCGCAAAGGCATACTCAGAGCGTTGATTTAAAATCTGGAATTTGTATATGTGTGCATGGTTTCTCCTCATGCATACTCATGGAGATTTAACTTATGTTAATTACAAACCACGTTTTTGAGTAAAACAAAATGTGTCCGTAATGCATGCGTGATACACAATAATTTATCAACAACTTAATGGAGCGAAGAGAAACTACGGGTACTACAGGACTTCAGATAACACTTATTTCTAACGTCTACATATCTCGATAGTCTCACTCGTTTGGCATCTATCAGTCTTTCACGTAAAACGTCCCCTAAGGAACTGAAACGCCAAGTCAATTTGTCGGTCGGTCTGTCTATCCAGTGCTTTCAGAATGGTCCTTCGCTAGGGGTCAAGCTAGCAAACTGATGAAATTGATGCTATACTGGCTGATGCTTAATGATAGTCCGCAATCAGAAGTGTATCAAACTCTTTATTAACAACCCAAATAGGAAAAATAATAGCATAATACCTCCGATGATATTAGGGAGTCCGCAAAAAGGGCCAAATATGTTCTTAATGATAGAAAAACATTCCTCAGCAACGATCAAAACTTCTTTGATTTTATTTTATTCCGACACGTAATGAAGTAGTCTTTATTTTTTTCTTCAATTAGAAATAACATACAAAGGGATTCCAAGAGAGAACAAAGTTATGTGATTAGCTGAGAAACGCTGCTAAAATTCAACAAAATTGTCATAAAGGTCTTTGACATATTCCTCAAATAACAATATGTTTTGAAGCTTTGACACTTTGTATCTCGAAAACCAAACCTTTTAGGAACATGTATGTAAAAGCTTTTCTATCTGAATTTGGTTAAAAAGTCTGCCGTTGTGAGTAAAACCTATCATTAAACAACAACCTATATTTTGTCGTAAAATTAGCAGTTGGAAATTCCAAAATGGCGGCTGCACGCTATTTTGAAATATTTTACTAAACGGAATTAAGAAGAATCATTATACTTAAAGAACCAAAACTAGTAATTTGTAATATAAAGTCACTATCCAAAATAGCGAACACTAAAATGCTAAAGCAGTGATACCAAACCTATTCATGTAGAAGGTTTTTCGGAAAGCACAAAATTCTCCCGGGTGTGGCCCCGCCCTCACCTCGAAATTTTTAATGGTTACTTTTACGTCGAGATATGGTATTTATGCATCAATTTAATTACCGCAGTAAAAATGCACTGTAGAGGTTTTAGAGAAAATGCAGTGGGGCGCGTGGATATCTCAAGTTTAAGTAGACTTGATGTCGACAGAAAATGTGTCCCGCTCAGATTTCTTTGGAGATCCCTGGAAATTCTCAGATTCCTTTGGAAATCCTAGGTTCTCTTTAAAAATGTTTTTATCGCTTCATATCTTCTTGAATTTATTCGACTTATATGTCCTCTGCATAAACTCTCAGATCCCCTTAGATTACCTCAGACCCCTTCAAATGCGTTGGATCTCCCGTCACTTGGATAGATAATTCCCTCGGTATTCTTGGGTTACCTCCTCAACGACCCCTCGGTTTGACGTCGACCAGATATCCAAGAATACCAACGTACCTCGACTATATTTTTTAGATCTTCTACAATAATTTGTCACTCCATTTTTTAAACTAAGCTTCCTGGTCGACAATTGAGGTTTTATTTTAATGACGCAAAATCAATCACTGTCTCTATGCCCCAATGCCTGGACTATTACAAGATAGTCCAAAAGTATTTTGTAGCCATTGTTCATTCAGTGACTCGCTAGAAATGAAACATATAAGAACCAGATAATACCCATAGTGGCATAAATAGCTAAAAACATTTTTTTCCGTCGCTAGTAAGTGTTTGTAAAACGAGGAAGAACAGATGATGCGTCAAAAAAAGAAAGTATAAAACGTATGTGTTCCGTACAGAGCTCTGATAATTAAGATTTTCCTTTTTATTAACCATGACATCCTACTTTATGCCTTGTTTATATGATATATGCATATGGAATGACGCCGCGTTTTCCATGGAATATAATTCAAGCCCGGTTTCTCTTCCGCCCAAATCTAATTCGGAAGCGATGTCGGATTTGTCATTTGAAAGAGAAAATTATGATACACTCGGGTGATTTATCAAGTAGGGAAAACTTTTCTTTAGCGATTATTCAACTTTTAGTTCCAGTATAGAAAACTGTACATTCGCTGTCATGTGCTTAATAGAGAGAAAAAATATGTTATTCATGAGCACAGAGATTTGTGTATGTCAGATTGTACCAATTTTGTCAATTGATGACCAACATTGATTGAATAAGTTGTACAAATAGCACAAGTAGATACGACGAATAATCTAGAATCAGAAAAATAGCAAACCTTCTTAGTAGAAGCTTTACTGTTCAGAAATGCAGTCAAGACTATACTATACATCTACACAGGTTTAGGTACCTTTATTGAAAAACGTGTGTTACAAAATGTAACTCGGCCGTTCAAAAAACTTTATTCAAGGATGCATACAAATCTTGCACGTAAAACAACGGCGATTTGTTACGCAATTTCGATAAGGGCTGATTTCGGGTTTGAGTGCAACTGTGCCTCTTCATGCTTCGTTGTCAGTTCGTTTCCCAAAATCTATTCAAAAGTATCGCAAAACAAAACAAATACAAAACGTAAACAGAATACATGTATGTATATACTCCTTACTTCTTTCAGTTACCAGAGGCTCGCGATGCCTCCGAAAATAATAATCAAGTTGACAATTTGCAACCAACAGAACTCGATG
This sequence comes from Acanthoscelides obtectus, assembly GCA_963669975.1. NCBI lineage: Eukaryota > Metazoa > Arthropoda > Insecta > Coleoptera > Chrysomelidae > Acanthoscelides > Acanthoscelides obtectus. The sequence continues at coordinate 24,993,804 of CAVLJG010000005.1, forward strand.
TGATGCAAGCAAAGCAAACAGCTAGCGACCCGAGTTACTAGGTTTTTCGATTTGAGGGCAGGTGCGTTGTCAGTTCGCGCTGTCCCGAATTTTACGCAAAAGTATAGCAACATAAATACAAAACGTAAACAACAGGTATATTCCTTAATACCTTTGGTTACCAAAGAATAACTCCCAATATCTTCAAAAAAAAATCAAATTTACAATTTCCTACCAACAGAACTCATTCTGATGCCTTAGGATTTGCAAACAGATCAAAAACCTAGCGACCCGAGTTACTAGGTTTTTTGATTTTAGGGCAAAATTTTCCTCACATGGCATTGCTTTTAAATTCCTTAGTGCAACAACAATAGTGTACCATGGGCTGCTCTACATAACCAAGAGCTTGAAGAGCATGATACTAAATTCTTCCACGTCTGAAGCTGCTCATAGATCTTTGTCGTTCTCGTGGTTTATCAAAAATGTTGTGTTATTCCCTAGAATAGCCCGTAAATCACATGCTACGCGGGTATTAAAATCGCAATGTTAAAACTACGGGAAACGAGGTGCTCCTTTTGGCATAATACGGACTGCGTAGATGGTGCCCTGTTAGACCGACGTACTGATAACGAATATGATGACGCTGTAGCTAGACTTCATGACCGCCATTTGACGTTTCCCAATCACAATCACTATCATGCGAACTTTGACATAGCCTAAAGCTTTCACAATTGGCTCGGATGCCTCAGAGGAATACCGTGTGCCTGACCCAAAACCAACCCCGCCAAAATTGACTTATTTGGCGCTGATTTGGATGCTATGTGAATTGAACACCTGAAATACTGAGTGACATCAGGTTTGGAGTGTCCATCAATATCGTATTAAAACAACGTTTTATTTTTCACAACGTTTCTTGACTGAAGATCAAATCAAATTTCTTTCATTTACACATTTTATCGGTTTGCTACATGACAAGTTGGTATATTAATTTATCATGTGTAGGAAAAAGACAAATCTCACGACTCGATTCTGTCCAAATTCAATAAATTCCAACTAATTAGATTAAATTAACGGTTTTGAATGGATATCCGTCAAAAACTATAAATAAGTTCTACGTTGTGGAAAAAAGTCCAAGAGAAGCAAACGGTTTCATTTACTATCATTGCAGACCAGATGACCCGAGAGAGAGAGAGAGAAAGAGCATAAACATTCAAGTTTACTATACATCATGTGCTGTTGGTCAATAAATGTAAAATAGATGCACAAGGTGCTAGCAATATTTCAACTGAAACACAGATGATTAGCGGTGCTCTTTATCATTAACGAATTCAATATTCTTCTTAACTGCTTTCGCCTATCTCGTCAAAGACAGTATACCATGGACAGCTGTCTCATGTTTTTTGGCAACTCATCAGCATGGTCTATGCTTGGTCTCTGGAAGCGCGAACGAAAGCACAGAGACTACCCTCCAACCAGAGTATGGGATCTATCGAAATAAGATAGCGCAAAGCACCATCTATTACTAGAATCGACTGGTTCTTTGGTCAGACGGACAAAAGCAGCATGTTTTGTTGTTCAATGGCCAGTAAAATTCATCTACTTTACCGCCAAAATCGCCGGCCTCTAACGGTCACAGTGGTGACTGGACTACCAGACGCGATCTTTGTGTTTCCATCTGACAGCTGCTATACACTCTCACAGTGGTCGATTCTGGTAATACATATCGCTTTGTGATGTCGTATGTCCATACTTAAATAAATACTTGAACTACTTTGTATTATAATGCGATACACCGTAGGGGCTACAAGTACGAGTCTTCCTATTATCACATCTTGATTTTGTCCATCCGACTACAGACAAATGTTCGCTGCTTTATCGAAACTATTATAAGTCCTTACCTCTAAGCCTAACAGTGTTTATCTAGGTATATCATAGAATAGCTGTAGTACATGGGCTCTTGAACTGACTAAGTATGCATCGGCTATTCATAGTCGATTCTAAAAATATGGCTTTCGAGGTCATTATACCAGAATGTAAATGGAATTTAGTGAGTGCATTTCACGAAGTCGGATTTAATATATTTCCATTTATGCGGTAATATAAGACTTTGAGCGGACATCTAAACATATCCGAAGCGAATGTGGAATATGAAAATGTATCAGTATGTTAACTAGGCTGTTTATTGCAGTGGCGGTTCACACACGGAGAAAGCTGTTGAAATCAGCACAAAATATCATCCTATGTTGTCTAAAATCAGGGCTAAAATTGATCCTTATACCTCGAGACAATGTAAAGTTGCAGTTGCAGTTTATAGAGATAACTTTCCGAATCGCTTATGACCCTATTTGATTTATCCTAAATTTACCTAACCGTAGTAATGATTAATTCGGATTGAGTTTTTAGTGCTTTGCTTATATTATTATCAATTCGCTAGTGATATGCACGGGTGGGACGCCTGGGAGAGCAGTGGTGGGGGGATTTGGCTCGCGCCCTACAGCTGAATACATTATATTTCGCATCTATTTACCATTGATATTTCCAATAAATTGAATTATTACTCCATTTTCCGTCTATAATAACTCATATAATAACTCATATAATAACTGCAGGTTATACAGGAAACCTTCAGAAATGATTAAGGACCATATTCGAATTCTCTTAAACTTGTCTAAACTTCATTAACAGGTAACCGCAGTTTGTAATTAACAAATCATAAGCGATCAAGAATATGTACGGAGATAATTTGCATATCATCTTTATTTTTATTTAATTGAGTTAATAGAGAAAAGGCTGGGTCAAATATAAATTAGTCAGCTTAAGCGTAACTATACCTTTTTTGGTCCGCTATGAGAATTTGAATGGATTGTCCTGTGTTTGAGATATATGAGTTCCGATTATTATCTGACATATTATCGAAGTTTATGAGTACATTAGGTGGGCCCCAGGTGGTTTATTTTATTCCCCAAACTCCGCCCCTTCAGCATATCTTCATGATCATATTCAAACTCAACGCACCAAATCTTAAAAGTACCAACTTCCCTTCAGATTGATCCACAGATTACAAAATTTTAAATTTCATGCTTCAAATCCTGTAAAAATAACAATTCTTCACATGATGATCGTCGTACATCATAAATAGGACCAGATGAATTTGAAATAACATCAGATTCAGTTTCAGCGTCACAAAATACCTACGGTAGCCAATTTGAATCGAAAACAGAACATTGTAAAGTTGTATGGGTATGACAACAAAAAGGGTCTATAATGGCTTTGGCAGGAATATAAGTACGTGTTTACAACTCATTGGTTCTAACCATTACTTCAAGAATAAACATGACGACTTACCAAAGAACACCCATTCTATAGGAGATATATGATGTCGACCATGCCGGCCCTTTTTTTGCTGTTTTAAGTCCTGAGCCTTTAAGAAATATGTCAATTAGGACTGATGTTCTGAACAGACAACCCGGATTCTACAAAAAATAAACCTTATTCAAAGAGAAAACTGGATGAAACCAGAACCCTGAATTCCCTCATCTCCACAAGCTTAAAGAGTTTCTTCTGTTGCTGCTCCTCCGCAATATATACTAAGTGACATATAAATCCGAACACTCAGTTTAAATGGTTTTATTTTGATAAAAGTTGGTGAATGTATTTATCTTACTGTAAATAACAAGTGAACAAATTTTCAGCCTTATCAGTTGGACATTCCGGTTTTTATACTGCTTTTTTTTTAATTCACTAACGCTCTAAAAATGAATATTTCAGCCGCAGTAAAGAATCAACGTTGGCGGATTTTGGTTCTTGACATCCTTTACGATCGGTTACGATGCCTAGAGTACGGAGACCTGTACGATTTCGTCAACTTAGTGAGTTTGATAGGGGCCGTACAGTGGGACTTCGGGAAGCTGGACTTTCTTTTCGGGCAATTGCAGTTAGAGTGCAAAGAAGTGTAGTCACTGTGGTTAGGTGTTGTCAGGCATGGCTTCGAGAAGGCCGTACGCAAAGAGCAAGGGGCACTGGACGCCGCCGTAGAACAACAGACCATGAAGATCACCGCCTAAGATTATTGGCCTTAAGGGACCGTTTCTCCACTACCTGGTCCATTGCAAATGAATGGTTTGCAGAACACGAAAGACCTATTGGCATGCGAAGTGTTTACCGACGAATGAGAAGTTTTGGCTTGTTTTCATACCGGCCACACTGGGTCCTCCCTTTAACTCGAAAACACCGACGTAATCGCCTTGAGTGGTGCAGGCAACGGTCACTCTGGGATCAGGAATGGAACAGTATTGTCTTTAGTGACGAGTCTCGATTTTGTTTAGGCATGCACGATGGTCGAGCCAGTGTTAGAAGGCGACGTGGTGAAAGGAGGAATCCACAGTTTTTTGTTGAAAGACATGTTCATCACACTGTTGGAGTTATGGTTTGGGGTGCTATAGCTTATGGTTCCAGGTCACCTTTAATCTTCATCAGAGGTAACATGAACGCGCAGCGTTATATCAACGAAGTTCTAGAACCCCATCTTTTACCCGATCTTGACACCCTGGCAGATCCAACTTTCCAACAAGATAATGCCCGACCACATGTTGCAGGAGTCACAATAGACTTCTTTCAACATACTGATGTCACATTGTTACCATGACCACCAAGATCTCCCGACTTATCCCCAATTGAGCACGTGTGGGATATGATGGGCAGGAGATTGCTCAATTTGCAACGTCCTCCTCAGACTCTAGAAGCAATTCGAGAGGAGTTGGTGGTTGCCTGGAATGAGATACCACAGGAGGACATTGACCACCTAATCAGAAGCATGCCTAGGCGCGTTGGAGAATGCGTAGCACATCAGGGTGCATCCACACATTATTAAAGGTCAAAGGGCTTTATAGCAGTGCAATCATTTTGAAATTTTTATCATTTACTTATTATGCTTCACTAAGTACTTAATTTTATTAAAATAAAACCATTTAAACTGGGTGTTCGGATTCATATGTCACTTAGTATATTTTAAAAGTACAGTTATTTTAAACGCTACTTTGATCCAATGTCTCAAAAATGCTAGATTAGCATCATCATTGATAAACCGTTCCCAATAGTATTGACATTTCGCGTTTTATATCTAATTTTCTTGAACCTGAAATTTTTTGAGATGACGGCTTTGTCTCTGGAAGGAAAATCTTTAGTAAAACAAATTAACGTATTGCTAGAGACTTTCTCGCAACAAATCATCAGGAAATATGCTCTTAGGAATATATTTTTGCAGACGATTTGTATTACGCATGGTATCAGGAGTATACAAGAAAATCATGGTATCTCTGACACTTTCGAACTCGTAAATGATCAGCATAACAAACATATCAAAACCAAGGGTAAATATCCTGTAGTTCCAAAACATATCAATCCCCTACTGCTTTGCAAATTTTGAGATGATTAGCAAAATGGCGAATCCTCTTAGAACGTGATCAGCATTTTATACCGTTAAAGGGGGTTCGTGACCCCTCCCGCCCCTCATATACGCCGCTGGCTGCGTGCACACGCATTTGACTTGGAAGGATCCCACATGTACCCTGAGCGATTTAACCCGCATGGTGTGGAATATCTCGAATATACGGACCAGTGCCCTGGAATCACCTGATCCTTCCAACGCCACTGGTGGTCTCGTGAGCATCAGTGTACCTGTATGTGTGCATGCTCTTGAACAACCACAGAGACAGACATCTCTTTCAATGTTTACGGCCTGGATGTAAACAGTGTGCTTTACACGCATACATAATCAGATGGAAGATTCTGTTCCAACGTACACAATTCTGCGAATGCTGTTATTCGTCGTCAGTGTAAGACGCCCACTGATTTTATGATATTTGCTACCACCTTCTTTGTTTTTGATTGAGAACCCCTCAGGATATACATAACATAACAGATGTATCCTACAAAAACTAAAAAAAGCTTGTTTATTAAAACCAATGATCTTGTGTGGAGGAAATTGTTCCTGGGAACTGATTTCTGAAAGTGAAATTTTATAGGTTACAAGGAAGCAGCACTAGCCTCCACTTGAAAGAGGGCTGTCGATTTGAGTTATTTTCTTTTATTATGTATTGCTGCTTTTCTTAGTATAAACTATGTTTTTTCTTCTTCTTTTCTACTCATTGATTTTATCATTGTTCTTTCCCTGTGTAAAAAGTAATCTACGGGTTTTGTGTTGGTACTGTTGTCAGCGCCTGCAAATGAAAAGCATAGTAAGTCTTGTTATAACTAACATTGAATGCGTATAGTGTACAATAACACAGTAAGTAGATCCTACGATCCATCATCTAGAATCAGAAAAGTTAGGTCAGTTAAAACTATGTTTTTTTTTCGTTCTAATTATTAAGCAAATATCTAATCAACCTACGAGGCTTTATGATTGTATACATGACTGTAGTTGCTCAGGTGTCCAAAAAAGTTAAATTACATCTCTGTAAAATATTCTTAATAACTCACTTTCCTAAAAATGAACTCTTAGTACCTCCACATATAATGATCAGATTTACAATGTATCAAAAAATAGCTGATCTTGATACCTTAGACACAGCACATTCAAACCAAACAAAACCCTAAAAACTGGAGGTTTTTCGATTGAACGGCAAAGTAATATTCATTTGAGAACACTTAGCCTGAGGAATTTTAACCTTCACAAGTAGCTAATCCACTCAATTGTTATTCTAAGTTTCTTTATTTAGAGATCCTAGGTAGTTGATAATATCTAGTCATTTGCAGGTAACCATGCTATTTGGCAAACATAAGAAAGTTCTTGCCAAGAATATGTAAGCTCTGCAGCAAAAGTATAGCAACTTCTAGGTCCTAACCAGATATCTCAGTTTCTTCCAACCAAATGCGATTAACGGTATATGTTTGTACCAAATCTTGTCGTCCGTGGGTGATTTGAGATTCAACAGGTTGAAGGGAATGGCTTCCTGGCAAAAGCTGCGAGCTTTCAGTTGATTGCTGGTGTCAGATGGCGTATTGCCTGTCGCTACTAGTGATGTGAATATTGTAACAACCAAGTACGAACTACTCGTTACTTAAAATATTCTTCACTATACTGGATTGAATCTACCCGGTACTCTTACTTTCTTCGTATAGTTGGTGTTGTTTCTTCAACACCGAGTATCTACAAGTGGTACACTCCAGATTCATATCATGATTTGTAAGATCAAAGTAACGGGTACTGTCGGTATTGAAAAGTACCGATCGTTAACACCACTATTCGCTACGGACCGTCTGACCTTTTCAGATCAAGCTTATTTTGCCAAATATAAACTACAAACGAACTGCAACCGATCCAACGTTTTAGCGTGAGAAAATTTTGCAACTTCCAGTTGTTTCATACTAACGATCTCTTTCTTTCTGCTAACAGTAACGCCACAGTATGATTAAGTTCATTAATGAACCAACTTAGTCCGTGAAAAATTAACTGTAACTAATTGTGCCTCTTTTTCTCCCACGTAACATCCGTGAATCTACCGAATGTTCCCTAGTAGACAGTCCACAACATTTTTTCCGCATCGAGTGGCGCCTATGAGTGCAAGATAGCTAGTGACATACCTGTTATGGTGTTTGACAAGAAAAACAGTTACTTATTGCTGATATCGCTTTATATGGGGGAGCTGCACTGACAGTTCGTCTGTATTAGATTGGACACGGTTCTGAGTGCACCTATAGACCAGTCGTTTTATGTAAAGCACCATGGTCCCAACTGAACCTCATTACTCTGGCACTATAGAGGGATTAAAAGCGGAAACTCACATTTGTTGATACAGGGCTAGAATATCTTAGGAGCAGTACAAAAACTGAACTGTTTTTATACTGAAGCAGCCGTGTAGGCGGAAGCCCAAATATTGGGCAACTGCGGGGAATGTAAGGAGCTTAACAGTACCTCCTCCATCCGAACTTAAACTGAATAAACCGTTCTGAAATAAAAGTACGATTATAGACATCAAACAAGAGTGAATTTTTCCAACTCAGAGGCGTATGTACTATTTAAAATGTTATCGTTGATCTATTACTAGACATGGAGTGAAAAAACTTGGCAATCCTGCTTTGGAGATAGTAAGACCATTGCGATCCAAAAGGGGTTAATGGCGGGGTTAATAAGAAGAGCTAAAAGTAGATGGCACTACTTAGGTTATACACGCTAAGTACAATACGGGTAGTTGTGGTTAGATACAAAGTTAATATGAACTATAGGACTGGTAACGACTCGAAGGTATGCTCACTTATGCTTCAATAGCAATAAACGTTGTCAGTGGTAGACATTAGCAATAAACCGTATCGCAGGTAGCAAATCTCTTTCCTATTGAAGATCACCACGCAATATGCTGAGCTTACACCTTTTGCCACCTGTCGAGTGATTAACTGAAATCAATAAAATTTTTATAACCAGGTGTGTTACATTGTGCTAACAGAGACCATTGACTCGTATTGATAAGAACATCGTCTACCATAGAAACAACTGTGAGCGAATCTACCTAACAATTGAGGTTGGAATGTAAAATGTAAAATTTTAATACATATAGAAAGTATGTCACTTGGTAATGTTGTTTTGAATTTCAGTCTATGATTTGTTGATTGTTCATATGCTATAACTTTAATAATTATTAAGTTCCGTTTTTTCGCCTTATATAATTTATCTCTGCTTATAAACAATAACTAAGCGAATCATATCGCAACACAATATTCCGCCTTCAATTAATTTGGACATGTTTGGTCAGTACCTTGAAGCTTTGGAAGTATTTGACAATGCACTCAGTAATTGTAAAATAATTGTTGCTGGTGACTTTAATGTCGTATCATCCAACAGTGACGTTAATGATCAGAGGTCTCAATTAATGAGCAACTTTATTTCGTTTTTAGATTTAACTAATTTTAATAATATTCCAAATATAAATTGTCGAATACTGGATTTAATTTTAGGAAATATCAAAATAGAAGTCCTCAGAGATAATACACCTTCTGTTAAAGAGGACGTTCATCATCCTGCACTGATCATGGAATTCATTACATCCGGATCTCCAGCGAAATTCCCATTTGCTGATTCTCCACGGTTTAACTTTCGCAAAGCTAACTTTCCTAAAATGTACACAGCCTTGCAGGATGTTATAGTAATTGGACGGAGGTGATCAGTGATGTTGATGTCGCTGGTACCGCCTTGTATTCAGTTATCAATAACATCTTTGAGGTCCATGTCCCTAAATGTAAAAGTAAAATGTTTTCGTATCCCCCATGGTTCACACGTAAAATTATACTTAATATCAAGAAGAAGGACATATCAAGAAGGAACTGGAAACGTGACGGTACTAAGTTTTCTTATGATCAGTTCAGTAATTTTAGGAAGCTCATTAAGAACCAGATCAGTGTTGCCTACTCCGCTTACGTCCAATCGGTTGAGGATGCCATTGTCAATGATCCTAGCAAATTCTGGTCATTTGCCCGGATCAAAAAACAGCAATCTAGAATCCCCCCAAGGATGACGCTTAAGGGCAATGTCTGCGATACGCCTCAGGATATAGTGGACAGTTTTGCTACCTTCTTTTCAACAGTTTTTATCCCGTCTGGTCTACTAGGGTCATCTCCTCCAACAAATAATTCTACCTATATCATTTCTTTAAAAAATATAAGTGAAGAAAACGTAATTAGGGCTTCGAAAAGATTAAAGAACAAAATGGCGTCTGGATGTGATGGTATTCCAAGTTTTTTCGTTAAAGATTGCATTCATATACTAGCCAAACCGCTGGCTTCCATATTCAACCTAATTCTAAAATCAGAGACATATCCAGATATCTGGAAGACTTCTAAAATATGTCCTTTCCACAAAAGTGGAGATATCTCTGATATTTCCAACTATCGCCAAATATCAATCATGTGCAATTTCAGCAAGTTGTTTGAGATCATCGCTTATGAAACGGTTTACTGCTCGGTCAGGGGTGCAGTCTCTTTTAATCAGCATGGGTTTATGAGAGGCAGATCTACGGTCACCAACTTGGCTCTAATTACTTAATACATTTATGAAGTACTGGACGGTCAGGGACAAGTTGATGTCATCTACACAGATATTCAGAAGGCGTTTGATCAAGTTGATCATTATGCACTTCTGGATAAGCTTAAAACAGTGGGTATGTCTGATGCAATAATGTCGCTCATGAATTCATATTTGAGGGATAGAAGGTTATTTGTCGAATATGGTGGTCATAGGTCGAGTTACTATCGGGCCACATCCGGGGTACCTCAAGGGTCAAATCTAGGTCCATTATTGTTTTTGATATTTATTAATGTCTTTTGACCTGAAGTGTTTCCATTTGTTTTTCGCTGATGACCTTAAAATCTGCACGTCAGTCAAGACAGTCGAGGATTGCGTCATGTTGCAAGATGACTATTTCAAAATGTAAAGTTGTGACTTATACAAGAAAGGTTAACTATTTAATTTATGATAATTATAACATCAATGGTCAGGTTATAGGCAGATGCACCTCTTATAGGAACCTTGGAGTCACTTTTGATACCAAGCTAACGTTTACTGAGCATATACTCAATATCTCGACGGCTGCCACTCGATTACTGTATCAGAAACTGGAAGGGTTTCTCCAATGTTGATACATTAATAACTTTATTTTTTACTTTTGTCAGGAGCAAGTTGGTGTATGCGACTCTGATCTGGTCTCCTATATACCAAAATTCTGTGGTGATCCTTGAGGCCATTCAACGTAAAGCTTTAAAGTATTTCCACCTTAAATGCACAGGTTCTTATCCAGAAAGAGCTTGTGACCATAGTGCCCTATTAGAGTCTTTCAATTTGGATTCACTGTCAACAAGACGAAACATATTTGCTTTGTCGTTTTTGTATGGCCTCATTCATAAAATTGACTGTCAAAATTTACTTGAAAAAATATGTTTCCGCGTTCCAAGGCTAGGGAGTCGACAACAAACGGCATTCTATTGTCAAGCTGGCTGTACAAATGTTATGACAAAATCGCCAATTAATCGCATGTGCTGCGTCATGAACAGTGTTACTCAATCCTGTGATATTTACAGTGACAGTTGTGCATCGATTATTAACTGCTACAGATCATCCAATCTTATTTAGAATGTGTGATACTATAGATTTAAGTCCAAGAATCATGTCTCTTTAATTGTTATTGTTTTCAGCATTTCCCGTAATTGGGTTTCACCTGTTGGAAATAAATAAATAAATAAATAAATAACACAAATACTATTTCTGCTCTGCCAAACGTGAGTACACCCAGTACGATTGGCTACTCAAATATCTCTCCAGAGAAAAACATGTACGCCGATGTATTGGCTTGCCACTTTGGTAGGCAACTGAAGACTTGGCTCTGTACTGAATCTACTTTGATAACATAAGAAAATTACTCATTTAAATATATCTATGGCTTAAGATGTCGCTTCTAATCCCTATGCTGTTGTCTTTAATTTCAAGAACGAGTCAACACAACTCGCTTGTATTGGAAGAGAGTCAAAATTTTTCTTAGTATTGAGCTTCATATTTCAGGATCTAGGAGTACGTGAATTTAAATCCTTGAAAATCAAACAATTTCAACAAAGTTTCCTATATTAGTTCAGGGATTATTTCTACCATTTGACGTCTTCACACTGTTTGATATTTGAAAATGTGTACGATTAGTTTGAGACGGCTGCCTTTCAAATCTACAGACGTTCCTGAATGTGAGCTAAACGAAAATATTTGCTTCTTGGGTCGTTGGTCTCCTTTCTGTTACCCGGTAAGTGGTGCATCGTTGTATACTATAAAATTTATTACAAGCGTTGAATCGTAGATAAGGCGAGTAACTGTAGCAGCAATGTTTTACATGTTTCCTTCACAAGCCACTTCAACCTTTCACGCGAACAGTTGTACTTAAAACGTACTAAAATTTATCTCTCCAACTTTAATTACATTTAATGAAACTTGACTAGATGCCAGGAAAAGTTTGCAAGGTGGAATAGCATACCGCTTAGATTTGCTGCAGCTAAGTTCAATATACCTTGATCAGAAGGAGTTTCGGGTAACTTTGGGTGATCTCAGCAAAGAAGCTTTATAGTTTTCTATTTTACAGGTTTTATCTATTGACTTTCTATTTCAACTGTAACGCGGCTAATGTTTTGTAATCCCATTACTTGATACTTACTGTTTGGTTACTGTTACAGTACAGTCTTAAAGTATCATAGAGAAGAGAAAAATCATAGTATTACGGCAACCTTTTGTTCAACTTTAATGGATTGTGTATAGCAATGTTACTAAGCTATACATCTGTTCAGCATCGTATAAGGGCATCTCATATACTTAGAAGAGATAACGATCTCATATTACAGTTAAATAAAAATGGTAATAGTCGACAGCGCACAGACAACAAAGTAGCAAAGATACTCTTTAAACACCGTTCCCTTAGCTTTTTGACTGCACGTTGTGATCATTACCTGTCTAGTTTGACGTACATATACTAAGTGACATATAAATCCGAACACCCAGTTTAAATGGTTTTATTTTAATAAAAGTTGGTGAATGTATTTATCTTACTGTAAATAACAAGTGAAAAAATTTTCAGCCTTATCAGTTGGACATTCCGGTTTTTATACTGCTTTTTTTTAATTCACTAACGCTCTAAAAATGAATATTTCAGCCGCAGTAAAGAATCAACGTTGGCGGATTTTGGTTCTTGACATCCTTTACGATCGGTTACGATGCCTAGAGTACGGAGACCTGTACGATTTCGTCAACTTAGTGAGTTTGATAGGGGCCGTATAGTGGGACTTCGGGAAGCTGGACTTTCTTTTCGGGCAATTGCAGTTAGAGTGCAAAGAAGTGTAGACACTGTGGTTAGGTGTTGTCAGGCATGGCTTCGAGAAGGCCGTACGCAAAGAGCAAGGGGCACTGGACGCCGCCGTAGAACAACAGACCGTGAAGATCGCCGCCTAAGATTATTGACCTTAAGGGACCGTTTCTCCACTACCAAGTCCATTGCAAATGAATGGTTTGCAGAACACGGAAGACCTATTGGCATGCGAAGTGTTTACCGACGAATGAGAAGTTTTGGCTTGTTTTCATACCGGCCACACTGGGTCCTCCCTTTAACTCGAGAACACCGACGTAAGCACCTTGAGTGGTGCAGACAACGGTCACTCTGGGATCAGGAATGGAACAATTGTCTTTAGTGACGAGTCTCGATTTTGTTTAGGCATGCACGATGGTCGTGCCAGGGTTAGAAGGCGACGTGGTGAAAGGAGGAATCCACAGTTTTTTGTTGAAAGACATGTTCATCACACTGTTGGAGTTATGGTTTGGGGTGCTATAGCTTATGGTTCCAGGTCACCTTAAATCTTCATCAGAGGTAACATGAACGCGCAGCGTTATATCCACGAAGTTCTAGAACCCCATCTTTTACCCTATCTTGACACCCTGGCAGATCCAACTTTCCAACAAGATAATGCCCGACCACATGTTGCAAGAGTCACAATAGACTTCTTTCAACATAATGATGTCACATTGTTACCATGGCCACCAAGATCTCCCGACTTATCCCCAATTGAGCACGTGTGGGATATAATGGGTAGGAGATTGCTTAATTTGGAACGTCCTCCTCAGACTCTAGAAGCACTTCGAAAGGAGTTGGTGGTTGCCTGGAATGAGATACCACAGGAGGACTTTGACCACCTGATCTGAAGCATGCCTAGGCGCGTTGGAGAATGCGTAGCACATCAGGATGCATCCACAAATTATTAAAGGTCAAAGGGCTTTAAAGCAGTGCAATCATTTTGAAATTTTTATCATTTACTTATTATGCTTCATTAAGTACTTATACAAAATTTTATTAAAATAAAACCATTTAAACTGGGTGTTCGGATTTATATGTCACTTAGTATATCTGGAAATTACATTTAGAATGTTAGTATACTGTTGAGAATTCTTTATGCATTTAAAGAAGTTATACTGTCAGGTAACGTTGCTATCACTCGACATTCGTAGAGGTGGATCTGGTGGTTCAGCCTTATTTCATTACCACAAAGATCGCTGGACCTAAATCCACTAAATTTTAATTGTGGCTCTCAGAGAATTTGCATCCTAAGATGAGCTGACCAGGGCGGGTTCCAAAATTATACCAGCCTCGAATTTGCTAGTTGTTATTCTCGCAGGTTGAACAAATGTATTATGAAAAAGCGTAGGGCATGTAAATGGAGCTCATTCCATTAAAAAATTTAATATAAATTGCGCATCTGCCAAGACTTTTACGCAAGAACCAGAATATGCTTTTCTGAAGGCTTTTTTGATGCGCTGAGTCAGAATGCGCCATCCAAATATCTCAATTGGCTCTAGTTTCAACACTAACCTTAATATGCAATCTTTGACTAAATTTGAAGATTTGCAGAATGGCGATTTTTTTATCAAAATAAAAATCGTTAAGTAATCGTTAAGTTAAATGCGTCAAAGCGATATTTTCATTTTCATAACCGGTCTTTCGACCGGTGAATGGTATTTTAAGTGTTAATATCGAACCTATCCTTTTTTTAAAACTGACCCTTCTTATTATAACTACGATTAGAATTCAATGATAACAGTGGCCGAGTTACAATAATAGCGTTTAAACGCTTCCAACAACCAGCTAACTTTTTCAACGTTGGTTCAGTGAAAACGTTTGATTCTTCCTAGCTAAATGATATCAAAGTCTGTCGTGAGAGCGGCTCTTTACTAAAATTTAGACTTTGGTTGACATTTACGTAATACTGCGTGTGATGAAATACTTAATTCGGAGTATTCTTAAACAAATTTCGAGCAAAAATCTAGCTAATTGGAAAAACTGTACGTGATGAGCTGAATTCAAGTCATTTTATCAACAAAAGGTACTATAAGAAAGACAGTAAGTGATGACGTGACCTACTTTTATCTGTAGGATTATCCTTTAATTAATATAGTAGTCCATTATTACCCTATGGTTCATCTAAACATTATTCTTCAAACACTCGAAGAGCCTGCTTATCCCATCCTGAACCTATTGAACCACTAAGCCGGTTTCGTACAGAAAAATATGTCAATAGGGTGCACCAGAAATGCACTTCCACTCAAGTGCAACACACTTCATGACGGCTGCAGTAAGAAAAAACAGACTATTCCGACTTACCCTATATTCCTGTGGATTCTCATCATGATGGCCGGAAGATTAGTCTTCTTGTAAGTCAGCCATTGACATCATTGTCCGATAACATGTTAGTATCGAGAACATCCACTTTTTCAGTCTGACGCCTATTTGTTGCTACTTCGTTCGCGTATGATGATAAGGCATATTTCCGAGAACTTTGAGGTTAGTGCACATCTGCTCCACTTCACACAAGTGCAATATGTATCCAATTGGCCACTGTCGTACGTCATGGTATAAAAGAAGGAATCTGTGCTGAGTCGGACCAAGCAGGTAGGATTGAGTTTTTACTAACAGTTTGGCCACAGTGGTGACCTTTTTCAAGGTACCGATAAGCAAAAGTGAAACATATAAATGAGAAAGTCTGTCCAGTCTATCAGCATCACGAACTACGCTTCGAAGAGACGTAAATATTTGTGCATTTACCAACTGAATCCCGAAAAAGGTTGAAGGCATGGTTTTATCCTCAAAAATAGTCAGAGTATCAAAAAAGTAGAGATGGCAAACATATCTCGAAAAAATGTTTTATAACAATAGGGTTTTACCAGCTCCAATCCATTGGTATCTAAACTGTGACCTTGACTATGACCTTCATGGGCACTTTAAAGTCATGATAGTTTTCTTGAGTGAAACCCCTATTTTTGACACCAGAAATGCAAAGAGTGGGACATTTTACGATAAAGTGGATCCATGATTTTTAACAGGAAACGTCTATTTTCAATTCCTGAAAAGTAATATTGTGTTCAAGTATATTCTTGCCAATTAACCTAACCATGATGCTCAAGGTTAATTCAAGCTTAGATGAATCTCTCCGTAATCCCTTTACTTTTTTTCGGGGACATAAGGAAGGCCAAGCACTAAAATGAATTTCTTGTAGCCTTAAAATGTTGGATAAAAAATATTCGTTGCCAAAGCATCTATTGCATTACTTTGAATATTGCATTTCTTTCTCCGAAACCAATCCCCTTCATACAAATGGGAAACGAGTGACTTGTATGCTGGTTCAGTCTAGTACTTTATATTTATCTGTCTTCCAGGTGACAGTTCATTGATTTTTACCACTACTATAACTGTGCTGCATTTTGCACTGGCATGGCGCAAACCCATAATATAGTTACGTTCCCAGGTTTTTCTTAGTATCCTTGTTTCTAGCATCAACATTTGATCGATCATCTTTCAAAAAAGGCTCTGATCAGCAATTCTCAGAACCTCTCCAACGTCTATCCTTATAATAAAATGTCATCTAATTTTCGAATGTCTGACGTATATAAACAAGTCTCTCCCAGATCGCACCAAGAACAAAGTTGTCCAATTACATGAATTCCAGTGATGTATTTTTAAGCTCAATCTTGTTTTGGCTTCATAACAGTCGACCAATTAATTGGTTTATAAGATAAATGTATTTTTTATATCAAGAATTGCGATTAGCCAGAATTCGTGAAAATCAGAACAATATTGTAAACTAGTTCATTTATAATCTGCCGGTTTTGTTTGCCAGTGCTTGCTAGTTCATATAAATCATACTTTTTCTCTTTTTGAGAGCAGATCATTCAATTGCATGATGCACTTTACACCTAGATATTCTAATTTGCTTGTTAAATTTATTTGAGTATTTGCATTATAACAATTAGTTTGCATATAATTGAGGAATGGCAACTTGATTCTAAGATTTGTGAACGCCATGAACATGGTTAGGTATTTATATCTGAACCAGTCTGCAGTGATTATTAAGTCTCCTTCAGCCTCCCTACGAGTTGTAATCCGAATAAATGATCGTCTGTAAACTAGATGATTATGCGTTCATATTTTAAGCTGAGCTGGTTATTAATGGAATACTATAAGTTATCAGTTTGAGCTTAAATAATTATTTATTTGTACTTACTGTTTTCTGTTGGAAAGTCAACCTTTCATGAGGTTATAAGTCCTGCCTCTGATTCCTGAGTCGTGTAAGGTTTCTAATAGGTTGCAGTGATCTACTTTGTCGAAGGCTTTTGTTGCTATATTTAAGAACACTTAGTGTATATTCACATTGATCTAGTAATTTGTACAATTTTGGTGTCATACTTTCTTAACATCGGGTCATTTTATTAAGGTCAAACTACATTTTCTAACTGACGTGTGGGCCTTTCGAGGATATGATTTTGGGGTGATTGTTATCCAGAGTGTGAAAACATCAACAGTATGGCGTTACGGTTAGTCCCTGTCGCGCAAAATCAGTTAAGGCTGTTGGTAACGTTTTATGCTGTTTTTCTGTGGTCGCTGATTGTATTTTTGCGATGGTCTGTAGTGGTATATGCTTTAATGATGCTAATATTACTTTTCTACTCCTTATTAAAGAATTTCGGATTTTTTTTTGGTTCAATATTTTGAATCTTAATCTCATACTTTCACGAGAAATATAGATGCGATCGAGTTCAATTTTCGTGTCCACATTAGGTTGTAACTAGTATTATTTTCTTAGAAACTCGTTCTTTTCAAACGTTATACGAAAACTAAGCAAAGATGGGGGTTGGATGCTCATTACACGTAACTAATGGTATTCTTTTGATATGTGGAGCATTTTTGAGATTGATCAAAAAGTAAGCAAGATAAGATGGAAATAGCATGAAAAAATCTATTTGATTAAGCACTCGCTCCGCCTACTTACCGCTGTCAAGGTTTTAAGCAACTCGCAGTATCCAGCCTAGTTGCCAGATTGTTTTCCATTATGTTACTGTACTTACAGACTTCATTGGGTTATACAATGTCGCTCAAAGATTACTTCATAAAAGCCGATTCAAGTGGCGGCCTTCATCTTTATCTCAAAAATGAGGCCATATTTCTAAAATCGTCAGGGTATCAAATATCCGTAGTCTAATGTCACACGATCAGTAAATACTGAGTTAAATGACTGTATCTAATGATCATTTAGTTGGTATTAAGGAATTTCTGCGTAAGCTCCCCCATGAAATAATTACTGACGTCTAGGCTACAAGGTCAATATATCACATTTCATGGTAAATATTGATGGATCACGGTAAATACCGATCGTGTGACATTCGCCTTAGAATATTCTAAACAGCCACTCTTTGAATAGTTACCAATATTACCTTCCACATTAGTGAATAAACATTTTACACGATATACTGAATGTTGAGACTTTCCTTCTCAGAAACTATATCAAAGTTAATTTGGGGTAAAACAGCTCCGAAAACGCAAAGAAGAGATTAAAGAAAAATAATCACTAATTATTTTGTACGACATTTCAGATGTGTTGTCTGTAAGTACTTCTTAAGAAGTTATCGCTATTTGATTCTGGAATACCAATTTGTTTACTTCTTCATAAACTTGCAACAACTGGAGCTGTCTACGTCTTCCACTGCGTGTACACTGGCGGCATTTGCAGAGTATCTATATTATCCCGAAAACGCCCACAGTGAACTAACAACAGATCGGTGTGTCCGTTATTTTTGTATGCATCTGCCTATTTCGATTTACTTAGGCTGATTGCTGATCAACTAGGTTAACCTGCACACCGTGGGGCGCCTGGTTGGGATATTGACTCACATAGCCATAGTGCCACCAAGCTTCATACCCTTTCACGTGGGAGGAGAAGGAGGCAGCATGGGAATGACATATTATGAGCTCTTCGGAACTTAATACCTCGTTCACCTTATGGATTTGCTACATGTATTACTAGGAAAACTTGCTTCTTACAGGCTGTCATATATGCTCTGTGAAGGAGGACACCCTATATATATATATATATATATGTATTATGAAAAAACGCACGTATTGAAAAAACAATTGCAGTTCGTACTGCTTCTCATACTTCAACCAAGCAAGGATGCATAATATCAACAGCGATGGAGCAGAGTTGGTAGACCAGTTTCTTCAAGGGATCGTCGCCTCGATAATAACCTGAATCACCGCTGCGGACAGCAGGTAATCTGACCTGTTAAACGCACCAGAATTATAATAGCTCTATCACTGTAATCTGAGGCTAGAACAGCTGACAGACGAATGGGAATTCATTGCTGTTGTAACTCTTTATTAATTCAACCTCGACACTCATTCACTTTTTGCTGGTGCCATTTTCTTTTTTAGATCCCTTGAAAAAAGTAGATCCTGTTCTCCACTTATCTCTGAGAATGAATCTACCGTATGAACTGTCACCGCCGTATACAGGGTATCAGGAAATCGAAGGATAATCCTGCAACTGGAAATAGGTCACACCATGAGCTACTGTCTGGAAAAATTTTGTTGAGTCAAAAGCTTCATTTTTTTAAAACAGTACCATCCTGAAGAACGCATTGGATGTACATCTTTTTAAAGTATGTGGCATGGTGGTACTTGCATTAGAATAGTTTGATTAGGACCTCGCCACAACATAAAAACCAATCAAACCGGGCCTAGAAAATTGCTATTTGTAGAAATGGCAACAAGTAGACGAGTTTTGATTTTTGCTAGAAAAATTGGTTCCTCCATACATCGAAAGCAGAAGCATTTGACTTAACGAAATTTTACCAGACAGTACGACATGATGTGACCTATCTTCAATAGCAGGGTCATCCTCTAATTTCAGGACATCCTGTATAAATGGGAGTTACTGAGGTGATTATAATCGAAGAATCTTTAATGAAATCCGAAAAATGTTCCACCCCAGGGGAATCAGAATTATCGAAGCTGATCGAAAAAGAATTGGGCAACAGTTAAGGGTTTTAGTAGTCCTCCGTATGAAAACATGGCTCTGTTCTATGTAGTATGACCATTAAGTAGGTAACTTTTCCATGTTAATGGGGATTTCTATTGCTGGACGCTATATTCAACGAAAGATCGAAAAATGTACATTCCATTGAAGTTTGGTACTTTTTGTTTTTCACGTCCTTTAACAGCTCATTTTAATAAAACTGAAAGTACTTTCAGTTAAATTTCATGAACATGTTAGACCTCGTGTAGTCTTTGAATTTTGTTCAACAACAACGTTATATTGGATGATTCAGAAAATGTGACAATATTTATATGTTAGAAAGCACATCCACAGATAACAAAAAAAAATCAATGAACATAAGTCCTAAGGAAGAAGCGGTTGTAAAATTCTACAGGACTGACGAGACTGAATAAAGAAAAAACCTGAACATTGTTTAAAGTTATGGTGAGTTAGGATGACAAGACTTTATTAATACACTACATCCAATTTTCAGTGCACACTTCACAAACTTCAGGATATTTTAAATCAGATCGGGTTGAAGTTTTTCACATTAAAAATATTTTAACCACTTTTTCTCTAAAACAAGTTGTGTCACAAAGATTTTACATGAAATAAGATTTAAGTAGAATTGAGTAACACAGTAAAAATGCAATGGATTGTTCAGTAGCCCAGAAAACCTTTTCTCATTTTAAAGTAAACATTTCTCAATTTATACGCCACCGTTGTATGCTCAGGCACAATAGTTTTCATGTATTGGCAGTAATGTCAGTTTCCAATCTGAAGATATATTTTTTTGGATTTTGAAATTATAATTTCAACACCCCTATCTCGGTAAGGAAGCATTTTACGACGAAGTTCGTATAATCTACTTTATGCTCTAGAAGTCTCGCCACTCTTTATTAACCACACTGTATAATATACAAAGTATAAAAAAGTAGAATCATGCAGGTGGCGCGCCAACATCCCCATTTCCAAATACCGTTATAAAAGTATTTACTCCTACTGACTACGAACACACACTAATAAAAAATGCTCGAAAAACCTTGAAATAAAAAACGGTTCTGTGATACTAACATCTTGAACTCATGACCATTAGAAATAACACCCATAAAGGATCGCGAGAAGCTGTAGGATGTAGAAAATATCTACCACGAATAGAGTAATGTTGAATAATATGATATGGTCCGTGCTGAATGAAGGAAAAAAACGCTCCTACGCCTTATAACAGGAATTTTAACTGGACATTTGCAGTGGATATAAATGTATTCTCAATAAACTCCACACCCAGTTTAAGAGCATGTAAACGAAAACATGATCGTTCGACGTATCGTCGTCAATCAATTATATAATTAGTGGAACGATGCTGTACAAATTTGAGGCAGCTATTAGCAATTTGATTATGTTCGAGATATGAAACTGGAGCTCGATGGTTTGCACACCTACTGATGTCTCGGTACAGACAACATAGTTTGTAGCAGGTGTCTCATTAAAAACGCAATCCAATATTTATAATCTGGCTCGTAGATTTCTACAGGCAAATACTGTCGTACTTCATTCAAGAGGCAGTAAGGTTCATTTACTGTTTTTTTTTTTAGTTTTGATGCTAGTGCACTTCTTTCATGATTACAATTACGTAATAACGGGTGATTCTTTAAGAGGCATAGCATTTGATTTTCAAAGAAAACACAACAAATTTGAATAAACGATTGAATCTTTATTTGAGTCGATAGAACAGTCGAAATAATTTAATGTTTAAAGATCATTTCATGTAATTGTTGGCCGCGGCTCCGCTTTAGATGGCCCATGCGCAAGGTCCAATTTTGGCACACTCTCTCCAACATATCGGCCGGTATCTCACGAATAAATGCTTCAATATTGGCTTCCAGTGCGTCAATCGTTGCTGGTTTGTCCCTGTAGACATTAGCGTTAACATGGCCCCACAAGAAATAGTCCAACGGCGTTAAATCACACGATCTAGGCGGCCAATTGACGGACCCCAAACGTGAGATAAACTATTCACGGAACTCGCCTCTCAATAGGGCCATTGTTTCGTGTGCGGTGTGGCATGTGGCACCATCCTGTTGAAATTACATGTCTGCCAAATCGAGCTCTTTCATTTTGGGCAAAAAAAAGTTTGTTATCATCGCACGGTAGCGCTCGCCATTCACAGTACGGTTCCGGCCATTGTCGTCTTTGAAGAAGTACGGCCCGATGATGCCACCGGCCCTTAATCCACACCAAACAGTGATTTTTTCGGGATGCATTGGTAGCTCTTGCAATGCTTCTGGCTGGTCTTCACTCCAGATGTGGCAATTTTGCTTGTTAACGTACCCATTCAACCAGAAATGAGCTTCGTCGCTGAACACAATTTTTCGATAAAATGTGGATCTTCCTCCAACTTTGCCAGCGCCCATTCACCAAATGGGAAACGTTGTGGGAGGTCGTGTGGCTTCAATTCTTGCACCAGCTGTATCTTATAAGGTTTCACACCCAAATTCTGTCGCAAAATTTTCCACGTAGTTGAGTAACAGAGGCCCAATTGCTGCGAACGGCGGCGGATCGACATTTCATGGTCATCACTAACACTGGCGGATACAGCCGCAATATTTTCTTCAGTCCTCACTCTACGTCTGCGTGTTGGTGGTTTAATGACCAATAATGTAAACTGGGTTCGAAATTTAGTCACAGGCTTCCGAATAGCTCCCTCATTAGGCCGACCAAATTGCCCATAAATTGGAAGCAGTGCTCGATGCACTCTCTTAACCGAGCATGAATTTTGATAGTAAAATTCAATAATTTGCAAGCGTTGTTCGTTCGTGAGTCGATTCATGGTTAAATTATAGACCAAACTGAACAAGTTTGACAATGACGCAAGACACGATTCACGCGTCATCTGTCAAAAACAGTGTTGCCAAAAAGATACTAGCAAAAAAATCACCCATTATATCATTATACACATTATTTAAAAAAAATTGTTATTTTTCACCTTGTCAAATATTCCACACCAATTACATTTACTAAGCATAACAGCAGCAAATAACTTTATCAATATGAAGAGGCAGTAGTACTGATGAGTAGGACCGACTATTTTTCCCCAGCGAGGCGATAGTTGAAGCTTAAGATGATATATCTCCGATTCTCCGTAGTAGGCTCAGTACTTTCGAGGGTAGAAGTATGTGGCGGCCACTTTTATATGAAAACAAAAGATGTTTGTATGATCTTGAATACTGACTCGGGATGTGAGTAATATTCGAACACTTCCTAATGGTTTAATGAGTCTCCCTGAAATAATAATAACATAATACAAAAGAGCAACAAACGTCCGTATTCTAGCCATTGTAGTCGGGATAGTTATGACTTGAAGAACAGAAAAACTTGTTCTTGCACAATTATTTGTACAATTTCTTACTAGACAAGTTAGCGTTTTATCAAGCGGTGTAGTGTTATTCGAAATATCTCGATAGGAACAGAATAATAATTTATTGTTCATTCAAATGCAATCAAACAATTAAGCGAGTAAACACATTTCCTTTCACGCTGCAAACAGTAATTCTCGGGTACTGACTCTTGGCAAGTACCAGGGTCAATTATACTTATGAACCTCTAAAGTAGAAATACTTTTGTAGCAATATTTGTCTATAACTATGGCAACGATAGCCCAGACATCACGCAGAATATGTCTCGGCTATGTCAGGAGTACCTCGGCTTTATCTTGGCAATATTGTCTGCAATGTTTGGACAGAATTTCTCACCAAAAGGGCTACAAAATTAGGCCATAATGACTGTCCAAATTATACACGTCATGGCGACTTACATTACTTACATTACGTTAGACTAGCTGGATTCTAACAATGCAGCAGTTTGTCACTTTGATGCAGCTGGATAATCTTGTATAATGTTCGCGCTTTAGAAGCGCCCCTAAAAATGAATGTGCCCACGACTTTCGAACACAACTACCAAATTACCTCACCAAGTATCATCTACTTCTAACAAAAACTGACGAAAGACGAAATGTTTCCCCAATAAATCATATTTGTAGATATGTATACAGAGTGACACACACCTATGTGTGTCTATCCGATTTTAATTATTTTGTCATATATGTTCAAAGTCCCTTACTAGTAAAATGATTAAATTTTCGGTTTGATTCATCAACTGTGTGCAGAAGCTGGTTCAGTAATGTGATCGGATCCACGATTTCGTGTACACTCATTGACATGTCCGAGCATTGTACTGATAAGGTGGTCGATATCCTGTTCGGTTATCTCATTCCAGGATACTGCAGCTTCGTGAGTAAGAGTTGCTAAAGATGGGGTTGCAAATTCAAGAGCCTGTGACCTATCCTGTCTCAGACATTTTCAATTGGAGATAGGCCAGACGATCGTGGTGGACAAGGTAAACGGTTGATGCGATGTTGATCCATGAAAGCTAACGATGATCTAACAACATGCGGTCTGGCATTATCTTGCTGTTTTGGATGGTGTTTAGGTATGGAATAAGACGAAACTCCAGTACTTCTGAATAAAGCGTCGGGCGCACTATTGCATCTGCTTGAAATGCCATCGTGCTTTGCTTTGCCACTATATTTCTTCTAGACTGGGTCTTCCGATTCTTCAAAGTGAACACTGTCTTTGGAACGAACCGGACTTTGTCCTGGAAATACATTGCAACTCAACAGTTCTTCTCTAGCGGCAGTATTCAGTGAAAATCAGCGTTGACACAGTAGGTGGCAGCAATTACCTACTTGCGCTTGATTGCTTTCCGTTGTTTGTCTCTAAGACAAGCCCTACACCGTACTAAAGATTACTAACACACACGAAATGGTATACGATTGGTCATGGTCACTTGGACATGGAGACGGAAATCAAACAGACCCGTATTAGCCTCTATATATAATGGGTGATTTTTTTGCTAGTATCTTTTTGGCAACACTGTTTTTGACAGATGACGCGTGAATCGTGTCTTGTGTCATTGTCAAACTTGTTCAGTTTGGTCTATAATTTAACCATGAATCGACTTACGAACGAACAGCGCTTGCAAGTTATTGAATTTTACCATCAAAATTCATGCTCGGTTAAGAGAGTGCATCGAGCACTGCTTCCAATTGATGGGCAATTTGGTCGGCCTACTGAGGGAGCTATTCGGAAGCTTGTGACTAAATTTCGAACCCAGTTTTCATTATTGGACATTAAACCACCAACACGCAGACGTAGAGTGAGGACTGAAGAAAATATTGCGGCTGTATCCGCCCGTGCTAGTGATGACCGTGAAATGTCGATTCACCGCCGTTCGCAGCAATTGGGCCTCTGTTACTCCACTACGTGGAAAATTTTGCGACAGGATTTTGGCGTAAAACCTTATAAGATACAGTTGGCGTAAGATTCGAACCCACACGACCTCCCACTACGTTTCCCATTTGGTGAATGGGCGCTGGCAAGGTTGGAGGAAGATCCACATTTTTATCGAAAAATTGTGTTCAGCGACGAAGCTCATTTCTGGTTGAATGGGTACGTTAACAAGCAAAATTGCCGCATCTGGAGTGAAGACCAGCCAGAAGCATTGCAAGAGCTACCAATGCATCCCGAAAAAATCACTGTTCGGTGTGGATTATGGGCCGGGCCGTACTTCTTCAAAAACGACAATGGCCGGAACGTAACAGTGAATGGCGAGCACTACCGTGCGACGATAACAAACTTTTTTTTGCCCAACATGGAAGGGCTGGACTTGGCTGACATGTGGTTTCAACAAGATGGTGCCACATACCACACCGCACACGAAACAATGGCCCTATTGAGAGGCGAGTTCGGTGAACAGTTTATCTCACGTTTGGGGCCCGTCAATTGGCCGGCTAGATCGTGTGATTTAACGCCGTTGGACTATTTCTTGTGAGGCCATATTAAGGCTAATGTCTACAGGGATAAACCAGCAACGATTGACGCACTGGAAGCCAATATTGAAGCATTTATTCGTGAGATACCGGCCGATATGTTGGAGAGAGTGTGCCAAAATTGGACCTTGCGCATGGGCCATCTAAAGCGGAGCCGCGGCCAACATTTACATGAAATAATCCTTAAACATTAAATTATATCGACCGTTTTATCGTTTCAAATAAAGATTCAATCGTTTTTTCAAATTTTTTGTGTTTTTTTTTTGAAAATCAAATCCTATACCTCTTAAAAAATCACCCGTTAATATTTGTTTGTAGTTTCCAGTTTCGCAACGTTAACTGACGGTATTTTCAGTCTGCCAAATGCAAGGAAAGGAGCACTAGAGCACTTCATGCTGCTATTACACAGTATGTGTTATTTATTGTGAAAGGGCTTTAATGAAGCCATAATAATTGTCTACCTCCCGTAGCTTACCGTTCAGCAACTCGTCTTTTTGCTAATATTTCAGCTACCATTGTTTCGAGCGCTTTGTTTATTGATCCATTATCTATTCATAGATAATCATGCTCTGATTAACAGCTGCATGACGTTTTGCATTTAAAACGACGCTTGGGCTATGATTGCATTGCCATATGCGTACACCTCTATGATGCTTCTATGGATATCGTTCCGATGGTAATGAAGGTGTCTCAGGTTTTTTTGTTTTGTTGCTAATGTAGGTAATTGCTCTCTACTCGTAATGCGATTTTAATTTGTGCCTCCCACGAGTGGGAGGGTTTTGAAAACATCTCTTTTTGCAAGCCATCAGCCCATCGGTTCGTTCTTTGTGTTATCTTGGCTTGAGAAAATGATAGTTATCTTGCAGCGGGAATACATGTATTTTGGCGGGATCTTGACACTGAATGTTTATAAATCGTACAATGTTTTCCATACTCCTGGTTGGTTTTACCAATTGCGTCATAATTCTTAATGGAAAACCAAATTAACTCGCAGTCTTAAAGAAAAGAACCCAAAAAAATTGATAGTAAAGGGAATAGGCAAAATTTCTTGTTCATTATCTCGATTATTCATGTAACTGAAATACTGTAAACAATAATAGATTCATGTAAACGTCTATTATTATCTTTAATTAAATATTTAAATCTAATAGCGTTGATTTAAACGCCGCTTTTTTGCTGCGCTTTGCAGTGACGTCATAACTCATGATTTGTCATTTGATTGTATTTTTGGTTAGGTTACCTTCGAGCTTCTAACATACCGTCTGCTACTATTTATAGGTTATGTTTATCAGCACAAATTACATTGACAAGTAGGAACATCAAACTGAGAGATAGTCAATGATTGACATGCGCTAGTTAACTAGTAAGTTTCCCGCGTTCCGTCTTCGGTTCAGATGAATGACAATGAGAACAAACGCCTGCCATTTTCAATCGGACTAACCAGTCAACAAATGCGTAGCGTTACGATACTTTAAATTTACTGTGAATTTTCTCACCCATGTTATAGGGGGTCGAAACGGCATTTTTTTAGAGAAAAGCGACTTCATTGGGCATTATTTCATTATCTGATAATGTACTCGTAAAATGCAAACAATTAAAAAAACGGACTTACCACTAACTGTCTCAGCGCTTCATCTGGTGTGTGAAAGTTTATTAATAATAAAGTTTATTGCAAAAGAAAAAGTATAGCAGTAGTAGATGAAAGACAATATTATACAATAAACGAATGGACCCAAAAAAGTTTCGCAGAAACTTGTGCTTGGGCATGAGCTCATGTATAAATAACTTAAGACTAAAAAAAAACATAAAAAAATATATGTATATAAAATTCATTAGACAAGTCCTGGTAAAATTTTTAAAAAGACACAATCCGGACGGAGACGCAAAATCGGGACGTAGACGCAATCGGGATAGAGACAATATTGAAACAAAAAGCAATATTAGGTGAATAGACAAGAACAAAAATTGGTAAAAATAAGTCATAAAATGCAATAATTCAAGGGGTAAGAATTCAAATCAGTTTGATTTATACATTTTTTTTTCATTTTGAACTTTCAAATATCTAGAGAGATTTCCGCTTTCAGTAGTAGTAGATATTTTTGATATCAATCGCTTGATGAATCTTGAGCCTATGCTGGTCCAAAATCCACAGTCGTAGATGCTTTTTCATAACCTTTGTATTTTTAATATCTTTTATCTGAGGGGGGATTAAGTTATATATTTTTGGTCCTAGGAAAGTGAAACTCCTCTGACCTATGGTCTTTTTAGGCTTTGGTATGCGTACTGAATGATCTTTGGATCTGGTGTGATGGTCATGTGGGAGGAAATTTAATATTGAACGTATTAAAAAAATCCACTTATTAATAATAATAATAATAATAAGTTTATTCACGTAACATACAAAGATAACTAAAATAACATAGGTATACGAAGATAAACTGAATTTAGCCACAGAAGAATAAATTCTTGTCCGTGGGAACACAATTTTGATACATACATTGTTTTTCTTTTTAAAACCCACACTGCACTTCTTTGTATTTAAACAAGGTGTTCAAAATGTCGTCCTACACTTTCCACACAATCTTCATTACGACGAACCCAGCTTCTTCTTACTCTAGTGCCTCGAAGTTGTCCATTTATTATTTCAGCCGCATTAAAATTTTTTTCGCGAAGTTGTGCTTCAGTTGTTATTGGACCAGCCCCATAAACCATCCCTTATCCATCGGATTGAGGTCAAGAGATCTTGCTGAACATTTTCGAGGATCAGGAGCATTTCGACCGATCCAGCGATTTGGATAATGTTCATTCAAATACTGAATGACGCCTCTAAAAATGTGTGGTGGTGCCCACTCATGAAGAAACCACAAATGCTGTCTCCGTTGTAATGGCATGTTATCTAAGGTCTGTTCCAAAAATTCTGACACTGACACCACTGACAGAATCTTAGTCTGCGAGGTTAGTCTTCTGGTAACAAGGCCTGCACTCGTTTTACATGGTAGGGATAAAGCAAATTTTCCCGTAGGATTCTATGGAGTATGGTTTGCGATAGTCCTACGCGGCGGCCTAATTCCGGAGTGCAGATATCTGCATTGATTTCCACGATATTTAAAATTTGTTCCTCCTGCTCTACACAGTAACCTGCCTTTCACGAGTGCGAATATTTCAATTCTGACGAGCTTCACCGTAAACTAACAACATGTCGACGAACTCTTGATTCGAGAACATTGTAAACAAACACGATGACGTACGCGAACAAAAACAAAACACGCCCGATGCCCGATAACTAACCACTGTTACCGTTTGCGATCGATTGGCGGTTCGATAAGAGTAATGACGAGGCGCTGTTGTCATGTGTGTTTTAAATATTTAATTTAATAAAATTTACTTACTGACTATAAATTTTGGCTTAACTTAGAAAAACTTAATGTCATTTATTTGTTAATTACTCAACTTAAAAACGTTTTAGATTAGATTATAAAAATTAGTAAGATTGTGGTGATTGTGGTCGATATAAAGCACTTAAAGTTGTAAACTATAAAGTCATTTAGACAAAAATCTATTGACCTTTGAACCATGGGTCATACGAACTTTTTGACTTGTTCTAACCCCCCTATTACCCATTTCAATAATGACTACCATAACGTTTACACCCTGTATACTGAAAACAAGATTCAAAATAAGGTATGACGAAACCACCATTTCCTTTAAAACATATTCCAACGTCCTGAATTTCGGATTGCTAACTTAACTCATCACTAAATCGAAGACCATATGTTACCTTTGTAAAGGGTTTGGAACACGCTGCATGACGCCGTCAATATTCAGGGTCTAGAATCCTAGATTACGCCAGTCATTATGAAAATGAGGATAGACAAAATTAATTAGACATATCTGAAATGTTTTGTTATGCATCAGTTGAGGGGTGTAATGTGTGGGGGTTGCCACTATCTATAACGGAACTAATAAAAGCCTTACTGCGTAGTACTATTGACTCACGTATTCTACTTAAAAGACAAACTACCTAATCCTATATTCGCGCATCTGAAAAAGTATGCGAGATAAAATGAGATAACGTAGCCTCATCTATGAGGTTGGTTATCTTCTAGTAGAAATATGCTAATCAATGGTAATTTTGCTGACACCAAACTGCGTGTAGATTTTTTTGAGAGAACACGCGTATTCGAATGGCTGGTAGCTTCCTAGTTTGAGCTTTGTTTTGATTCCAAATCACATATACTCCTTTTTTGTTGCAGGTATGTGTTTGAAAGAGCTGGCTTGTTACAGATCAAGAGATAAGTAAGTATAAAGGGCATTTTGGTTAGTTCTGGGAACTCTGTTTTTCAAAGGTTCTTCTTTGTTTCGTATGGTCACAAGCGGATTAAGCTTAAGGCACCAGCCTTATGGAACAGGAGCTGCTGGTTTTAAAAACAACCATCTCATAATTGTGAAGTACGTCTTTCGCGATTATAATACTATGTCCGCCAGAAGAATGGAAAGTAAATCAATGTCGTCAAGTAAGTTGACTCTGCACTACCTACGCCAGGCTGTCACCAGCTTTAAGGGCTCGCGCAGACAGACAAGCGTTACGAGTTCTAACACTGGCAGCAGGCAGTCCCGAACACTGCGTTCCATTTTACGAAGATTGTTTTTAGGTGAAATATGTATTTTGATGGTCCGTCTTCAGAAGACGAAGCATTGCTTTTGTGGAGTTTCGATGAGCCTTATAAAAAAGAAAGATACTGGGTGCATTCGATTAATTGCGAGAGAGATGAAAGAGGAGAGTTCAGTGTTCTTTTTCCTGCATTGCTTGAAGATGAAGAACTATTTTTTATTTACTTCCGAATTTCATTGAGTAGTTTAAATGAATTCCAGGATCATATATAAAAGTAAATAGAGGAACAACACACCAACTGCCAGCCATGCTGCATTTTTTTGAAAGTGTTTTTATAGTCTGCGTTACTAAGATCGTATAAGAAACGCCTTTCTCTTATTAAATAAATTAATTTCTCTATGGAAGTCGTCCTGCGAACGGGACGTTCCACGAGTTCTTTGTATTTCTGCTAATAGAACGCAAGAACGCAAGCGTTCACACTGACCGGCGCGGTCTGACTGCCGCTGTGTCTGCGCAACTCTATAGAGATCTATAACGTGCAACGCAGAACTCGAATCGCTTCAACGCTTTCTGTCTGCGCGAGCCCTAAAGGATTTCTTGTACATGTATAGCAAAAAAATCAAGTTCAAGTTAGGCAGACAGGCTCATACAATTAAAATTTGCATGTTTGACATGCTTTCTTGTAACGATAAGTTGGCTGCTGATTCATGATCTATGCATCTGATTTAGTCAAAAATGACATTTCATACAGATCGCAGAACTAAGGAGTTTTTGTAGAATTACCTGGTAGGAGATTTGAAATTTGAAATTTTTGTTTTTTCGTTTTTATGTTCCGCAGCTATTAGATCAGTGTTCAAAAACGATAAAGTTTTTTTGGCCTCGACATAATAATATATGTCAACATTTCGTCAAAATACAACGCGTACTCTTCACGAACAGAGGACCGACAGATCAACGGAAATCTTTCGTGATTCCGATGCTTATTCGCCAGATAGCGTGGGAAGTAAAAACCGTGAAGTCATAGAGCGGAATTTGAGATAAGATGTCTTAGTAGTACAGTCTCATAGTTTGACTGGACTTAACCTGCATCTAGAGAACGAAACGGAAGCTTATTTATCATCTCATTTGATAAGCATCTGCTATCAACCGCAGAATCTCCCATAACTTCCACACTCGAATTCCCCATCGATGCACAGTAGACAACGTTTTCGTATTCTTTTGCCATTAGCAGCTCAGTACAAGCGTGCTCATTATAGAGCGCTTCGAAACATCGCTTCTCTCCTCTAAGGAGCATTGAAAGTGATTTTAATGTCGACGTTAAAAACATAATGAACGACACTATCGGGAACTTATTTATCTTTAACAACTTCGGATTCTTCCTTGGGCATAGACGCGCTGACTGAGTTATTTAGGGTACATAGGGGTACCCCCATGCTGCTTCCTGAGGAGTTGGTACTTATAACAAGGCTAGTAAATAAAAGGAGAGTGGCAACCTGATTCTATACAGGGTGTTCTGAAAATTGGGAGTTTTCAATTGTGAAGCAACTACGTTAGAAATAATAAAGCTAACGTGCGTTGAATACCAGCAAAAAAGTAAAAAAAGAATTGAATGAAAGCTCGATAAAAAAACGTGTGTCTAGGTGTTTTACTTTTCAAACCTAGCAGCCCAGGATGGAAACATTCACGATCTGAATAAACTCACGTAGTATCAATTACATACTGAAGACATTTATGGTAAATTAAAATCAAATAGACAACTGTGTTATTGCAGTAGGGATGTGTCAATTTAGGATTTTCGAATCTGATTTGTAGATAGGTTAACTTGCATACCGCTTAGCGCCTGACTTAGTTATTAAAGCACCTCGTGCTTCTTCATATTGGATGATGAGCCGGTCTAGCCCATTCAGATTTTCTGAACCCCAGCTTTAAGGACACCCTGCATATTCAGCATATGTCATGTTGTGCATTGCACGTATGAACATACGCAGAGTGACTTTTCAGTGTGGAATCGGTGGATAGATCCGTTATTTTAAAATCTTAAAAGTTTAGTTACAAAAATTGTAGGCGATTATACGCTTCTTACTTGGAAATTAGTTTTTCCACTAAAGGGCAGTTCATAACAACACAACCATACATTTTTTTAATGAAATGCACTGGTCGAACGTCCTTACAAAGAACAGAAATTTGGTGCATGGTATAGACTACTACTTCTGGAGCTACGAGAGAATGTTGTCCAAAGAAACACTCGACCTTTAAACCTTGTATATCAGACTTTTCGTCAGTAGGCTTCATAACTCATAGTTTTTCGCCATCTAACCTTTTTCATCTATGCAGTGTGTTTATAAATGTAAATATGGTGAATATTTTGAAGAATCTGATACCAGCGAGCCTGATATACGAGGGCGGTCCCAGAAGTACCCGGCCTGACCTAGAGATGGCGATAGTTGTTTGAAAAATATCATTGTATTAGAAAGTATGCAACCTATAAAGCATATGTGTCAAGTTTGAAGATGCCACGGTGTTTAGTCTTTGTTTGGCAGCCATCAATACTGAACGTTTTCAGCGAATTTGTGAAAATGTGAAAATGGAGAACATTCTTCATCGTTGCAATATTTTTATTTCAAAGGCCTCAGCTCAACCAATATAAAAGCTGAACTGGATTCTACTCTGGATCAGTCTGCTCCTTCTTTTACAACAGTAAAATATTGGGTAGCAGAGTCTAAACGAAGCCGTATGAGCTGCCACGACGAGCATCGCAGAGGTCGACCAAATGAGGTGACGACCCCAGAAATGACAAAGAAAATGCACAAAGCGGTACCGAATGATCATCGACTGTAAGTGCACAAGCTAGCAGACATAGTAGGCATTTCAAATAGTGTGGTACATCGCATATTATCTGAAAATTTGGTCATGAGAAACCTGTGTGCAAGATGGGTGTCGCGATTGCTCACAATCGAGCAAAAACAGTATCGTGAAGATATTTCATTTGAGCGAAGAAGGCGAAGACTGTTTCATCTGCAGGCGAGATTATGGCGTCGGTTCTTGGAAAAGGTAAAACTATCAACGGCGAGTATTGTGCGAACTTATTGCAACGTTTGAGCGATGAAATCAAGCAAAAACGACCGCATTTGGTTAAGAAGAAACCGTTTTTTCATCAAGACAATGCACCAGCTCACAGATCCGTTATTTCAATGGCCAAAATTAACGAATTAAAGTTTCAATTGCTACCCCATGCACCCCATTCACCAGACTTAGCTCTCTCGGATTATTTCCTGTTTCCAAACTTGAAAAAGTGGCTCAGTGGTCAAAGAGTTTCCAACGATGAAGAAGTGATGACGGCAATTAATGGCTATTTCGAGGAGCAAGACAGTTCTTATTATAAAAAGGGTATCGAACTTATTGAACAAATTTTTGTGTTTTCTTCGTTGGGTCGGGTACTTCTGGGACCACCCTCGTAGGCAATGAAAGCCTTCCCCTGTCTAATAAATATATCGAACCCTTTTAACCCCTTTTAACTACGCCTATGGTTGTAAGGATAATCGGCACTGGTTCCAGAAGCTGTGATGTTTTTGCTTGCCGCTTTATTTACGGAAGTTGTCAACGTGTTGAGATGCTTTTCTTTTTATTTAGTCTGCTGTTTGCTTTTCGAGTAGCAGCTAACATAAACACGTGAGAATGGTGTCGATAGCCAATAGTGAGGTTTTCTATTTGACTCTGTAAAGACCTTTAAAAAAGCAACGCCATATATTTCAATTAAGGTAAAATAAGAACCGTTTCTCTGTATGATTATGACGATATAGTTAATATGGCAATACCAGCATCCAGAGAAATAACTTTTATCTTTTCAAGTGAAAACCGTGCGTCAAACAAAAGAAATGCAAGAGATCAAATCTGCTCATGAATAATTATAGATTTCCTTTTTGTCTACTGGCGCGGAATCGCAAAAAATTCTTTCAGTCTGTCTGCTAATGTTTGGATCGCCTCTAACTTGGAAAGTACTGTTCGGATTTGGATGAAGCTTTGAAATAAGCTTACTACTATGCCAAGGACAAAAAACCTTTGTTGTTTTTGAAAATTGGTCCTAGGACAAATACCCGAAAAAAATAAAAATCAACTAAACTAGGTTTTTTGACGTTTCAGAGGCTCCTGATCATTTTCATGAAAATTTTTGAGGGTTAAAAATCGGGCCTTGGGGTTATAAGGGATGGAGGGAGGTGAATCTCATTTTCTTGGCAGAGGAATATTAACTTAGCGATCCAGCGGCGACGTTCATACGCCGAACCCTGCCTTGCATCTGACAGCATCGCTTGCAGGAGTGGTCCAGCAGTGTCGCCAGGCTGTCGATACTTATGGCAGGGAAGAAACTAGCGTTAGCGTTATCATATAGATGGGGACTATGGAGTATTTACTAATTGTATATGGGCTTATTTGGTTTTTTTATACATGTTTGTAGCCAGCTCATAGCGACTAACTTGGGCCGAACATAATCCTTTATGACCTGATGACAGCGTTGCGTAGAAAGTGCAGAGCCAACCTACTCGATGACATTTTTTATTTTAGTTAAGATGTTTAGGACATACGATCATATGAAGTTTTCTTTTTAAGATTTAAACGTCGCCCCCCCTAAGTATTGACATTAATCTAGGAAACACTACGTGTAGGTACAAAGAATTGACCATATCAACAATAAATTCCACAAATTATCAAATAAACTCTGTTAACAAGTCGTCCTCATTTTATAGCTTTGCAAAATGACGTGGCAATAAGAACAGTTTCGCATTTTACATAACGCGATCGCAAAGTCGTGCAAAATTTTTGCGAATGCTTGGCCGGTCTGCCATGAAAAGAACTGTTTTAAGAAAATAGATGGTTATCGCACCAAGTGGTTTTGAATAATTCATTTCGTACACTACCACAACAGACTGCCGTTCAAGGTTAGAGGTAAGTGAACCCCGTTGGATTGATGGAAAATTTTCAAGTGTATGAACATTTAGCGTTGAAGAATATGTAGATGCACTTATCTGTTTTTAATGCACTTGAGATGTTTCGGAGCGTAGGCATATTTACGGATGCTTCAGACTTCTCAGGTAGCTAAGTTGATTTCTCTATACCGAAATAGCTACAACGCCAAAGCCAAAATCCTGGGACTTTGGTAATACTGCGACTGGAATGAAGAGTTAAATTAGGTATTGTTGATGTTCTAAGCAGGTAGATCAGTACAATAGGGAGCCACAAGTGCAATGTGTGAATACACACTTCCATATTCCAAATCCCTTAGACGAAGTGGAGCTAAATAGATTGCATTCTCCTCGCAATTCTGTATGGAAGTTAGTGTATTAACTGCATTTTCAGAAGTTTTGTTTTTTAAATATTAAAGAGTGTTCCAACAGCTAGGTATATGTTCGTCACTGTGGAGTACAGTAGCTACAATCTCAAGTTAACATTTAAACCGTGTTTTGACATTGCGTTTTTGAAGAGCTTGTTCTTAATTTACTTCCCTATCCTTCCGATCACAAAAGAGCACATTTGTACGACATTCAAAAGGATATATTTGACCTCTTAGACCTCCATTCTTGTTGAAGCTAGATGAGGGCCATTAGCATCGCGGCCTTGACGTAGCCTTTCCGAAGATGGTACAAATATATCGGAAGGACTAACACAAATTATCTTGTATGGGTACAGATTCTATTTGCAAAAACGAAAGATATTTACGTTTTGTCATTTTGTTGCTTTACTATATTTACTAAAAGATCCTCCAAATTAGTTTCCTAATTCCGGTAAAGATATTCTGTAATCTTAGCTGTTGTTTTGCTGGTGCATTAGTTTCTTGGAGATCATACAAGAAAGGTTTGGAACTTTTTTTAAATAATCTGGAAATACGAGGCTTGTACACCTTGCTTTTCGTTTTTTGCCCCTAGCTTCGCCGATACTGAACCAACTATCAAAAACTACGAAGCTTTTTAATCTTGGGCAGAGTAGTAACCTTATATGAAACTTCCAAAATCCGATTGGCACTTTTTAAATTATATTGAGGCCAAGGAATAGCGGATGGGCATGGCTTTTATGATCATATATCACATCCAAAAAACCTGTGTCATTTTCGAAATTTTTCGCGATTACAAGCAGAACTATTACGTGGGAGGCGGTCTTCCTTTTCAGTAGACTAAAATTTTTCTGAGTCACGTATCAGACATCTTAATCAACGGAACCGTCTCTACATGTTTCTTTCATCTTCCGCCTAGTATACATAACAATTACTAACAAATTGGCATGTACCTTCTCGGCAGATCGTTTCCGAGAACAAATACCGTAGTACGGCGATCAATAGAAACCGTAAAAACTCACAACAGGTGTTAAAACCCGGACGTCCAATCATAATAATCGTGAACGATTTTCGCGCTCGCCTGGCGTTAGAAATTCTACGAAATGGTAATGCCGCCGATACCGAAATATCTCGACCATAAATCTGACAGTCGATTTCAGCTGGAGGACAGGACAACCGTTCGGTTTTGCCGTTACGAGATGTATTCAAAAGCACGATATGAAAGTGCTCCATGATCACCAATTACCAACTTGAATTGTCGTCCTTGGCATTCTGTAGAGCAGCTGATTCTCCTTCCCACGCATTCAGTATCTGAGTAAAGTAAAGTTGCTAATTTCGGCTCTGACGATGTTGCATAATATCTCGACTACCCCTGTACATTCGAATATCGTTATATCGTCGCGCGACGTCATAGGCCGCGTTGCTGAATTCGGATCGGACCCTCCTTAGGTGAGCAGCTGGTGTCGCATCGTTTCTCATAATGGATCTCAGAAGGTTAGGTTAGTTTTATTGGAGATAACTTTTCGAGAGACACATCTAGATTTTTACCCAGAAAAAGCGCTACAAAACACCCCTTTTAAATATATATTTAAGATGTTACGTTAGCTTTTCTGAAATAATATTCAACCCTTCCTCCTTTATAAACTTGCTACATCAGGACAAATAATGTTAACTACAGAGTACAGAAATCTCATATTTAAAAAAACTGACACAGATAAATGTCATGAAGATAATACTTTTTAATTTTTGAGGTGAGATTGATATGCCCTGGCGACGATTCTAGCCTGTACATAATTTTCATCAGCTTCTTTTGGCCATTTTTATTGTTCTGCGGCCCATGCAATACAGAGTGTTTCACAACTTATCTGAAAAATTTTAACCACATATGCACTGTTGCGACAAAAGTTGATTTCTCAAAAAAATGTAATAAAAGTACTACAGAAATGAAGTTATAAACCTGAGTTTCAATAATAAATTGAAGAATAAATATCTGTGTTTTGCATTCATCGTCATGGTATCAGAACCCGCACTAATAATTTGTTGTGGCAAAATCTGTACCAAACAACCGATGAAAACAAAATACCAGGAATGTTTTTTTTTGATACTGATAAGCACGTGTAAATAAGCTTTAATCTGTATCGTGGGTGATCTGAATGAAGAACGGTCAATTTTTGTGAAGTTAAATAAGAAAGTATTTTGCGAGTTTATGCTTTTAGTTACTTATTAATAAAAATGGCACATTACACTAATAGGGGTTCGTGGACATTGTTTTACCGTACATAGAAGCAGGGCAAAATTCGCGAGCGACTTCTCGTTTGTATGCATACCGATTTCCGAATAGGCACATACCACATCACGAAACATTGAGTTCAATCGTTTTACGTGCACGTGCTAATGGAGATTTGCGCCCCAGATGTGGAGTAGATGGGGGTCGGGTTCGCCCACAACGCGTTTTAAATACCAAAAACGAAATTTTGGATATTGTGGAAAACCATCCGGAAATAATAACAATGCAGTTAGCCCGACAGGTCCCAGAAGTGTCACATGCAACAGCCTGGCGCATATTATATGAGGCCCAATTGTATGTACCGTTATCATGTGCAAAGAGTCTAGGCGTCGCTACCTACAGACTACTCCCTAAGAATAAGAGTTTGCGAATGGCAATTGCAGGAAAATGCCTGAAATCTTCACAACACACAGGTTTGGTCCTTTGAGAATCCTCACGCAGTGGCCCAGGCACACTTCCAACATTGTTTTTCTTTAAACGTTTGGGCTGCTATTGTCGATAAACGTCTAATTGGACCGTTCATATTGCCAGATCGGATGGATGGTCACCAATATCTGGAATTTCTTCGGAATGATTTTCCGGTCCTTCTTGAAGATGTGCCATTGGCGGTCCGTCCACGGATGTGGTTTCTGCACGATGGGGCACCCCCGCATTTTCATTTAGAAGTTCGTTATTTTTTGAATCAGGTATACCAGATACTCTGGAACAAATTGCATGGCCTCCACAGTCTCCCAATCTAAATCCTCTGGACTTCTTTTTATGGGAATATTTGAAAAACGAGGTATACCGTACTCCAGTTCAGAATATTGAAGAATTGCGGGATCACAGTTACTGCCGATAATTTGAGCCTTCAGGCACAGCAGGAAGGGGGTTTATTTGAATTAGTGCGTGGAAACGGGATTAGACCCGCCCAAGCTTGCACTGCAGTCAATGGAAACAATTTTGAACAGCTTTTATAAGTATGTAAACTTTTAAACTGTATTATTGTGTTATCTCGATTTCTGTAGGACTTTTATTAATTTTTTTTTTTGAGAAATCGACTTCTTTCGCAACAGTACATCTGTGGTTAAAATTTGTCGGATAAGTTATCAAACACCCTGTACAGTAACACGTTTGGGTGGATCGACAACCTATTGCGCATGTTTCTTGAAATAAGCTGTCGGCAAAGATACTTGCAAAAACAGATTACCTAACAGAATGAACCGAATAAAGCATCGGTGACAGTAATGTCCATTTTTTACCACCCACCAAAATTGTGCTACGACAATGTACTTTGCCAACTTTTTTTTATCTTCCAGCCTATTTAGCATATAAAAACAATGGCACATGTAGTTCTCAATTAGCAAAGCTAAACATAGCGTTCGGTATAGAATAAATGAATATGCTTCTTAAAAATGTTTCTGGGTACAATGTAAATGAATCATGCGGAGTAATAAAGAAAAAAAACTGGCTGGTAGGTGGACGAGGAAGTAGGCTGCATTAGATTATAGCAAGCTAGAATACACAGAGTCCGTCAAGCTTTATTTGGAGTTACTTCTTGTGGTTGACAGTAATTGCTCAACTCGTTAAAAAGAGCAAACCCGCAATATTTCCTTGAAATAATCTTTTGATGTCCTTACACATCTAAATCTATATAGAACTCTTTTTGTAGATCAGTAGGTCTCTCTGATTACCCAGATACTAGAAAACGATCAGGAATATGGAGGGAAGAAGAAAGAAAGAGTATTGCTGAGAAGAAGAAATTCATTGGTTGCAGGTGTGCCTCTTGCGTTACCCACTATGATTGAATTGCATTAGAGGCTGATGAAATCCACCGTTCAAACAAATCGAAGTCGAGCTCAAAAATGTTCCGTCCAACTACAAAAAAGATGTCAACGATGTATCTGGCTCCTGAAGCAGCGTCAAAACCAAGCAGACGCTGGACGATTTTTAATCTTGCGCGAGCGATTCCATTCAATTATCCAAATAATTTCCAGTTCCTAAGATCAGGTGATTATCTCGTGAATTTTTTTGGTACAGAGGATCTTCCAGTTACAAAAATTCGAGCTGTCTAAGAACCACCCGTATACAATATATACTAAGTGACATATAAATCCGAACACCCAGTTTAAATGGTTTTATTTTAATGAAAGTTGGTGAATGTATTTATCTTACTGTAAATAACAAGTGAAAAAATTTTCAGCCTTATCAGTTGGACATTCCGGTTTGTATACTGCTTTTTTTTAATTCACTAACGCTCTAAAAATGAATATTTCAGCCGCAGTAAAGAATCAACGTTGGCGGATTTTGGTTCTTGACATCCTTTACGATCGGTTACGATGCCTAGAGTACGGAGACCTGTACGATTTCGTCAACTTAGTGAGTTTGATAGGGGCCGTATAGTGGGACTTCGGGAAGCTGGACTTTCTTTTCGGGCAATTGCAGTTAGAGTGCAAAGAAATGCAGAAACTGTGGTTAGGTGTTGTCAGGCATGGCTTCGAGAAGGCCGTACGCAAAGAGCAAGGGGCACTGGACGCCGCCGTAGAATAACAGACCGTGAAGATCGCCGCCTAAGATTATTGGCTTTAAGGGACCGTTTCTCCACTACCAGGTCCATTGCAAATGAATGGTTTGCAGAACACGGAAGACCTATTGGCATGCGAAGTGTTTACCGACGAATGAGAAGTTTTGGCTTGTTTTCATACCGGCCACACTGGGTCCTCCCTTTAACTCGAGAACACCGACGTAATCGCCTTGAGTGGTGCAGACAACGGTCACTCTGGGATCAGGAATGGAACAGTGTTGTCTTTAGTGACGAGTCTCGATTTTGTTTAGGCATGCACGATGATCGTGCCAGGGTTAGAAGGCGACGTGGTGAAAGGAGGAATCCACAGTTTTTTGTTGAAAGACATGTTCATCACACTGTTGGAGTTATGGTTTGGGGTGCTATAGCATCATTCACTTATTATGCTCCATTAAGTACTTATACAAAATTTTATTAAAATAAAACCATTTAAACTGGGTGTTCGGATTTATATGTCACTTAGTATATACCAAGTGACATATAAATCCGAACACCCAGTTTAGATGGTTTTATTTTAATAAAAGTTGGTGAATGTATTTATCTTACTGTAAATAACAAGTGAAAAAATGTTCAGCCTTATCAGTTGGACATTCCGGTTTTTATACTGCTTTTTTTTAATTCACTAAATGTCTAAAAATGAATATTTCAGCCGCAGTAAAGAATCAACGTTGGCGGATTTTGGTTCCTGACATCCTTTACGATCGGTTACGATGCCTAGAGTACGGAGACCTGTACGATTTCGTCAACTTAGTGAGTTTGATAGGGGCCGTATAGTGGGACTTCGGGAAGCTGGACTTTCTTTTCGGGCAATTGCAGTTAGAGTGCAAAGAAGTGTAGACACTGTGGTTAGGTGTTGTCAGGCATGGCTTCGAGAAGGCCGTACGCAAAGAGCAAGGGGCACTGGACGCCGCCGTAGAACAACAGACCGTGAAGATCGCCGCCTAAGATTATTGGCTTTAAGGGACCGTTTCTCCACTACCAGGTCCATTGCAAATGAATGGTTTACAGAACACGGAAGACCTATTGGCATGCGAAGTGTTTACCGACGAATGAGAAGTTTTGGCTTGTTTTCATACCGGCCACACTGGGTCCTCCCTTTAACTCGAGAACACCGACGTAATCGCCTTGAGTGGTGCAGACAACGGTCACTCTGGGATCAGGAATGGAACAGTATTGTCTTTAGTGACGAGTCTCGATTTTGTTTAGGCATGCACGATGATCGTGCCAGGGTTAGAAGGCGACGTGGTGAAAGGAGAAATCCACAGTTTTTTGTTGAAAGACATGTTCATCACACTGTTGGAGTTATGGTTTGGGGTGCTATAGCTTATGGTTCCAGGTCACCTTTAATCTTCATCAGAGGTAACATGAACGCGCAGCGTTATATCCACGAAGTTCTAGAACCCCATCTTTTACCCTATCTTGACACCCTGGCAGATCCAACTTTCCAACAAGATAATGCCCGACCACATGTTGCAAGAGTCACAATAGACTTCTTTCAACATAATGATGTCACATTGTTACCATGGCCACCAAGATCTCCCGACTTATCTCCAATTGAGCACGTTTGGGATATGATGGGTAGGAGATTGCTCAATTTGCAACGTCCTCCTCAGACTCTAGAAGCACTTCGAGAGGAGTTGATGGTTGCCTGGAATGAGATACCACAGGAGGACATTGACCACCTGATCAGAAGCATGCCTAGGCGCGTTGGAGAATGCGTAGCACATCAGGGTGCATCCACACATTATCAAAGGTCAAAGGGCTTTAAAGCAGTGCAATCATTTTGAAATTTTTATCATTTACTTATTATGCTTCATTAAGTACTTATGCAAAATTTTATTAAAATAAAACCATTTATACTGGGTGTTCGGATTTATATGTCACTTAGTATATTTGCCTCAACTGCACTACCAGGACTATCTATTCACCATCATACATTAGCTCCAATCAAAGCAATTTCAATCCATTGAACCCTAGCACTATCTGCCTTTCCTGAATCTGCAGTTATACAAGTACCGCTGCTCTGAAGTATCAATTTTCCACTTACAGATCGTACAAAATCGAAGAAAACAATCCTCTAACAGTCATAG
The DNA here is from genome assembly GCA_963669975.1 of Acanthoscelides obtectus. Lineage (NCBI taxonomy): Eukaryota > Metazoa > Arthropoda > Insecta > Coleoptera > Chrysomelidae > Acanthoscelides > Acanthoscelides obtectus. The sequence goes on from CAVLJG010000005.1 coordinate 25,036,414, forward strand.
TTCCAATTGTATCATTTCCAATTCTAGCATCTAGATTGAAACGTGGTAATACGGGTCAGGTCGTTTTCTAAATATCTCATTGTGTTGCGAACCCACTTAGCTTTGTTCCAGTGCAACTCTTTCAGCTGCTTGCTCCTCTTGTTATGGAGTTCCTTTTCATTCAAGGCGATCTACATCCTTTGTGCACCCATAAGTGCATGCTATCATTAATTACCTGTTCTTATAATGACTAATAAAATTGTTAACTTAATTGTCTGACGCGTTTGTAGCTATATGCATTAATGGGACAGAATGCTGTAGAGAAATCCGTTCTGTGAAAGGATATTGAATGCAGCTATTAACACCATATGCCTATACAGGGTGGCCTTTACAATCATTTACATTGGACTCAAATGTGTCTACCCCAATAAACCAATGGCCGCAAAGAGTAGTTGTACCAGGAGAAGACAGGTAGATAGAAGTACCACGTTGCCTGGCAACTCGAGTGACGAAGCCACGAGGACGCAGCTGCGGCTTGCCGCGTTGTCATCGGTGCACTCTTTCTAACACACGTATTGCACGCTTCTCGTACTTCTCTCTCGTACGCATCACCTCGTCAGTGATATTTGGATTTCCCTGTATACAAAACATTTCATTTTAGGTCTTAAGGGCAATGTACCAGTATGTTGAAATATGCCGAATAGGCGCATGGAATTAGTGAGGTTAGAACTTAAATATACTGCTGCCAAAAAAATGCGATACACTTTCACCCACCCCCATTCCACAGTCTGTCACCCCCAAGAAATATTTTTAAAAATGAAATATCCTCCAAAACGTCAAAAAACGCAGTTTGCACGATAAGGCTTTAAGTTTTAAGGCTTGTTATAGGGCCTTTGAGATCCGAATGCGAATACTTTAGAATGTATTTAAACTAATAAAGATGATTCAAAGGAAGTATATATCATAAGTATATATTTATAGCAGCAAATTAATATAATGACGGTATAGAGAAAAAATTACCTTCCGCCGATCACTTTTACTAGCTGGTAGATTTCACTGATCAACAGCCAAAAAATATCCTAAATAAAATCAACAAAATATTACTATTTCTAATGTGCTAAATCCGGAATGAAACTTATTTTTTCAATATTAGTTCAAGTTTTAGAGATTCGGTAATTATATGTCTTCCTGCTGTGACAGTATTAATATACTGTAATTCACAAGAATGCACGTGCTACATTTTTATATTCGGCAAGGAGAGATGATGTAATCGGCATGATTGTGTTACGTTATACATACGTGTACATTATATTGTTTTATATTAGCCATTTTTTCCTCAGTTTGCTGACAGCGTTCATCCAAGATGTCTCGAAAGTGTGTAAACAATCCAGATCAGTTTTGTTACGTGTGTGGTGATGAGAGTTTTGCGTCTCAGAGACGGTCTATTACTCCACTAATAACAGAGGCATATCAGCTTTATTTCGGATGTAAACTAGGTGATCAAGACAAACAGTGGACACCCCACATCTGCTGTAATACATGTGCTTCAAGTCTGAGGAGCTGGTTAAATGGCAAAAAACGGTCTATGCGCTTTGCTGTCCCAATGGTTTGGAGAGAGCCTACAAATCATATTAATGATTGTTACTTTTGCATGGTAGCTTGTGTTGGACAAGCCACAGGTATGTCCAAGAAAAAAGAATCGGTTATTAACTACCCAAACATACCATCTGCGATGAGACCTGTGCCTCACAGTGACGAAAATCCTATTCCTATACCGAGCACGTCATGCCACCAACCGCACAAAATAACACAGTCAGAATTAAATGATCTTGTAAGAGATTTAGAACTTTCAAAATGTAAGGCAGAGTTACTTGGATCAAGACTGCAGCAGTGGAACTTGTTAGAAGACGATGTTTCGGTATGTGTTTTTCGTAAACGCCACAAACCATTTTTCAATATGGAGAATAACTTGGTTTTCTGCAGTAACATTAACGGCTTACTGGCGGCTTTAAATATAAACTATTACCCAGAAGAATGGAGATTGTTTATAGACAGTTCAACATTGAGTTTAAAGGCAGTGTTATTGCATATTGGAAATATTTTACCATCTCTTCCTGTAGGGTATGCAGTTCACATGAAAGAATCATATGACTATATGAAGTACCTATTGACATGCATAAAATACGATGAGCACCAATGGCATATTTGTGGCGATTTGAAAGTTGTTGCACTTTTACTTGGGCTGCAGCTAGGCTACACAAGGTTTTGCTGTTTTTTGTGTGAATGGGACAGTCGGGCAAAGGCACTTCACTACACCAGACAAAACTGGCTTGTTCGTCAATTCCTAGAGCCAGGTCAAAAGAATGTACAGCATATGCCATTAGTAGATTCGAAAAAAATTTTATTACCACCACTGCATATCAAGTTGGGCCTAATGAAAAACTTTGTCAAGGCATTAGATAGAGATGGGTCAGTCAGCTTTTCAATACCTGCGTCAGAAATTTCCAAGACTAAGTGAGGCAAAGGTTAAAGAAGGTATTTTTGTTGGGCCACATATTCGAAATATTTTGAAAGATACACAGTTTGAAAACACTTTAACAGGTATTGAAAAAACTGCTTGGAATGATTTCCGTCTGGTGGTCACTAATTTCTTGGGAAATAGAAAAGCTGACAACTATAAAACCCTTGTCAAAAATATGCTGTCATCGTATCAGAAGATGGGCTGTAATATGTCTCTTAAGATACATTTCCTACACTCACACCTGGACTTTTTTCCTGACAATTGCGGAGCCGTAAGTGATGAGCACGGCGAACGTTTTCATCAGGATATTTCAACAATGGAAAAAAGGTACCGGGGAAAGTGGAATCCTTCCATGCTTGCAGACTACTGTTGGACTCTTGGTAGAGATGCTCCAGAAGCGATCCATAAAAGAACAGCAAAAAGACAACGCATATAGGATTCTTATAAGTATATGAATCTTGTTACTTTTTTTAATATATCCTTAAAAATAAAAAGTTTTCTTTCTAAACCGCAACTAATTTTTTTATTTCATTGTCAATTTTGGATTCAGCGCCCCAAAATTAACAAAGAAGTGCACTTATTCCAAAAGATACAATTAAAAAACTAAAATTTGTTGTCCAGTGTTTGAGAAAGGCGGAGCAACCAGGAGGGGATCACGAAATTGTCGAACGCTTCAGCAAATTGGTGCACTCGTTTCTACATCGACATGTGAGAATATGTCGCATGCGACACTGGAATTCTATTTTGTAAAGTTATTTCAATAACAGCATGAAATCTAGCAGATAAACGTATACTTCGCACACCACTACCTCTTAGCAGCTGGACGTAAACTTTGCTATTTTCTTTCTGGTGGTCATAATTTTGACATAATTTCAGAGTACCACCTAAGGGCTCGAGATTAATCGATAGAGCTTAATTGATAGCTGATAAAAGGCTCAGCTAGACAACTAAAGTGCTTGGAGCACCCGTGTAAATCACTTAAATAACACGTTAAAGTGAAATCTGTGAATAAAAATTGAAACGACAGACGACACCTCAGGCCATCTAGACTGTGTGGATAAAAGCGTCGACTTACACTTGGCCTTGAAACTTTTTTATTATTATAATCAGTCACAATCAATTATAATCCTACAACGGATAGCCTCTGAAAATGATTGTTAAAAATGAAAGTCACTAATTCAGACCCACCTGCATAGGATTTGGTTAATGGCCAGTGGCTGTATAGATACGACGTATACAGGATGAACAAGGCATAAATCTAGATGTAGAAGAGCAACACCAGCAAACTAGGCTAGTCAGGTATGTTGTAGAAGAATTGATCTTATACTCACATTCATGGTACTGTAACAAGTAAGCGGTACTCCAAATCAGTTTTTAAACATAAACCAAGGATTTTGGCGTGTGTTTGTATTATCGGGATATAGAAGTGTGGGGATTATCTTTCAGCAACCTTTAAGCACAATTGCAGCTCATCTTCACTTATCCTATAGCTTGAGAAATACCCCACTCCAGCTCATTGATGGTACTGGTCAACACTGAAAAATATTTCAGCTTGTTTTGATCATCTGCTTTCAGTTAACTCAATTGTGCTGGCTCCTTTTTAGCTGTATCGATTATCGATAAATCGATGTTTCTTGTGTGTTATAAAGCTTAATGTGCTAATAGATTTCGACCAGCGTCTGCAAAGATCAATTTTGTTATCCTTATCTGGTTAATTGTGTGGTTATTAACAATAACCTTTTACAGATGAGAATTTTTTTTGTGAGTACTGCTTACCGTCAACGTTCAGTTTTCTATTTTGCGAACACCGCGTCGCTTGACGCAAAATTTATTTCCTCCTCCATTCAAACTGCAAATCCAAAACCATCCAACCTACAACACAATCAAACATAACCAGAAACCACAAAACAACAAAGAAAGTTTAATATGCTGTGAACATGTCAAAGCAAAGAAGGCATTAAGAAATTTGCTTACACACTAAAAGAAGTGCTCTTAGATCCAACCCGCCTTCATTGAGTTGAGGGTCATGACTCTGATATGCTTTGTTTCTAAAACTAAAACGCTCTTTTGAACTGAGATTCATTCCTTAATTGTAAGAATTCTATTTGGAACAATGATATTACCCCGTTTCAAGCATCTGTGATCTCGAATCAACGTTATAATGTTAAGATATGTGCTCTTGAAATCTGTTTCAAGGAGGATCTTGTCAAGCATTGTAACGACTTAGGTACAATACTTTGAAAATGTGAAAATAGCGACATACAGCATGTATGAAGTCCTCCAGCTTTTAAAATCCAGTTCACCAGATTCTGACATAAGCCTCAAAGCTAAAGTTGATTATGACCTATCTATCAATTCTATCCATTGAAGCGGAAATAGCGCATATCTTAAAACAATTCAGGGAGATAAAAGTTTCTCTATTTTAATTTGCGTTTATTTATTTAATTTTTTACTGGCAGTTAGAAGTGGCCTCGCAATGCTGATGTTGCCGACGACCATATACTGTTTAGCCATGCCAACGAACTTGTGGTCTACTGAAATACCAGCTTTACACTGATCGTTGCTCAGTCTATTAAGTCAGGGTCAGATACATGTGTTTGTCTTCAGTTCCAATTTTGTCAGGTTCAAAACATGTCGATGATGTTAACGATGCACTGGTGACTGGTAAGAATGTGTATTAGGCTGCTGAACAGAAGATAACGTCGGATACAAGCACTTGTCCTTGTTTGCAGAGTTGGATCGGTAATGTTACCCACTTGTTAATAACAATCATTATGTTTTTCAGTTCACATTGATAGAAATAAATTCCTTCCCTTTACCATTATTATATTTGCTATTGGAAACTTGTAATAAGGTATTGTTATCTATCCTCTGGTACTTTCTATGAATCGTTCTTATAAGCTTAACACATTCTGATGTATTTAAATCCCTAAAAGCTGAACAATTCAGTGAAATTCACGACCAAACTTGATTGTTGTTTTTGATGAGCAGCTACAAATCATCAAAATCACGAGAGATTTCTAATGAAGTTGGAAGAGCTCTTCATATCCGCAATTTATAATTTACCAAGTGCATACATTCGTATGTAGATTAAACCATCTTGAGTGATCTATGGTAAGCACATCAGTTGTGTGATTTAGCTCAACTAGCTGGTTAAACTTGATCTTAGCTAATCGGTTCGACCGGGCACTAGTCTTCTGGATGAGTTGCAGTAGCTTTGGAAAAGTTCTTGATAGTGAAACCTTAAATTAATTATAATCCATATGGACACTTTATTATACTATAATCATTCTTTTTTGGGACCAGCACACACACACACTGTCGCTGACCCGAATATTTCTAGATTCATTCAAAAGTGTAGAGCGTGAGAGTGGTGTTCATGGCCTCCTCTGTCTATAAATTGATTCATAAAGCAGCGTACCGGTGGTACAGAATAAGTTTTCCGCCTACCACTTCATTACAGAATCGTCAGATAAAGATCCTTCTGCTGATTGATGAACCTGTGGACGGAAGATGAATGGGAGGATTTGTAGGTTTGGACTGCTAAGTTGGCCAGCAGTGCTAATAGGATTCATGGGCAAGTTAATTGCTTTGGGATTTTTATACGTAAATCAATAGGATTTTCTATGCCCGAACAGAATATTGAAAACTTTCATCTTTATGCAGCATTGAAATGAAAAGGGACACTATAAAAATAAAATAAATATAGTGATGGTTTGAAAAAAGTAAGTGAAAATTAGTACCAATTTAGGGGTTCCTAGATCTACACTGCTATAAAGAGGATGTATTCCAAGACCACTGCGAGGGGTCTTTTTGAGGTTATTCATTGGCTTTCTGTCTTTAAATTAGCGTGACACTGCAAAAAAAACAGGGGCATCTATGACCGAAATGCCACACGGGAGTCAGAGGGCCGAAGAATCATGGATGCAGTGTTGCCAAATATCCGGCAAATAACACTGGACAACAAATTTTAGTTTTTTAATTGTATCTTGTGGGAAAAGTGCACTTCTTTGTTAATTTTGGGGCGCTGAATCCAAAAATGACAATGAAATAAAAAAATTAGTTGCGGTTTAGAAAAAAAACTTTTTATTTTTAAGAATATATAAAAAAAGTAACAAGACTCATATACTTATAAGAATCACTATATGCGCTGTCTTTTTGCTGTTCTTTTATGGATCGTTTCTGGAGCATCTCTACCAAGAGTCCAACAGTAGTCAGCAAGCATGGAAGGATTCCACTTTCCCTGGTTCCTTTTTTCCATTGTTAAAATATCCTGATGAAAACGTTCGCCGTGCTCATCACTTACGGCTCCGCAATTGTCAGGAAAAAAGTCCAGGTGTGAGTGTAGGAAATGTATCTTAAGAGACATATTACAGCCCATCTTTTGATACGATGACAGCATATTTTTGACAAGGGTTTTATAGTTATCAGCTTTTCTATTTCCCAAGAAATTAGTGACCACCAGACGGAAATCATTCCAAGCAGTTTTTTCAATACCTGTTAAAGTGTTTTCAAACTGTGTATCTATCAAAATATTTCGAATCTGTGGCCCAACAAAAATACCTCCTTTAACCTTTGCCTCACTTAGTCTTGGAAATTTCTGACGCAGGTATTGAAAAGCTGACCCATCTCTATCTAATGCCTTGACAAAGTTTTTCATTAGGCCCAACTTGATATTCAGTGGTGGTAATAAAATTTTTTTCAGATGTACTAATGGCATATGCTGTACATTTTTTTGACCTGGCTCTAGGAATTGACGAACAGGCCAGTTTTGTCTGGTGTAATGAAGTGCCTCTGCCCGACTGTCCCATTCACACAAAAAACAGCAAAACTTTGTGTAGCCTAGCTGCAGCCCAAGTAAAAGTGCAACAACTTTCAAATCGCCACAAATATGCCATTGGTGCTCATCGTATTTTATGCATGTCAATAGGTACTTCACATTGCCATATGATTCTTTCATGTGAACTGCATACCCTACAGGAAGAGATGGTAAAATATTTCCAATAAGCAATAACACTGCCTTTAAACTCAATGTTGAACTGTCTATAAACAATCTCCATTCTTCTGGGTTATAGTTTATATTTAAAGCCGCCAGTAAGCCGTTAATGTTACTGCAGAAAACCAAGTTATTCTCCATATTAAAAAGTCTTTGTGGCGTTTACGAAAAACACATACCGAAACATCGTCTTCTAACAAGTTCCACTGCTGCAGTCTTGATCCAAGTAACTCTGCCTTACATTTTGGAAGTTCTAAATCTCTTACAGGATCATTTAATTCTGACTGTGTTATTTTGTGCGGTTGGTGGCATGACGTGCTCGGTATAAAATCAGGATCTCTTGACGTTGATAGCATATCTTCTTCCTGACGAGTCACTCGATCGCCATGATCTGATTCGCAAGTGTAGGATTCTGGGGGTTTTGGAATAGGATTTTCGTCACTGTGAGGCACAGGTCTCATCGCAGATGGTATGTTTGGGTAGTTAATAACCGATTTTTTTTTCTTGGACATATCTGTGGTTTGTCCAACACAAGGTACCATGCAAAAGTAACAATCATTAATATGATTTGTAGGCTCTCTCCAAACCATTGGGACAGCAAAGCGCATAGACCGTTTTTTGCCATTTAACCAGCTCCTCAGACTTGAAGCACATGTATTACAACAGATGTGGGGTGTCCGCTCTTTGTCTTGATCACCTAGTTAACAACCGAAATAAAGCTGATATGCCTTTGTTATTAGTGGAGTAATAGACCGTCTCTGAGACGCAAAAGTCACATCACCACACACTTAACAAAACTGATCTGGATTGTTTACACACTTTCGAGACATCTTGCATGAACGGTGAGGAAAAAATGGCTAATATAAAACAATATAATGTACACGTATGTATAACGTAACACAATCATGCCGATTACATCATCTTTCCTTGCCGAATATAAAAATTTAGCACGTGCATTCTTGTGAATTACAGTATATTAACACTGTCACAGCAGGAACACATATAATTACCGTATATCTAAAACTTGAACTAATATGGAAAACATAAGTTTCATTCCGGTTTTAGCACATTAAAAATAGTAATATTTTGTTGATTTTATTTAGGATATTTTTTGGCTGTTGATCAGTGAATCAGTAACTGCTATTGCTTCTGTTGCATGTTTCCTACATTCATTCGTCCAAATGACATACAGGGCGCTCTGTATTTGAACGGACCTGGTGAAGTAGTAGGTCGTATGAACCGACACTTTTTCATATCTCAAAATAAAAGAGCTCTTAATTCAGTTTTCATGGATCTACAGGCTGAACAGTTAATATAATAGGTATATCTCAGGAACTATGGAACCGATTTTGTTGAGGTTTTGCAGGATAGTAAAATCACCTAAACTACATTCTTTATATCAAAATCAAGACCTTTTAAGCGGAATATTGGTTATGTTTGACTATGACAAAAAGGCAATGAATGGTGCTAATTAACTAACAAAGTAGATTGATTGCAACCCTTTTGTTTTTCAGTTAATTATTATTTCTTCAAATATACCATTCTTAGCAGTTTATCAGCATTTTACAAAATAATACCTCAGATTAAACTAAAGATGATGATGAAAATTCGAGGGTCGGTTACGGTTTTTCAAATGCTCAAATGTTATACCATGAATTCATAATAACCTAGCAGAAAAGAGGACAACACGTGGTACGAACAAAAGGAAAAATAATATGTTATGCATCCTTTTTAACTTTTTTCGTATTTTTCCAATGCTTTAATTCCACCAAGTCATATAGAACATAACTTCCATTCAAGGCTAACTGTATTTAGTAGATATGCAATTCCACTAAATGTGACTTCCCAGACCAAGTTGAAATTGAGTCAAAAATAAAAAAACACGTAAGCAGTTTCGGACTTGAATTTGTGGTAAAACCACGTGAACGTAACTATGCTGAAAATTCTGGACCTTTATATTAGGTTTTTCTACATCTTCATCATAATCTTGACATTAGCCTGGTGAGTCAAATTTGCATACTAAATGACGTTTCCCTTTTATGACTGCCCTGATTGATTCATTTGCATAGTGCAACTTACATGTTGGATCAAACATATATTTGGTAGACTGCGCATTAGTGATAAGGATCCCCACTATGGACAGCAAATTCATCCAAATTTTCAAGTTATCTATCTGGCAACACCGCATTCATCTCTCACGTAATAACAATCTATCTTAATAATTTTACTTATCTTCTGTTTCTTCTCTTGAATTACCTCTTCTTCGCTAGTTTGCAGCCAAAAATTCGACTACCCAGCATACCATAGTGTAGGTTTGAATAATTGTAGCTTCTCATTCTCAATACATTGAGTGCGATCAGACTAAGTAAAACAGCTCAGCGGTCCAGCTTTAATAGCTTGATAGCAGTTCCAACTCGGTGTCAGACTTTTTTTATTAAAAGTTGCGAGCTCACAAAACTATTCCACGGCTACTGCTATCTAGCATAAAAATGCTGCAGCGCTGGATCGATTTTCTTTGGCTTAACGCGTTCATTGTCACTGAAATCAATATAACTTGCATTAGTCAAAGATTGCTTAGATTATGTTTTCCTGTCAGGAATTTCAACATTTCTTTGCTTTACTGAAACACTGAAGATATATGTACGATATTATCGTACATGACGTTATCCATATGCTGTATAATTGAAATTAATACGCATGTGTTTCATCGTAATTATGGATTCCTGGAGCATCAAAGTTAATTACCTTTTTTTATTAGGTAGTTAATAAAAGATAATTTTTACAAATTATTCTTTTGTGCGGAACATTACCATCCATTAAATCTTTTCGGAAAACCACACGAAATATCTTTGAATACTTGGAACCTACCCTAAGCAGTTGTATAACCTCAAGAGCTTTGATGTTCGGTAACAGTGAACATATTTTTGGAGCTCCAAAAATTTGGCGTCGGAAATTTGAGTCTTGAAGTGTTGCATCCTTCCGGAATTTTAAACTTGACCTGGTCCTTTGTTATATTTGTGGCACTATAGAAGCTTGCCTTCGAGTTTAGTATTCATTAAAAAAATAAAGCGTAAATATATAGAATTTGGTGAATTAACCATTCAACCTCAGTGCCTATTTTTTTAAATTAATCGGTGAGAACGCTGCTGGAAGGCCAATGTATTTTTTAATACCTCTATAAAATGTATATTTTTATAATCTGTATGCAAATTTTTTGAAAGTCGCCTCAAGATTGAATAGAAACATCAAATCTGTGAAAGACATTTGGTACATATTATGATGTTCCCTCGTAAAAATGCTCTCATTAGAAAGCAGAAGCATATTAAAAATCATCTGCCAATATACTTAGTAGCAATCAGTTTTTTCTTAGAACAATAACTTTTTTATCTCCGGATCACAGACGCTTTTTGCAAGCATATCCTCTAGACAAAATTGCTTCAAACTTTTACCAGTTAACCAGTTCTACCTCTCCGTGAAAAAAAAATGTAAATAATCGAAACCCATCCTGTTTAGAATCTAAGTCGCCATTAAAATACCGGCATTTGGTTCATAAAAAACAGTTAGCTCGTTATTTGTTTTTGATGATATTTTAAAACTATCAATTTAGTGAGTTAATAGATTTCATGAATCATGGGCGCCTAGAGGGGAAGGCAAAGGGGGGCGTGGCCCGCCTGAAAACGAAGGACATGTTTTGTTGGCCCTTGCTTTTGAGAATCTAATAAGCGGAATTTAAAAACATGTTGTTGTGTGTAAGTTGATATTAGACAACATACATATATTTGCAATCCAGTTCAGTGTTCCTTGTGCTTACATTTATAAGTCGTCAGAGTTATGCTCAACATTGTTTTTTTGACAATTTGAAATCTTCAACATTCTAGTTCTGGCGTTTACAAGTATGGTTGTATCTATATTAAAGCTGCGTGTATTCTACCTTGCGTAATAGAAAAGGCACCTGCAATGGAGTGTAAGACGAAGTTTGCAGGGTATTTGAGAAGGAGAAAACATAATTGTTAGTTCAAAATTCAAAAGCTTTTTGAGACAAAACATCCTGGGAACCTCAGCTTAGTCTACCAAATCTGCTTTTTTTACATATACTTTTGTCAGTTTGACCACCAGCCACAATGTCGCTGCCTAGCGTCAGTAAGAGATATCGTTCATGCTATTGTGTGTGTCATGTCGAAGTAAGAGACCTTTAAATTAAGTGACGAGACTGTTTTTTTTATTTTTCTCTTATTCAACTATAATTACAATTTTATATTGTCATCCTCAAGATAACTATCTTCCTCTTCTCATAACAGTGCTGGAACTCCGATTCTGGAAAAGCCTTCAGCTGGTGGAAAACAGTCTTTTGAATGAGTTCCCCTGAGGCGATTTTTCAACTTCGGGAGGAGAAAAAAGTCACGAGGACTCAGGTAGGCTGAGTAGCCACAGAAATGTTTTTATTGACCAAAAACTCGTTTATGTGACAAAGAGCATTATCCTGATGCAAGACCCAGTTGTTCTTTATCTGGTGAACAGCAGTCAAATTTAACTCCTCCTCGGTCGTTCTGTCAATCGACGAACTGAACGCACAAGGTCCCGGTTTCTGTCGACATTTTCTTTCAAACAACAGAAAATCCTGAGTTATTGACAAAACACTGGTCCCAAGTCTGACAATATCACAATAGAAAAAACTGTTTCACAAAAAAATCGCTACGGACCACCAAATGACTCGAGCGAGTTCAAACTTGTACTGAAGGTTGATCACATGTTCCACTGTCTCCCGTCCAAACGCAGCGCCTCCAGTGTTGCCAGATCGAACGCTACGTTGCCAGTCTCATCACTTAATTTACAGACCTCGTATGGAGATGGCTTGACACAAAAAATAGTACATGCAAGGTCAAAGAGAATGGAAACCGTGCGACTGTAGCCATTCGTTAATGTAGTCAGCAATTTTTGCACAGCCTAGGGGTATATTCACTGGGCTATAATAGCGAACAGTTTATTCAATAACACGCTTTATCAACTGCTAGAATGCACAGTCAGGTGTAGCTATAAAACTATTATTTATTACTCGATATCCCATTGTACGGTCTTAAGGTACAGCCACTAACCTGATACCGAATAAGAATTATACGGCAGATGATGCAAGTACACAGCAAGCGTGTGTAGCGTGTATGTTAGCTTTTATGATGGGGCTTAAGTACTTCCTCTAAGGCTCTGTTGGGAATGTAGATAGCGCCAAAATGTACAGATCAGAATAGTAAGGCCACTTCGCTCCTGAATAGTATGTGCGACTGAGCAAACTATTACTTAATAAACTGCACAATAATGATTCTGTCCACCGAGGCATGTCTTTACTACTAACTATTATATATTACCATATCAAGTTTTACTAGACTTTGAAATACGAAAAACACTTGTACAGGGTGCGGCAGAGAGGACGGACGTTTTTGGGATGGGTAGTACTCTCCGCCTCCGTCTACGAGAGAGGTGGGGAGGGTGCCGTTTGACTCGTGAGATCCTAGCATTATTTTACCAGTTGCCGTTATGGAGCACCGCGTTTTCGCCTATGATTGTTTCGTTCGAAATAATGAGTCAGTCATCGTCGTACAGCGTGAGTTTCGTCGCCACTTCAACATTCATCGGAATAGAGCTGTTCCCTCTCGAAACACCATCCTTCGTTGGATTGAATCACTTCGCAGGCATGGTGAACTGATCAACAGAAGACCAAGAGGCGCGGCGCGAACAGTTCGAACTCCTGAAAATGTTGAACGCGTTCGACAGGTCTTTCTTCGCAGTCCGACTCGATCTGCCCGGAAACATGCTGCTGCACTTCGCCTTAGTGATCGTTCGGTAAGGCGAATTTTGCATGTGGATCTCCGCTTTCACCCCTACAAATTGGCCATTGTGCAACAGTTACAACCCGAAGATTATGCACAACGATTATGAACTTCGCACGTGAGTGAGTCGCCCAAGTTGAGAAAGCGATGTTGGAGAGTCTACGCGGACTTCCAAGAACGCCTCCAGCACTGCATCAGCGATTTCGGACACCACGTGCCTGATGTGATTTTCCACACTTGGCTGTCTCAAATGCTATTTCCTTGTGAACCCGATTCCATCAATAAATTTGTTTTCGAGTAAAAATTAACTATTTTATGATTTTTTTAAAACCGTCCATCTTCTTTGCCGCACCTTGTATTTGCATCCTCCGTGCATACAAATGAACAAAACTCGGTACGTTGAGGCAATTTGAGTTGCTGGTTTTGAATACGGCTATCATAGAATACTAAAATGTAGCAAAATGAACCTTTCAGGACTTCCCTCAATCTCACTGAAAGACTGAAATCATTTTCATAATACAGGCCGACAAGATTCTTGCACAGAAATCAGAGTATACTTTCCCGAAGGGTTTTGATGCGGTGCATCCGAATCCGTGGTCCAAATCTCTCAACTGCCTCTAAACTCCGAGATGTCCTAACTAAAAGGTGCATAAACGGCAATGTTATGGACATGGGCGCATCAGTTGTGGTTTGTATTATAATACACCAAAATTTAATAACTAGTTATTGTGATTTTATCAACTGATAAACCCACAAGTCCTCAGCAATAAATAAATTAAATATCTAAAACTTACTCAAACCAACCCTACCCTACCAAGGCCGAGTTTAACGTTATTACTTTCGTTTGCACACTTTTTTAAATCGAAGATTACTTTCATCTGATAAAGGCTGAAATGAACTAACTCACAATATCCAAGACTTAGCTAACCCGCAAGACTTCAATCCAGCCATCCTTATCTAAACCGAAAAAGAAAAGCACTCTTAACAAAAAAAAAGATTAACCATGCTGGCGTATAACTTCAATATAGCCAAAAACCGCTAAATTTGCACCTCTAGGTTAGGATGCCTCGAGAACTGAAGTCAATTAAGAGTTTTGGATTCGAATTTGCGCATCAAAAACCTTCGGAAAAAAATACTGTGGTTTCTGAGTAAGAGAGTCGGCAGACTTTCAGTCAACAAGAGTGCCTGTTTTGATGGTAGGCAGCAACAGGTTCATAATAACAATCATACTAATAAACGGCTTCATTTATAATGATACATGAGCGAAAATTAGTTTCGGATAGGTACTCTTCCACTTATATTTCAAACAACAGCAGAACTAAACCTCCACAGCATGATGTCTCTGAATTCAACATTTCTATTACGGATTATGACTATCAAAAAGTGCTAACGAGTTCGGAAGCTCTATTTAGAACAGGAAAAACTGGCTTTTGTGGAATCGCTTCAATCTCAGCGAAAACCTGACATCAGATTCGTGATCTAGGTACCCCATTTATCAGACACGAGGGATTTTGATCGAAATTGCAAATACATAATGATGATGATGGCCGGATAACTAAGCATTGGATTATAAATGGTATTTGAACTCGAGAATCCTTTTTTTTATAAAGAAATGTAGTAGTTTCTTCACCGTATTTGAAAATGCTCACGACTTCTGTTTTTTGCAGGTTAGTAAGTGATCTGACATGAGAAGCCATAAATCGTAAGTACTTAGGCTTACTAATGACATGTGCCTCAAGCCATTATAAGCCCCAACGTCAATGATGAACATGATAAAACAGTACTGCGGTAAGGAAATTGCAAATGTTGTTCAAAGAAGTGCAATGAAAATAGCTTCGTTGCCACTATGTTGAAACTACAACCAATCAAGATACCTAACGCTTTTGAAAAATTTTCGAAGGAGATCAACTCACAAATAATGAACTGAGACTTTTGCTCAGTCACTGAATAAGGCTGTACTTTCAAAGTAATCATGACAGTTTGAGAATCCTTCTGAAGAGGTCAGTATATCTTATCTTTGGCTGCAAATAGGATCTGCTTACCACACTGTGGAGTACAGTAGTTCTGATATATACCAACAGTTTCTTGAGGTGTCTTACTCTCTCTGAAGACACCCCAGATTCAAATAGCTCAACCTGAGTTAAGTAGATAATAAAGCCTGAGAAGTACATAACCAACCATAATGCTTCAGGACCTGGCGGCAAACCTCAGTACCCGCTATAACTTGCAGCAAATCCTACGCCTTCCAAATTACTTTCAATGAGACAAAATCAACAAAACCACCATTTACTAAATATTTGTGGATAAATAGTGTGCAGTGGAGTAAATACACCAAAATAAACGAAGCTTATCATATCCATATATATAACGAATTGTAAAACATGCCTACGTCTTTCCAAATACGGGATTAAACACGCATTCATATCTTCTTTCATCAACTTAATAACCAGGTTCAAATGAGGTCATGTTCAATGCCATTCTTCCAAGCAACTACCGACAACAGTTTCATAATTGTTCCATTTTAGGGATCATAACCTACACAAGGTTTTGTTTCTTGTACTGCCTAAAGAGATAACATCTTTATATGCATAACGCAGTCAGTTAATGAGATCGAAATGTAGATTAATGTTTTCGAAAAGCTGGTTTATGTTGTGCAACAAGTGCATGGAAGGTAACGTCAAGACACATTCTGAAGCGATGTCAAGACTCTAGATGTCGAACTGAAGCCCTAGGTCCAACAGTTTTGGTTGCCTGGGCACAAAGAGTTTCATTATAATGGATACCTACCTAGTAGACGGTCTCCGACCTATGAGCATGAAGGTGGCACCAAGTGGATCTCTAAGGCGGAGCCAAAATGTGTGCACGTCACACGAATGCATGTTCCATCGGTAGAATCAGTGTGGCGGCCTCCCTTTTCTCTGTATCCCCGTATAGCCCCACAGTAAAGCATTACGTTTTGTTGTAACAATCTTCGCACCGGCACAGCCTGAATGCCATTTTGAAAAGACCAGGGTACATATTCATGTTCCTTTGGTGTGTCCTTTGACAGTGCAGAAATATGGAACAAGCCAGTTCTAGTGTTGTCAATCATCAATAGTATCACATTTTACAGATTTTAAGTGCTACGCATATAACCATTTTTAAGCTCAGTTTTGCCAAGGTTTTTTATTTTTTTCTTGGATGATCTTTCGTAATAGCACAGGAAAGGTCAACACGAGACATGACATGGCAGGTGTTGAATGTTCCATAGAGCGCAACTTTAGGATAAACCTGAGCTGCTTTCCATTGGTTTTGGCTCCAAGAAATCCATATCTAAAAAAAGATAGCCTCCTTTTTTTCTTATTCTTATTTCTTTTTCTTCTGCTGTGCGATTTCTCTTCAATGGCAGGCGGCATCCACAAGGCCCAATTACACCTTTCAGAACTCAAACAGGTGATAAGTATTCTCGAAAACGCTATTCATTACCAGTATTTTACTAAAATAAATTACATTTATATGATGATCAGTAAGAAGTGTGATATACCCAAAAATTACTGTAATTCGTATGTTTCCGGTAAGAGTTGTTTTGAACGTTGAGGTATCATTAAGCGTATTCTGAAAATGATGGGGCAGTAATAACATATATTGCGAAATTGGTTGGATACATACATTGGTAAGGCTTCTCTCTTCAGGCTACTACCAAGTATAGAGATGTTGTAATATGGTTTTCTGTCTAGAGCAAGCTTCAACAGGTGTATGAGGAAGGCACAGTCGCGGTCTTTGTGAAGAGTCTCATTGAGGTCGTTTCATGGGATTTTAGTGATTGTCAATACTCAAGTATCTACTCCTGAAACTTATCCTGCAGTTCTCATGTTCATAGGACTCTATAGTCTGGTCGAATCAAACATATATGTTTTAATTTCTGTTTACTGCACATCATTTTTGTACGTTACCTTCATTGTCAATTTGTGCGCATAATTGTAAATATACAGCAGGCCATTCGCTGTGGATACAAAGAAATCATCAGGCATAATATTTCACAGGTTTCGATATTGTATAGATAAGATGCAGGACCGATCTAAGGCTCTCTTAATTGCTGAATTATGATACAGTATGTATCATAATTCAGATCTGTATCTGAATATGATATAAACTCTTGCCCCACCCCACGTCGTTTTGTATAGGCAAAATGGATTTTAATAGCGTGGTTCTGTCTCTTTTTAAATGAAAACATCAAAGCGTACATGTGTAAGCTAATTATTTGCAGAAGAGGGTATTAGGCCTGATTCAGATGACGCTTGGAGAACATACAGAATTAACACTATAGTCCATCTATCGAAGAAAGAATCTAAACGCAAAGATAGTTACGCATACTTCACGTGGTCGGACACCAGAACACCAAGCTAACGGCCGACAAGGTTGCATGCACCGCAGTGCCGTCTTCCACTCCACCTTCACGGTTCGATATTGGTCCTGTAGGTATAATATCTGCCTAATAACAATTATATGCTCCCCATTTCATGAAATATACCAACGTGCTAACCATGCCCTGAACACTGCTGGTTATTTGTTTGGTTTAACTTGGATAGATCGACTTTAGCTGTTCACATGGAAACACGCATCAGAAAATGAACGCACTAGATGCAGAGCACCTCAATACTGGCATCCGTCAGCGTCGACGCGCGCATTGAGATTCTAGAGTTTCCCATTCCCAGTTTAGTTCGTGTGTCCTTGCGTTTAGTCGAGAACTTGTGTGTTTTTAAAATACTGCTTCCTACCATGTGATATTGAAATGGTATTTTCGACATGCATTCCAGGTTATAGTATTTGAATAAAACGGCAAAAAAAGCCTGGAAGGCGATAGTCCTAATGTCTTACAGATCATATGATACCAAAGGAGAAATTCTTAGATTTGCTTGCTTCATTTATAATTGGAGATTACAATAAATCATTCTATCCTGTTATTCAACGATCTTACTTATGGTCTAACGTCGTTAAAAGATGTCTCTTCATGTTTTCGACTGCTGAGATGAAGTGTCAGGAGTAGACTTGTAGAAGTCTTTGCTTAAAATCGAATGAACTAAGTATGTCCCTTCTGTTTTACGTCGTTTCATTCTTCTGTATCTTATCCAAAGAAAAGTACCTTCTTCCACATCCATTCTCGTTGACTAAACATAACAGACTGACGCTCTGTTACCTAGTTCCACTCTGTGCCATTTGATCGCCGACCGAACAACTATGTCTTACTCTATTTGTTGACGGGGCTATTGCGTTTCGAAAGTGTTTCAGCCCTACAGACAAAACTAGTTCCTCTATTGTTCAACCTTTTTTTCAACTTTGCCGGTGGTAAAAGCTGTTCCGATGCACAACACGGAACATCTGTGTTTGTAACACGAACGCATCTCACAAAAAAATGATGTAACTCAATATCAAACATGCTCGATTGTCTACATACTCGCGGGAAAAAATCGCTCTTGTTGATACCAATCTACGCCAGTGAAAGTGATTCGAGATCGAATTTCTTTGTTTGCATTTCATAAAAATCGCTCAGTATCGTTGACGCAGACGAGACGTGATTGCGGAGATTATCTTTCAGTTTCGAATGCGCGCTAGACGCAAATTGACTAACGGATCCGCTTATCTTGTTATAATTAAATTATGTTTGGGATTTATCTAATACTTTCCTCTTGTGTAATATCAAATAGTAGTAAATAAGTGGACAATGGTGTTCGGTGCTCGATATTTTGGGGATTGGTCCCATTGCTCAATTTACTTTCAAATGTAATTTTTTTTTATGTGCTACGTTGTAGATCTGCTACCATTGTAATGGGTAGACTTGCAAATCGTAGCTTGAGTGTTTAGAAAATTGTGTCTACGTATACAGGGAGTAAACGTTATGGTAGTCAGTACTGAAACGGGTAGTAGGGTGGACAAAACAAATCAAAAGGTTCATATGACCCATGGTCCAAAAGTCAATAGATTTGTGTCTAAATGGCTTTATAGTTTACAACTTTAAGTGCTTTATATCGACCACAATCACCACAATCTTACTAATTTCTATATTCTAATTTAAAACGTTTTTGAATTGGGTAATTAACAAATAAATGACATCAAGTTTTTCTAAGTTAAGCCAAAATTTGTAGTCGGTAAGTAAGTTTCATTAAATTGAATATTTAAAACATACATGACAACAGCGCGTCGGTAATCATCACCCTTATCGAACTGGCAATCGATCGCGAACGGTAACAGTGGTTAGTATGTTGTTTGGTTTTTGTTCGCGTACGTCGTCGTGTTGATTGATTTATAATGTTCTCGAATCTAGAGTTCGCCATCATGTTGTTAGTTTACGGTGAAGCTCGTCAGAATTCAAATCTTGCAGCTCAAATTTATCGCAACAGATTTCGCCAACGGGGACACCCAGACAGAAGGACATTTGTGCAAGTGTACTAAGGACTTCGATATACAGGAAGTGTTCAGTCCACTAATATTCGCACTCGTGAAAGACTGGTTACTGTAGAGCAGGAGGAACAAATTTTAAATATCGTGGAAATCAATGCAGATATCAGCACTCGGGAATTAGGCCGCCGCGTAGGACTATCGCGTACCATAGACCATAGAATCCTACGGTAAAATTTGCTTTATTCCTACCATGTACAACGAGTACAGGCCTTGTTACCAGAAGACTGTCCTTGCAGACTAACATTCTGTCAGTGGTTTTTGCACAAAAACGTTGAAAATCCGGATGTTTTTAAAAACATTCTAGCGACGGACGAATGTACTTTTACGCGGGACGGGATATTAAATTTCCATAATACTCACACATGAGCCCAGGAAAATCCTCATACCAGTCGTGAAGGTAATTTCCAACAACGTTTTAAAATATATATTCGGGCGGGTATTCTTGACGATCAGGTAATTGGCCCTTTCGAGTTACCCCCAAAGTTGTCAGGAGAAGGATACCTTAGCTTTCTAGCCAATAACCCACCAGAACTTTTGGAACAGACCTTAGACAACATGACATTACAACGGAGACAGAATTTGTGGTTTCTTCATGACGGGGCACCAGCACACATTTTTAGAGGCATCACCCAGTATTTGAATGAATATTATCCAAATCGCTGGATCGGCCCAAATACTCCTGATCCTCGAAAATGGCCCGCGAGATCTCCTGACCTGAATCCGATGGATTTCTGGTACTGTGGAGAAATTAAAGGGATGGTTTATAGGGCTGGTCCAATAACAACTGAAGCACAACTTCGCGAAAAAGATTTTAATGCGGCTGAAATAATAAATGGACAACTTCGAGGACCTAGAGTAAGAAAAAACTGGGTGCGTCGTAATGAAGCTTGTGTGGAAAGTGGAGGACGACATTGTGAACATCTTCTTTAAATACAAAAACAGTGCAGTGTGAGTTTTAAATAGAAAAACAACGTATGTATCAAAATTGTGTTCCCTATTTTTAAGTGGATTTTTTTATTTTTTTTTTGATTTGATTTTACGAGTACATTATCAAATAATGAAATAATACCTAAGAACCAAAAATAACAAACTCCATATTTATTTACACTGCGTTGCTTCGTAATTTGCGTCTGGCGTTGCGGCGTTGTCAAATTTTTTTTTGCCTTAAAGTCGCTTTTCTCTAACAAAAAGCCTTTTGACCCCCGTGTTATATGAATCTTTTTGCTTCTTTTAACCCCCATTTAAGTAATAACTGTCATAACGTTTACATCCCGTATAATATGCCACACAAACATCTATCTGTCATAACTCTGGAGAGTGCATAGCAAATATATGTGTTGCAGAAAAAAACATACTTTAGGACTCTTCATATTATTATTATTCCCGTTTCCAAAAGTACGCCCAGCCCTACAAAGCGACAAGCGAGTATGAGGTTGTCTGTTGTTTCTGTAATGAGCAAGACACGTCACCCTCGTTCATCGCCCCAGAAACGCCAAAAATCCTCCATAAACGCGAAAATCCACCCAGAGTTGCAACACGCCGATTAATTGTTACGGTAAAATTCGAAAGGTAGTACTTCAACATTTAAAGGGAACCGTATTGTTTGTCTTGTCACGAAATAGTATAAGGCACAACAGTTTGACCATGAAATTTGTGATCCAACAACAAACCATAGCACAGGTTCGGGAGGTCCATCTAATGCAGTGATTCGCCAATCATTCATGTGTAATTACAAGGTAGTAAAATCGGCACAACCTTGCACATCACTAAACTAGGTCTAGAGCTAGAAAGCAACAGCTGAACTACATAAGGGTAACGTTAGTACTTTCTCCGTGAACAAAGGTACTTTGACGTGTTTGATAAGCAGCGTCGACTGAGAAGCTCCTGTGTGACTTTCCTGAATTCCAAAATGCTGGAACATCCCAGAAGAGCCATTGCGGTTGAAAGAAAGAGAGAATGGAAAATAACTAGCTTTACTTTTACAGTCCAAATGCATTTCCTTTTATAGAGGAATGAAATCGGTGGTAGAGCGATTAAGTGCACTTCACTTGCGTTATTATCTGCAGTTTATGAATCGCAGTTCGTAAATTCGATTGACAGTCATACTACATTCTAGGTCAGTAAGGATGACATTGCAATGTAATTTTCTTTCCATTATAGTACAGTTATTACTGCTCGTAGAATATACAGTCGGGACTGACAGGTATCGTAAAAATAATAAGAATCGATGAGTGATGTTGACCATAATCTAAAAAAAGGTGAAGTTATTTTGACCCCTCCACAGGAAAAAATTACATTTTTTACAGCGCTTAACTTTATGGCACATCTATCGCGTTTTCAAACACACTTTCGTGAATGACCACACTTTTGAAAAAAACTTGGTTTGATCTTGGGTTAATTGACTTAAATCATCTGAACTAAACCAAGATTCAAATCAGTGGTTTACATCAAGTAACATTTTGATAAAAATTAGAATGAGAGAAGATGAATTACTCAGAGCAATAAAAATCAAATCAGATACATAAAAGAAAAATACTTATCTGAGTGCACAGTTTCCATTTATTAATCTAAGCTATGCTACTATAGCAAATTATTAATCAGTAAAAAAGTCAGTCAACAGGCTCATTTTACTGTCCATTTTGAAGATTACAAAACCCTTCTATAGACGCAAAGGATGCCACAGCTGTGAACAACTGATAGAAGATAGACGTTAGTTATATGTATATGCTGCTCAACTGTGATTTTCACCATTGCAATGGTTTTACATATTTTATTATTTCCTCTGCAAACATTAATTGCTTAAATGGATCTCTCTGGGCTTTATCTAATAATTAAAGGCAGTTGGACTGTTCCTGGGTAGTCGTATTGAAATCCAATGCTCAGTGATGTCGCAATTGATGTAACCCTTATTGGTGGTCTTATTCAACATTCCGCGTTTTAACTTGTTGGTTCGGATGCATGGAAGCTGGAATGCAAAATATAACAGTTTTGTTAGGGGATTGTCTGTTGATCAAGATAAAATCTACCATGTAAAGTGAAATTTATAATGATCAATATTTGTATAAGTATAAAAACAAAATAAAAAAATCATGATTCATTTGATTTTTTCAAATCAGAAAACCTGCCAGAAACAAAAAAATTATGATTTTTATCAACCCTGGTTTGATCCTTCTGGTTAGTGATGTTTGAATTTAAAAATGTATCTATTGGAGAGTAATCCTAACACACCGTAGAGCTAAAAAATTTTCACCTTTTATCCTGATTCAATTTCGTCATTGGCGCAGAAAATTACGGCAACCTCTACCTTGGTGATGTTTTTTTAAGGCCTACGTTTATTTGAAATTTCTTTTGACATTTTTCGATGTACTTTCTAATATAGAAACTTTTTCTAAATTACCCTGCATACATATAGGAAGAAAGGACAATATGATCAAAATTTGTTCTCGGACATGCACTTTTATCTGTATTCAGAAATGCAAGTGGAAAGCACAGAACGCATTTAACTGCTTCAGCTATTCTCAAATATCTTGTCCATATCCACCGATTTGAATGAAACGCGAGACGGACAGTACTTTATCTCTTCCTGGATGGGAATTGTTTGAAGACAACCGAGCACGGGGCGGGAATACCAGAATGGAGAGTCTGCATCGAATTTTGAATGAGTCGGCGAGACGGGCTTGGATCTGGTCTGAGGTGAATTGTTAATTTCAGAGATAACCAAACGTACATACATGAATTGGCTTCCTGTGCTGTAGAGTTAGTGACTGTGCAGACCGATTTTTTTTTATCGGTTTCATTTGTGAATCTACGCGAAGTGAAAAAAGGAAGGAAAACCCCTACCTATCTAACATATTCTCACACGCAGAAATGTAAAATACGGTAAAATGGTTCACGCATGAAGCATTCAAGGATAAAGCGACACTAATGAAGAATATTGTCTAATATGTTTGTTAGGATTTTTGGCTACCTGCAGATCACGCTGAGAAAGGAAAATCTTTCAGCTCCAGGACATTCTAAATGTTTTTGATGACTATTTTCGAAATTTGGAACGAACATAGAACTCAAATATTGAGAAACATGGGTTTAAGGACCGGAAAATTCAATCATAACTTATTTGTTGCATTGGATGCATGTATGGCGATGTTATGATCAAGATACTCCAGAAACCCCAAATTCATGTACATCTCTATCACCTGACTTATAACAGAAAGCAAAGCTATAGTGCTGTCTTAACTACATAGGACCAAAATAGAAATTTTGCCGAGCTAAATAGGAACTCCGCATTTGTAAAATCAGAATGCACCGTTCATTTAGCAGTAGAACTATAAATTATGATAAATACGTCATATGACTGAATGAAAGATACATCTTTTAATTGAAGAACACAATTTGCTATTTTGACAGTAAATTATTCTTTGCTAAGTAAAATTCCCCAGACAAGTGATGTATGCCACTGTTGCACAATAGACTCTGTTAACGTTTGAGTCATGGTCACACTGAAGGGTTTTCAATGCCTTCTAATACTATCCACATCGTTTATTTCACTTGCTACCTCGCAACTATTAAATCATGACTTAATGAACGTTTCATTGATGATTTATTTGTTCTAGGTGACAATTATGTTCATTGTTCATTTCTAGGAAATTATTTACGACAACTTTGTAACTACAATTAGTGCCAACCTCGAGCCTCTACGCAACCCGATGACACCAAAAAATGATGTTTTTAAGCTGTAGCTACTTGTACTTGTAACACGATTTGGCGACAATTTTTAATGCTTCGGTGAACAAAATATGACAGCAGCAGCTAGTAACTAAGGTAATATAAGATTGATGACGTTCAGGGCCAGAAATGTAAAAATTAGCGATATAGAAAAAGGCTGAGGTGAGACAGTTGGCAACATCAGACTTGTAGAGCCATCTACAGGCCACGGTTTTTTCTTCTCTTCGCGTTCTAGGCCCGCAAGATGGACTCGCAGAGATTCAACAGAAGCGTGAGCATCTCATTCTAGCTCAGCGCTGTGCACCGAGAAGTGGTGAATATAACTGCTTCATGAAGTACAAAATAGTGAAACATAATGCCAGAGTTACCCCAGTTCTGATAGCAATCAACATAATCTTTGTATTGCGGTGTTTATTTACCGATAGATAAAAGTTTACCGTACTTCTACATCTTTTTATGTTTTTTTGCATTTACTAAGCTTCTTTTGCGATGTTCTTAGATATTGCGATTCCGTTGTTTCTCGTCATTCTTCAAAGAATATGATGTATTCAGTTTTAAAATTACTATGTATGAAAGATACACTATTAGCCTCAACTCAATAGTTTCTCACACATATTAACATATAAGCGTAGGCGGTTATATCCATCTCTAACCATCGAGTACAAGCAGTTTGCTACCTAGCAATACAACTACAGTTTTCAAATCGAACATGAGGATATATGTCTTGCTAGCTGAATAAGCGGCTGTCGGAAATTACTTTAAATAAATTACACTCGATAACGTTTCAATTAACTGGGTAGTACTTATGCGTCGTTTTGGAAAAGAGCCTCTCATAGCACCAAAGTAGAATCTCGTTGGCGATTATAACTAACTGAATCTAACACTCCTAATCTCTGGGCTAGTTGCCAGAGTTTCCTTACCGGTATTACACGGAACTCTATTAGTTCTAATCGTTATCTGCAACTGAGGTTTCTAACTAATTTTGTACAAATGGTATTTCAGACCATTATATCATGTAACTAGGTATACGGAGCTGCTGATTCCACTTTTCCGACAGCAGTCCAGTGGTCTTTTTAGAGTGTGATACCAAGATAAATTCTTCTCTAAGACTATAACCAAACAATGTGGAGAAATGTTCCTTATGCTGTGGTCTCGCGTATTCCTTGACTTGGTTCTTTATACTGCTTTCTGGACCCCCAGGGATATAGACTGAGCCTATCTTAGGAACGAATGATCCTTTTTTCATGCTGTTCTGCTGCTTTCTTGTTATACCTATACTCCAAGGATTCCGTGTTATGGAGCATCTAAACAAGCGACATCTTTGAAACAATATTTCTCTATATATATATGCCTACTAATGTCTAGATACATGTATTTTCCAGAATTTTTCATGAGGTCTACAAAAGCAGGCAAGAATGACAGAACTGCTCGAGCCGAGGTAGCTTACTTTACTAAACAGGGACAAGAGATCAAGTCTAGACCATGCTGATAAGTAGCTAAGACACACGAAACATGGTTGGTTGTCATTTTGGTCGGACAGATGAAAGCATCACATTTAGTTTATTCAATGGCAAGTAGTCCACATCTAATTTTCAGCTAGAATCATCAGTCATCTAGCGGTCACATAGCGACTGCGCTATCAAATGCGAGCTGAGATCAGTATCAGCACCAACTAATAGCAGGTATGCGCTTTCCGCACTGGTCGATTCTGGCGCGATAGATGGCGCTATGCGTTGGCTTACTTCAAGCTTACTTTATATTAAGTAGGATTTCGATAGTTCGGCAATCTGACAGCAATACAGGGAGTTTGAAAGGTCGATACAAACTCTTAGGGAGGTGATAGGGCAGACCAGTTAGAATCTTTTAAGTCAAAAATACCTTAGTTCAAAGTCTTACGGTTTTCAAGTTATTTGAGATTTTCGATTTTAATTGTAAAAAAATATGCCTTTTGTTCCTGATATTACTGAAATAACACCAGGCTATATGAAATAGTGTTTAAATACCTGACAGTGTGGTTTTCTCTCCGAAGGTAGAGAAAAGAAAAGCAAATTCACTGTAAACATATAATAAATACATGTTTGAACGTGTTTTCGTGCATGATGAAACTAAGTCCCACACATTCTTGCTTTATTCCTTTCCAAACAAGGTAATAGTAATTCATGAATTTCATTCCAAAAACCCTGACTTAATTAGTTTGTAAAATGACCGCATTCACCAACGAAGAATACGAGAATAGCTGGATAGGCAGAAGTTGACCAATTCCGTGGCGTGCTAGATCACCGGACTTGACACCACTGGATTTCTATGTCTGGTGGCGGGCTAAGCAGTTAGTTTACACTGAATAAATCGTATCAAGAGGCCATTTAATAAGAAGCATTCGAGAAGCTTTTTATTTAATGCAGCAAGACAGGTTATTTAATACAAAAATTACCGAAGTAACACGTAGAGCTTGAGCATGTTTCAATAGTTTATTTTGTTTCGTTTGATAATTTATTATTTAAATTTGAAAATCCGAATATCTCGAAAACCGTAAGACTTTGTATGTTTGGCTTAAAACACTCTAAATGGTCTGCCCTATTTCCTCTCCAAGACTGAGTACCAAGGTATATAAAAACAGGTCCGAAACGTCAAACATGTGTGGTGATGTATCTGGTCCAATCAAAAATATTGCTATATGTTTCTGACTTCTCACAAAATTAGGAGGTTTGATTCGGACATACAACTACATTTTTCTAGACCTAACCAAAGCATTCGATAGTATTACACATCAAAAATTATTAAGAACCTTGCAAAATTTATGATTTCGTGGAGTCACTTATCAACTCATGAAAAGTTATTTGGAAAACGGCACAATGTGTGAACATCAACAGTACACTGAGTGAAAATATGATTGTTAGATGCGGAGTTCCACAAGGAACCGTATTAAGACCAATGCTGTTTAATTTATATATTATTGACGTTTTTAAATTAAAAAGCGACAGAGAAATTATTGGTTTCGCAGACGATACGGCAATTATTTAATCAGACAAAGACTGGACTTCTTTAAAAAGCAAAATTGTATTAGATTTTCAACAAGTTACAAATTTTTTCGCGGAAAGGATTACATTTTCTTGCGACAACAGATCTTCCCCAAATTTTAATCAACTCCAAATTAAAAAGTTGAATAGCTGTAGAAACATACAATCGGTTGATAATTTCAAATACATCTAAGATGGGATAAACATATTGAAAATATAGTAATATTTCAGCAGTTTTTTAAGCGAAAAATATCTGCACATGATATATCATGCTCTTGTTCAATAATTCTATCTTACGGAATCTTAGCATGGGGGGGGAGCCATGCATAATTATTATAAAAAGGTTGAAATTACGCAGAAGTGGATTTTGAAAGTTACGTTGAAAAAAAAGAAATGTTATCCCTCAGAAAATCTTTACATTGAATCTCAGCTTTTCAACTGCCGGCAAATTTATTTTTATCATACAGAATATATTTAACATATAATCCAAAATTGTTACTTTCTGTCAGCCACAACCATCAAGCGCGATTCAAGGAAACCTCTGCATTAATTCCTAGACTTAATAAAACTATCAACCAAAGATCACTCTATTTTCTATGCTCAAAATTTTATAGTGTTTTTCCTGCAAACCTTAAACATATAAAATGTAAAAAACGTTTAAAAATTCAATTAAAATCAACCAAGGCTACAAATCCATAAGTTTGTTGACACTAAAAACATATATGTTATTTGATCATAAAATGATGCAAATTTATACATTTGACTAGTATACTAATTTGTTGTATTAATATAACTCAACTTCGGTTAAAACCCGAGCACAAGTGTACACTTTTTTGGGTATGTTATCTTTACTTCATATTGCTGTTATTATTTATACGAAAACTTTGTAATTGGACCAATAAACATTATTATTATTATAAATACAAATACATATCAGTTTATAGTAATTTGTACTCAGTTGGTTTTCATTCTTAATTACAGTAATGATAATTATCATTATTATCTCAATAACATATTTCTTTTGTCTGTACACTACTATCTATTATGTGTTTGATTATATAGTACATTTACGCAGCTTAATAATAATAATAATAACAGAGGTCTTTATCTTAGAGGGCGAAGTTTAGCCTGGAATACCGTTCTACTTAACCCTTATTTGAATGATCTTCTCACAAAAGAGTACAAGTGAATTCAAGACCGATAACTTAAGTAGATTAATGACCCCACCGAATTAGCAAATATAACTGGAACAACCATCCATTAGATGACTTTTTAAAATTATCCACGATACAATGCTCCGTTACTCTGGCTACTGCTTCGCAAAAAACTTATTACCCGCGAAGGAAACTGCTAAAGCTCAGCCACACATTTGTCAGTAGGATATGCGCGGAAGAATCCTCATTTAAATAAAATACCGCAACTTCGTGGGACTGTTGGTTTTTTTAATTGGCGAACTTCCACACCATTATGCGTGTCGGGAAGGCAAAAAATTCCACGGTGTGTCTATTCGAGACGGTCAGTTTATCTTTTGTGGAAACTGGCGGCAACGGGATCGAAATAGGAGCGCTTTAAAGTTAAGCATCGCCGCGTCGCTGTTGAGAACGTTGCTGAATACTAAGCGGCTTGGATTTTGGATGCGATTTGTATAAGTACGTGAGCGTTTCAGTAAGAATGTCAAGTTCACTGCACTCATGAGACCAATCTATGAACATATCTTATAAAATCATTTTTTCTGAGCTCCCAAAGAGGCCATTGCCTACGTGAATAGTATTTTTCTACAGGACTTGCGGTTTGCT
This sequence comes from Acanthoscelides obtectus, assembly GCA_963669975.1. Lineage (NCBI taxonomy): Eukaryota > Metazoa > Arthropoda > Insecta > Coleoptera > Chrysomelidae > Acanthoscelides > Acanthoscelides obtectus. The sequence goes on from CAVLJG010000005.1 coordinate 25,065,705, forward strand.
TACGTTTAGACAATGAAGAAAGGATCATTAAACAGTTTCTGAACTCCTGAAACTTATACTTGATCAGAGGACTCCAATGTGGTTTAACTAGCCCAGACAATGGAATGTCTTTCTTCCTCTTCTGTCCCATGTGGTCGCTATTTTACAGAATCTAGATTATAGCATGCTGACCTCACAGGTAAGCGTTCGTCATATTGCCGCGGTAATTAACAAATTCTTCTCTTCAACCCACGGTGCCGACGCGGGGGACCAGTACTTTTTCCAAATCTATTTCTGCTTGTATCCTTTACGGATAACAGCACTCCGCATGCAGGCATTTAGAATGTCAAGATGATCTCTGCGGATGAGCTGATGAGAAAAGTTTGTAATCCTGATAGTATTTGCTGTCAGACACAATATAACACATCATAAAGTGTTTCAAATGTGTATCCTTTACCTGCAGGTTGTCCGATCCGAAATCATCTGCGGCGGAGAAAAAGGCAATAAACGATAACAATAAAAATCGCTCAAACTCTGTTCTTTGACGTTTTATAGGATCTTGAGGAAAAAAATACGGGGTGGGGGTGGTTGATTGGAGAGATTATATCTCGAATATTCGATGTTAGCATATTTATCCGATCCCAGATCTGGTAATTCTGCAGATCTATTTCATATGTTTTGCCATACAATCCTATAAGCAAGAATCGAAAAAGGAGTTTCCAGAATGGTTGCAAAGTAGGTACTTTGCAAGAGCAACCAGTATGCACATTGTAGAAGTTATAATATAGAACTATGCCCTCAAAAAATATGTTATGTGCGCGCCCAATACAATTACAGACGTTTTTCGGGACTCAAAGCTCCTGATCTTGGGACGGCATTTTCCTTATACCGAATTCAACGACACTATTTACCGATTCCATTGTTTTTTTGCCGGTTCGGCAACACTGCAGATGTGCAGATCACTTTAAATGCAATTGATATCCCAGACGTGTTATAATAAAGAAATAACAAGAAAATATAACAATGCTTGGAGATATATTTTCATAAATATGTATTTTTGATTCTGACTTATAATATCTGGACGATGAATAATAGGTGGATGACCTTACTTTTACAAATATCGATGTTTTAGGACCTAGAAATGCAGAATGTGCTGTTTGTTTACGTTTGGTGTAGATTTCTAGATCATAAATTGGCAAAAATTGTTTCTGATGTAACAAAAGGTGATGAACCAGTTGGCATACGTTTTATATCCTTTTTTGACAAAATAACAAAAATCGGTACATTTCTACAGGTGCGTGATATAAAGGCCAAACTAGATTGCCATGTATGAACAGTCGACAAAAACAGTTTAAACATCCTACTGAATATAATAGCTAGAAAATCGACCTATTATTTCTCTCATTTTCATTGGTTCATTCAAAATAACTGACCGTCTTTTGTGAAATGATGAAAATTTGAACTTCAATGAAAGTTATCCTAATTCTAAGGCACAAAGACATAATATTACATCTATAACTGTTTTTTCACTACTTTATTCATCATTTCAATAGAAATCATTGATATTCAGAGAGCTTTGACAGCTTCCGTCAAATTGCATTTCAGTAAGGTCTTTTCCTATTGGTCCAAGTGAGCGTCGTTGGTGAAATTGACCCTTAGACAGCTCAAAAATCGCACCAGTGGAAAATGCCCGATCTCTTTGCTTCAGTCGCGGTAACGCGGTACTTAAACTTCCCCTACGCGGATAATGACTGGCATTCCAACTTGGTAAATCGACAGCGGTAGGCACAACCGCAACACTCAGAGTGGCAAAGCGATATTTGCAGGCATTTTCAAGATAAGAAGACTGGCTGACCAAAATAAGGCTTAAGGATTTGTTCTACATTTATATCTAGTGACTACTACTAGGACTACAATATCCATACCCAATGTGGTTCAGAGTTAATCATTCGATATTAATAATACAGTATTTTGTGAACAGACTGGGTACTGAGAAGCCCTATATTTCGAAAATCACGTGGGAATAAAGCAAACATGACATTTCCTGATTCAACTATGTAGAAACTGCCTGGTCTAGAAACCACAATCAGGCGCAGCGTACTCTAGGGTAACTTTAAATAGGATGGTAATGAATGTCTGTTCTAGTTATTCTTGGCAGTTAAAATTCTTCAGGATCATTAATCGAATATGAAGTTGTAAACATGTAGAGGTTCTTCCCAAGTTAATTGTCCTTGTGTTCTATTCCGAGAACAGCTTTGTCTACGTTTCAATTCTTCCGTGTTCATAATTTCAAGCAACCGAAATGTTGAGTTAATGCTGCGTTGAATTATTGTTGGCTACCTATATTGTTTCATAATTTGAGTCACATAAGATTATAATTGTCTGAAGCGTGATCTTTCATGGTGCTTTGGTAATGAAATAGTAGAGGAAGGAGCCAAAGGCCCTTTGTTGTTGATAAAGATAAAGATAACAAAAATACCTAAAACATGTTTTAAAAATATTGTTGAAAATCAGCATAAAAAAGTAATTTGCGTACTCCTGATTAGATTAGGTACCAAAGTATATATAATAAAAATTGACAACTGTTAATTAATATTTTGGGCCCTAGAAGCAAAACTCACAGACGTACATTTCTTATTCTGCTCCCTGTCTTCTTCTATCCCTTGTTTTGTGTGGTATGGTGGATAGTGGATTTAGGAAAGTGGAAGTGGCCGCACTAAGACAAAAAATATGCTTATCTAATAAAAGTTTAATCAAACCTCTACTTTAACGAATTTCATGAAGAAGAACAGCATGTTGTCCTGCCCTTCGGAAAACATCTTTAAAAATGTGAAACCTTCCTTGCAAATAATACTGAATGTCTCTGAACAAGGCATAAATAACTTGATAACAGCATTACACTACAGGCCATCAGAAAAAGCTGACCGACGACCACACAAAAATGAGATACCGAAAATTGTGACGGATGACCCTCAAAGTAGGAAGTTGGAGTAATTATGTACCCATAAGTCAAAATGAGATAAATTAACCGACTGCTTTTAGTCGCCTCAAGTTTGAATCTATCCTGATTTATCCTAATGGCTGCTTCATAATCAAAGTGGCATGTCGTAACACAGAATACCACCATACATTTAAAATTATCTCTTTCACGGATATTCCACTTAAACCGAAATTGGAAGTTATATTTATTGGTTGTTTCACCATCTCACTGTATGCAGGCATGAAAATTCCTCTAGTTTACTTCAATGACTTCAGTACCGTTTAACTGGCTAGATATAATATCGTCGATATTAATAGAGTAGATGTGATAGAGAACGAAAAGCTCACTGGCGTATCTGGCATACAATCTATAGGGTAATTAAAGGTAGGCTGTCATTACAGGTCAAAAGTTCAGGTAGAAAAATTCAAAAAGTCTGGTTTCCAAGGTACAGGGTCTCAAGGTTCAAAGGGATTCGTGCTTTAAATTGATTTCTCAAATATACTTTGCCAATTTTGTTCAATTTTGGACCTATTAGACATCACAATAAGACGATGTGTTAGCACCAAATAGAAGACAATTATGAATCCTGGTGGCGTTTCGTGGCCCAGATTCATGAATAACATTAATAAAAAAATCGACACGAATGACTTTTTGAAAAAAATATGTATTTTTGTAAGAATTGAGCATGGAATATACAATTTTTGCCTTGGAGTCCCTTCGTATCTTACCTCACTTTCGAGAAAGAAATAAAAATAACTTTATTACAATTCGGAAAATTGTTCAAATAAAGCCAATTTGATTTTATCAAACAAAGCACAGTATTTATTTATAAGCCATTTTTAAATGTCTGCCACTGATACGAAGACTATTTATTTCGTGTAAAAAGTTTTTACCATTTTCATCGAATTACGACCATGTGTCTTACAGAGCTGTTTCTTAGAAACATCAGTTTCAAGATTTATCTTGATAAATAATGAAGTTGTTGATCCGAAACGCTCTTTCCATAGATTACACCAAACGACACACACACCACAATATTTGTGAAATATAGATATACAACAATCAATTTACCATAATTATATTCCATTCCATTTAGTATCAAAGAACAAACGCTCATCTTTAATCATTGAATCCGAAATTTTGTTCACACTAAATTGAGCGGACTATGTGGTATCAGTTTTGCACTAAATTGTGGATAACGTCTCTAGGTCCGTGTGTAAACAATTTTTGACCCTATTTCTTCGTAAAAAATGAGGAAACAAAATATTGGACTGATTGCGATGCTCCCTCTGTTTGCAATGATCAAATACTTTGTAACAAACCTTGGACAAGAATATGGACACATCCCGCAATCACAAAATAAAGACATTGTACGTCATTATTCTTGTCGTCATGCTGTCTAGAAATCATTGTTGCCTGGAGTATTTTATAGTCCCATGCGTAGCAGCGTTCTGTGGCTAACTCTATTGACAATAGAAATTAGGATTGGGTGGGGGTGACCGGAGGAGGACTATAAATTATATACTCTGTTATTAAACCTTAATCCACCTTTTTCAACTGTGACCTGCGTGTAATCTAACTATATTATTAAAGTTATCCCGCTAAAATATATTGCAAGGAAAATATCGACGAAGGCTATTTTTTTTTATACTTCAACTGCCACGAAGGCCTAATGCCTAAGCACCCATTGGGTACCGTGGGGCTATAGGGGTGATACATGGGAAAGGGGGAACGCCAAACGGACTCTGGCGAGAGAACACGTGTGCATGCAACATGCACACATTCTGGCTCCGCCTACGAGATCCGCCGGGTGGTACCTCCGCGTTCGACAGTCAGAGACCATCTACTACCTACGGACAATCACAACATCCATAGCCAAGAGAAAAATTTCTCCTGGGACGGGACTCGAACCCGCACAGCGCACGGCGACTGATCAGGAGATCGAAGAGTCTACTACTGCGGCCACCGCTGCTGCCTGCAAACCTCTTTTTGTTTACAGAGCGAACTTGCATGTGCAGTTATTCTTTACGCACTTTTTCATCCAATATCTTGCAAACTTTAGAACATGTCACAATTGCTGTGCAACTGTATATCGCATTATTTCGTGCTTTTCAGTATTCATCAGTACGGTAGGTATAGGTCTAGTCTTTGGTGACAGACAACCTAAAGCAGACAAGACATATACGAGTAGAAGTAAAACCAACTAACGGAAAAACGAAAATTGTTGGTAGGGTATATATATATATATAGCACCGGTATACCGAAGAACTGAGTATGTAGAACGTGGATTGGTGCAAATATGCTTCCGCCTCTCCTGATGACAGTCCGATTCCATAAAACGGATAATGTTGCACACCACCATGAGCGCCTCCTCGTCTCTCAGGGAGCAATAAGTGCCCGCCACTCTATAATATTCAGCATGTGTTTAGTTTGGGCATCTTTTGTATAGTAGGGCTCCCCTAGATGACGAGACGCCTATGATGATAGGCGCGGAAGTGAACTCTTAAGCATCCCACAAACCGGCGCGAAATATTCGCTTTGGCTGCGAAAATTTCGCGGCGATGAATTCGCGATCAGATTAAAACGCGGCGGTTTACGGACAGGCTGAGACTTGTGAGAAGCGAATGCGATTGTTCCAGCGTTTTTATCGCGGCGTATTTCAGTTCGCCTTTGACCGCGTTTTTGATGCCGTTCTTCAAAAATTCGCAATGGCAAAAACGGAATTATTGATAGAAATAGTGAAAAAGTATCCTTGTTTGTATGATTTGTCGAACGATGAATACAGGAATGTGAGAAAGAAAGACAAGATTCGGATGGAAATAGGAAAAGAATTAAATACAAATGGTATGTACCTAATATTTTTTATTAACTTGTTAAATAATTTACAGTCTACATAAATGTGAAAACGAACATTCTATATATTGGGCATAGGCATATCAGAATTAAAATAATTTACGAATTTGTCACGAGTAGAAAATGCTAGCCTTGCTGCCCGCCGAGGATCATTTGCTATATCAGTAAAAGCTCCAAGCACGGGTTCTGGGGGATCTAAGAATTGAAAATATTTGTCATCGCCACTTTTACTTCGTAAAAAATTGTGTAAAACACATGCCGTACGTACAATTAGAATAGTAGTATCTACTTTAGTTTCTAATGGCCTGTAAAATATTCGCCGTTTTTTGAGACAAAATACCAAACGCATTTTCCACGACCCTTCTAGCTCGACAAAGTCTTACATTGTATTTCTCTTTTCTGACGTCTGTTAAAGTCTGCTTATAAGGAAATGGTCTCATAAGGTATGGTTTTAAAGCAAATGCTTCATCACCAATTAAGACGTACGGGCAGATTTCATTTTGCCCAGGGAGAAATCTAGGTGCAGGGACACTCATTAAATTTTGTTCAAATCGTTTTCCCATGTTTAAGGTTTCGAAAATACCCCCATCACTGTTTTTTCCAAAACCACCAATATCAACACATAAAAATTTATAGTCCGGGCCAACAATGGCCATAAGTACTATTGAATATTTATGTAAATAGCACCAGTAATTGGAGCCACTGTTGTTAGGTCTCTTGATTGTTACATGTTTACCGTCCACGCTGCCAATGCAATTGCGAAATCCCCATCTATTTTCAAATTCTTCAGCACATTTTTTCCATATATTCTCTGTTGGTTCTGGTAAATATATATGCTCCATATGTCTGCATATCGCTTCACAGACATCGGTTACGATTGCACTCACTGTTGTAAAGCCAACTCGAAAGCTATGCCGAATGGTATAGAAGGTGTCACCAGTGGTAAGGAATCTATAAAAAAAATCGTTTTTAGGTGATGAAGTAAAAAAAAGGTGGAAGAATATCAGAGACACATTTGCAAAATATATAAAATCTACCAAACCAAAGACACCGGCCAAGCAGTGGGCAACATAAAAAAATGGCAGTGGGCTGACTACATGGCATTTGACAAAACGTCGTCTAATGTGAAAGATATTGACGTCATACATTATGAGACTGCCGAATTTAACTCAAATATATATCAGGAAAGGGCTGGAAATGTAGAAACCGAAAATTTGGAAGACCGCGGCCATGGAGAAGATGAAAATGCTGATGTAGATGCAGAAGATGCACAGAACGCCTCGGCAACACAGACAGCACCACCTTCTTCATTGAACACTACAGCAGTGACTACTCCAGGGCACACCTTTCCGCAGACTGCAACTACACCAAAATATAAAACGAGCAGAAAACGCTATGAACCACCACCTTCGTCTGTACAACAGCTCATTAATTATTTTGAAGGTAAAAAACCTAAAAAAGAGAACGAGGCCATTGATTCACTTTTCTTGGCACATGCACAGACTGTGAAAACACTTCCCTTAAAGCGTCAAGCCCGAATAAAACTAAAAATAGCCGAATTAATAGCGCACGAAGAATTTGAACATATTGAAGAAATGTCTTCAGCGTCTACCCAGAATTCTGCAAGTATGTATGATAGTAGTGTCTTCCTTCCCAAGCGGCACTGGGTTTACTCCAATAATATACCCAACAGAGGAGGCAAATTCTGCCTCGAATTATTTAGCAACATTTAATCCTAGTGGCAACATGTAGTCCAATTATTTACAATAAAATATTTATTTCACGATCCTGAAGTTTTCGTATTCGATAAGCCTACTAATTTTAATACATATAATTTTTTTACTTGAGTGTAATAGCAAGTCGTTCTTCTGGCGAAATAGCTTCACGATAATTTGTGTCAGATTTTCGTATTTCATCTTTCACGAAGTTCAATATTTCATCGAAACACTCTGGAGTCATTCTAAAATATACGTAAAAGCGCTGTTCATCCAGCCGAAGTTGTGGCATCAAGGTATGGTACTCCCCAAATTTATTTCGTTCCAAGTTAATATCATGTACCCACTTCCTTCGTTTCCTAAACAAAATTGAAAATATTTGTTTTATGTACTTCGTTAAACTTAATACATACCCAACTATCAAATGGCGTTAAATAAACATAACTTACCGTGCATTTTGTTCCTCTTCTAAAGCAAGAAATAGAAGTGCCTCCTCTTTTTCTGAAGACGAGCTCATTGCAAAAGGCAAAAATAAAATGTACCCAACCTGTCGAAACCTTCACGTTCGCGGAGCGAATAAGACGCTTTGGTATGAATAAACAGGCGAAACAGATTGCGAATTTCGCTCTGAATTTCGTTGCGAATACTTCGCCGCGATTATTTCGCGCCGGTTTGTGGGATGCTTTACTCAGAGGTATTGTGAAGTGGATGCGGTTTCCTCCTATCGACGTAGCCGTCGATGGTACCGCGTTGACAAGCTCCTGCCGCGGAGGCAGAAGCCTACGGCGCCTGCTATGATGATCCCAAAGTAATTTTGTTAATCCAATTTTGAACTGCCTAAGGTTTGTAGAACTGGGAAAAGCTTCCTCTTGCAGATTGTTCCACAATCTTGACACGCTCTGGACAAAGGAGCGGTCGTATCGGCCAGTTCTGTGACAGTATCACCTCTTCACTTCGCGAATTGTATCGCCGACACTGGGTAGTAGTAGTATGGGGAGTAAAAAACACTATCGAAAGTGTCTACCACAGTCGTATAACCATATAGACAACCTTAACCTTTCATACAGCAACAGGTCATTAATTATATATATAATTACGTGAACTATAAAATATACAGCTTCTATTAGCTTTCGGTTTGTACCGACACTAAAACATCCTACGCTGGAATTAATATTTTTTTCATTTAACGGAGACACGTATGGAGATTTACGGCTATTGTGAATTAATTTTAGTTAATTAAGAGAATGCCCAGGCCTCCTGGGAAGTGACGATGGAGAAGCGTAAATTCATTCCTCCAAAGCAGCGTAGTGTAAGACTCTTCGATGCGGTTTAATAATGTATTTTGATGAATGAGATTCTTAATCAATTTTAATATCTCCAGGTAGGGTCTGCGTTCGTTATCGGTCTTTTTGTTTTGACCCACATCTGGGGATTTCAGTTGAAATGACAAGAGATGGTAAGTGGGTATATAGGTAAAAGAAGTGATTTAAACGGTTGTTCGTAGAAGAAAACGTCATTTGAATTTTTTTTAGTGAAAAAATTATAGGCTAGCAAATCAAAGCCAACGGATTTATTTTTATTGAAAAATTCTTCTCACGCGAAACAAAATGCATATAATATATACGAGCCAATACATTACTACGAGCTGCATACTGAGATTCAAAACGTCATGGCAACAAGAAATTATTTTGAAAAAAGCTTAGCTTATACTTACGTGTCTATGTCTCCAACGTCGAAGTCGGACATCGTCATTTTTAAAGATTGATCATTACAGGATAGGTGACTTTGTGCTGGGATTTTCACCACAGTTGACCACTCCTTTTCATTTTTCTTGATTTTGCTATTTAACCGGGATCACCCGGGCATAGTCGTAGTCGATTTCTGAGGTCCATTTTGTATTCAAAGACATGGATTTTTGTAAGAGTTTCCTTTAAATGACATCTTCCATATTATAAATAGATTGCAAGCTGATTATTAGCTTGCCTCATTGCCGCTAGAACGTGAATATAATGATTTTTTCGGAAATTGTAAAACAATATTACAGTATAATCGTGGTACAAGCTATACATGAATTCTGTATGTATAGCCCACGGCTTGATGGATAACTTGAACGTTTGCTTAATCTAAAGCGAAGTACTGACCATAATCTCTCCGCGATAGCTTGTACAAAGGTACACAGTCAATTTTTACAGCAGCAGATAAAAATCAACAAGTAGAAATGCAAGCATATCTGAAGATATTTGAAGTGGAATCTGCTCGACCACTACTGGTAGTCTCTCAATTTTTGATCAATGGAGTTATTTGTTTTGAATAGGACTTCGTTGGGTGCTCGATCGTTGCCTAGCGGATGTCGGCTCTTAATACTTTTGCCTACAATTATTACTGGAAATCGCAGACATTTAGTCGATTCGAAGTTAGGTACAACTGACCAAATGATAATAGCTAAATGTTTGCATATTTTATAGGCCTCAGTTGACATTTTCACCATAAAGGAGACGCCGACATTTTAGTGTCTATCCCATGTGTAGCCCCCACAACGCACTTCGCTCCTGGCGAATTCGCATAGGTTCAGCTTCATTCTTGACAGTTGTTATACCCTTTTGCCCTTCATCTTGCTTTATTATTTCTTTCCCACTTCCAAACTTCGGTTTTGAGAGTCGGGACGGAATCGTCTCAACCTGATATGAAGGCATATCTGACCATTAACGAATAGGCAATATGATGAATCTTAAGTGATTCAGGGTGAACTAGGAAATTTTATCGAAGAAAGGAAAACCAAAGTAACTAATATGTTTATTGTCACTGATCTCCCATCACTAAAGTGGGAACTTGCTTGTATTTGAACTGAAGCACGGTAACTCACTCGTCATCTTCAACCAGAAGCGTACAGAAACGTGATAACTGTATGTTTCTACTAGTATGGCGGTGGCACGAGCTTTATAGCGCCAGTAGACCATATATCGTGCCTGCTCTTGTAGGACCAAAATATGTCATGCAGGTTGACTCTTCTACATGTTTTATGTTGATGGTAGGAAATCCTTACTTTTTACCTTAAAATGCCTGTGGCTCGATGTGTCGGGTTAGAATTATTTGTGGACGAACGACATCGCCAATCAGTTTGTCCGATAAAGCCAGGCCAGGAATGACGAGTCTATTTCACCGTACCTACATTGTTCGACAAAGTTTACCAGGGTACAAACGTTATTGAATATTTTTAACCGTGAATGACCATTGCCTGAGTGTAGACGTTCTCGGGACTCACAAGACTAGTGACTAAACCTTCGGTCCAGTTTCCAGCATTATTTCCGAAGCATCATTGTCTAGTGGTACATATTTTTTAGATATTCTTGAATATGCAAAGCTTCTGGGAAAATGTGTCTTTAGCACAATGTATTTTCATTGCATTGGCTACTAACACATTTCAAAACATAGTAACGTTAACTAAATTGACAATAAAACTTCTTGAGTACCACCATGGACTGAACTAAAGATTAGATTGACAATAAGTTTCATTCAATAATTATACCTATATGGCAAGCTTTCATTACTCACTAACAGATAACTATTATATGCTTTTATTGCGAAAAAGCATAACGAGGAAATAAGTGCGTTTACTACGATTGAGGATTCGACTAGCAAAATACCATTACAGCCTGTTCTCCTATACGATCGATCTGATCCACTCCTTTACTCATGACAGCATCCCACATACAGGAACTCAGAGTGCCAAGCAGGTGAGCTGTAAAAGACTAGCAGCGACTTCGTTTCTGAGAGAGAGCTGGAGGGTTTTACTTCTTGAGGACGCAACAGTCTGGTCCAATTTAATGCTTTCCGAAAACAGTGCTGTATAACAAGTCTGGATACGATGAATGGTCGAGTTCTATCAAAGAGCCATTTATTTTGGCTGGTCGGAGTCCAGATCGCCGAGGACCTGGCACGAACGAATCCCGTCCATAGAGGCAATGCCAACGGACTTTGCTCGTCATGCTCTGCTCCATGATGCCGCCGCGCGATGTACCTGAAAGCCAGAGTCGCCTGACTTCAGCCTCTCATCCCAACCGAGTCAAACTTCGTACATACAGAACTGGCCAAGGTGACCGCTCGTTTGTCCCTGGGGTGTCGAACTTGTGGAACAATTTACTTGAGGAGCAGCCGCGGTACCCTAGCATTCAGGCAACATTTAAAAACAAATGTGGCTGTTTTATTACGAAACATATACTTATCTCTTATTGTAACAACTAATTTGAAAATCATCTTCTCCCGCATTTAAATCTATTTCTATCCCTTTTTTAGAATGAACGCCACGTGTAAGACATAAATCTGTCGCCGCTGGTTAATTTTTTTAGGGTGAAACTATGCGTCTAATTTGTACGCTTCACGTGTTATTGGAAACGTACATAAACGTTTCATGAGCTGTCTGCCTGGCTTAGTTTAGGAATCTTGTTCATTATAAAGAAAAAGAGTGTTTTGGCCATTAAGTAAATCTTTAATGACTATCAACGTAACAAGATTAGAACCAAGTCAGTTAGTCATTATCTGCCAAGGTGGTCCGTAGATCTTTTGGCTTTGTATCAAGGTATATTTAGTCAGTTTGCACCTTGTCAGATTCGTCAGCCGGTAATCAAAGTCGAAAAGAAAGAGCAAAGAATAAGAAATGCAATTCTATACTAAATGGCTAGAATAAATTTCATCTCTAATAAGTAATAGTTTGAAAAAACTAAAAAAACACGCTTTTATAGCTAGCCTAACTAAAATGCAGAACATAATTTTTAATTTCAAAGAGTTTATACTACAGTAGTAGATGGTTGAACAATCAATCATAATCAATGACTAGTAAAAGCGTGTTAAAAAAATAAAAAAAAACAATAAAAAAAAAGATATACCACATTCCGCCTCCTGTGAGGATTGAACTCGAGACCCCTGGCTTATAAGAGCAGTGCTCTGCCACTGAGCTACAGAGGTTTGTAGTTTCAGTATTCGTGAAGCGGCATTTGAAATCCATGGCTTTTTATTAACATTATCTGCTTTTTAGAGAATTTTACTAATAAATAAGGATAATGGAGAACTGTTATCAAATTGTTGCATTCTCATCGGTCCTTGATGCGTGTGCGAAGTTTCGAATTGATCTAGCTTCTGGAATCTGGCGAAAATTATGCTCAAAGATTCCGCTACATACATAGATTTAGATGCAAATTCATTTATTGATCCGGTGAGATCGATCTACATTGCAGACATTGGATAAGTCGATGTATACAGATTAAAATATAGATAAAATGAAGTACTATACAAAGAATAGGAACATAAAAACGACAACATGATACACACATGGCAATAAATCATCTATTAAGATCTATCAGAAGCATTGTGGAATGTGACAAATTCACCCAGATCATAAAATACAGGCCAAGCTAATAAGAGCGTGTTGAAGACAAGGAAGCATCAAGTGGCTAAATCGAGTATTAACACATCAAATCTCTGACGTCGGATGTCATTCATACAACAACTTTTTACTTCTTATGCACCCCAAGAAGAAAATAATTCCGTAATAAATGTTAGACTACCTACGACGCGACTCTTGAGATCGTATCATCCACAACCGTTCCAAAGATATTGACAGGATGATATAAATATGACATTGAGGCACTTTAACTAATCGGAGATTAAAAGCTCCAAATCACATGTCTGACACGGGCCATTAAAAGAAAGCTTCTTAAAGTAACTGTACCGGTGCCTGAAGAGGTCTTTATTATCACTTGTCGAACAATTCTTCAATGAGCCTTTATTGGACAGTTAATTATCGATTTATATTGGAATGTCCTTAGTACCAAGAGATTATGTAATAAAAACTATGGTTTTTATATTGCTAACACCTAGTAATGCTCAGAATTATGGTTAATTCGTATCGCCTTAACAACAAAATTTAGCTGCAAAGAAACAGTTACGATTTCATGATCATGGTGGTTCTCATGAAGATCTCGAACATTCCGATATTTATTATGAAAATATTATGTCATAATGTAGAGTATAGAGGGACTTGCTTATCAAGTATTACAAATGGGATAATGAGATTAATACATACCTGTCCAGAAGTGGTACTGAATTATAAAAGACGTAAAGCTTTTTAACCGCAAATGTCCTTTAAGTAAGATTTCTGAAACTAACTATATCTGCAGCTATAAGAAAAACTACGAAGCGAGGTTTTACGACTCCGCTACAAATGGTTTGAACGTCCAAAACTGAGGACAGCCATGCCTAGGCAAGTTATGTTTTCTGTTCCTGAGACACGTATATCTTCCATCTTCATACTCATAAATGGTTTTGTAGCCAATTCTAAAGCTGTATTGGTATGCTAGTAGCTACTCGCTATCAAACCCACCAACATGTGTGACCTGGAATGCCCGCTGCAAACATGTGGAATGCCATTATCGTACCTTGGCCACGTTATTCCCTTATCAGTGAATGTTTCATCAACGTGACATGTATGTGCTTTATTTAATTGCCGATTAACGTTACTCTATATATCAGACAAGGTCCCCCTGAAAATGGCTCAAAATAACCGTCAGTGCTTGATAAGGCCAAAAATAGGCCTAGTGCTGTTTTCAAATTATTGACGACTGTTTAGGGTTATAACGTTTGTACGTACATATTGATAAAATAATGCTTTAAATGTAAAATTATAAGAAATTATGTTTTTTGGATTTCATTTGATATGTACATGATGAATACTCATGTGCTCACTGTTAGTATGTCTGTCTACCGGTCTTTCGGTATGCCTGTCTGTCCGTTTTTGCGCTAATCCTTGGCCGTCTATCACTTGGAAAGTACCGCTCGAGTTTTGATGAAATTTTCACTCCAGGTTCGGGCTGCAGAGAAAAAAAAAATAAGAATCACTCAAACCGAATTTTTGACGTTTCAGATTTACACCAGGTCCCCGAATAGATATTACGAATCATCGTCATGACCATTGTTACAGGCTGAGGCATTTTTTTTCATAAAATGCCCAATTAGTGCTAGTGTAATAGTACTAGAATAACATAAATATCGAAAATATAATATACTGATTGACAAAAAAAGGTAAACACCTACGTAAGTTAACCCATCTTAATAATTTTTGAATTCTAGTAAACACACGTAAGTGTATACCTTTCTTTGTCACTCAGTATACAATAACCGGATACGTGAAGACGGTATACAGGGTTATCCAAATTAAGTGTCCACCATTAGTAACTTTGTTATTAGTGAAAATACAAAGTTGTTTGAATTAGCAAACTAGTAGCATTTTTAACGCTGGTAAAAATGAGAAATAAAAAAAACAATTGAGAGTCGTTATTTTGATTTTTTTCAGTAAAATAACATTTTTTTAAATGGAAACTCCTGTATATTATATTTTTTTCTGTTAAAGCATCAAATTTTAAACAAAAAAGCTTACAATAACTTTTCTCCTAGGTTACAAATTGTTGAAGTTATGGCCTCCAATCTGAAACAATTAAATTGTATCGACAAACTTTATTTTCAACATCAACTTATAATCTTACAAAATACAATAACAATTTTTTTTAAAGAAGATGCTCGAAAACATCACCTTGTTCTTCAATACATTTTTGGGCACGTTTTTCAACTGCTCGAACTGTCTTAAGTATGGTCCTACCATCTATCTTTTCCCTAACTGCAGTCTTTAACGCGTCAAGGTTATCGTACCTTCGCTTGTAAATTTGGTTCTTTAAGTAACCCCACAAGAAGTAATCAAGTGGGTTTAGATCTGGTGATCTGGGAGGCCACTGTATTGGGCCATTTGTTCCTATCCACTGATCATTAAAAGTAGTACTTAGAAAATGATAAGTACCTCTGGAGTTGTGGGCAGGTGCGCCATCTTGCTGAAAATGCAGATGATGTCTACTTATAAGATCCAATTCGTCTAAGAAATTAGTCAGAATTTCTGACATAAATTCCACATATCTTTCACCAGTTAGGGTTCCCTCATAAAAGAACGGGCCAACAATTTTTGAACCAATTATACCGCACTAAACGTTGAAACTGAAACGGGCTTGTGGGCCTCTTGGATGTACTAACAAAAGATTTTCTCTTGACCAATAATGGTGGTTTTTTCTATTAAACATTCCAGAATTTGAAAAATTTGATTCATCTGTCCATAAAAGGTAACGAAAGTTATTTACATTTTGGCGACAGAAGCTAAGATACCAATGGCAAAAAACAAGTCTTCTCTCTGGATCCCCTGCCAAAAGCGTTTGAACTGGTCGGTACTTATACGGAATAAATTTGTATTTTTTTAAAATCCTTTGAACAGTACCATAACTGAAATTAGAGTCCTTGAGAATATCTGCTATTGAATTCTCACGATAAGCTTCAAAATATCCAATAACTGCAATTTCCGTGGCCTCGCTTATTATGAATTCTTTTTTTGCCCTTGTTTTAGCAAAAACATTTTCGTTGCACCTAAATTTTCGATAAAGTCTCAGAAAATATCGTTCATACGGTTGAATGCGAGCGGTGATATAATTCACTGTAGTATTCTCTTGCTCTCAAGGAGGATTTTCTGCACACTAAATAGCATTCTAACATATCACACTTTTCTTCATGGGAGATCATTTTTCTTTAAATTAATGACACAATAAAGCTTATAAACAAGTATTTACACTAATGTTTGACATTATTTGATTTTATCATTGTTTTCCAAAGCCTTCTAGTTGCGAGTATGTCCAGTTTAACAATTTGTCGCTTATCTTAATGCTGTCAAATCGCGAACGCCATGTTGTTTTCATAGCCGTCTTAATATTATAATACTGCAAATAATTAAAAATATTTATCGTTATTTTGACTTTATTTTTGACTTTAGCGGAAAAGTCATTATGAACTTTTTTGTTTAAAATTTGATGCTTTAACAGAAAAAAATATAATATACAGGGGTTTCCATTTAAAAAAAATTTATTTTACTGAAAAAAATCAAAATAACGACTCTCAATTGTTTTTTTTTATTTCTCATTTTTACCAGCGTTAAAAATGCTACTGTTTGCTAATTCAAACAACTTTGTATTTTCTCTAATAACAAAGTTACTAATGGTGGACACTTAATTTGGATAACCCAGTAGAGTCTAGTTAAATTAATTTAGTTACAGTCAGACATTAAAACAATAGACACGTTAAAGCGTTAAGTTGTTAGATGACTAAAATTCTGACAAAACCTACGTCCTTTTGATGCCACTATGTATAGATGAAATTGCACTTTATGGAAAATTGTACTAGAAGCTGTGTCGAAGCTAAAGGAAGCTTAGGACTCAACTTGACGCAAAGACATGGACCTAGTAGTAGAAGTAGTAGTGGTGGTTTTGAGAGGCGCAGCTTGGCAACTAGGCGACCTGTGACCCTTTCTGCCGACTTAGTAATACCCCCACTGTTCAACTCCACAAGCCACCTACTGGTAACTGATTATCGAATAAACCAGCTTCAACAATGCGATGTACCTATGTCGGTCATGTACTAGTCTAGTGTGTGATAGCAACCCACATCATAACATCGATGACTCGGAGTTAACTTCCGAGGCGGAGATTTGAACCTGCAAACATTTTTTATTTTTTTTTTATTATATCGAAACAGCCGCGCAGGCAGAAGCCTAAATGCCGGAACACCGCGGCTGCTATGATGATCCCAAAGAAATTTTGTTAATACGATTTTTGAACTGCCTAAGGTTAGTAGAACTGGGAAAAGCTTCCTCCCGTAGTTTGTTCCACAATCTAGACACCCTCGGGACAAAGGAGCGGTCGTATCGGCCAGTGCTGGATGTACGAAGTTTGACACGGTTAGGATGGGACGCCGAAGTCAGGCGGGTCTGTCTGGCAGGCACATCGCGTGGCGGCATCATGGAAGAGAGCTCTGAGGAGCAAAGCCCGTTGGTGTAGCGATAGAAAAGAGCTAGATCGCCGACGGCCCGCCGGTGCGAAAGAGTCCCGAGACTGTCTGTTGAGAAGAGTCATCGATCAGTCGGACCGCCCTCCTCTGGACAGCATCGAGCATGGACAATGTAGTCGGGGCGGCAGCACCCCAAATGTGTGAGCAATACTCGAGGCTAGGCCTTATCTGGGCCTTGTATAGAGTGAGAAGGTCATGCGGAGAAAAGTACTTCTTAGCCCTAAACAAATAGCCTAGCTTTTTCCCAGCAGCTGCAGCTATTGAAGAGATGTGTTCGTGCCAGATCAGGTCCTCGGTGATCTGGACTCCGACCAGCCGAAATGAATGGCTCTTTGGTAGAACTCGACCGTCCATCGAAACTGTATGAGCGCTAGGACGCTTTTTGTTCGTCAAAGTACAGTACTGTGTTTTGGAAGCATTGAACTGTACAAGATTGTTGCGTCCCCAAGCAGTGATAGCCTCCAGGTCTCTTGTCAGAGAAGAGGTCGTCGTTAGTCTTCTTTTTTCCAGCTCAGTGGCAGAGATTGGCTTGTCACTCTGAATTCCTGCATGTAGAGTGCTGTCATCAGCGAAGCTGTGGATTGGGTTGATCGTGCAGGAAAGGAGGTCGTTGATATGTAAGAGAAACAGTGTTGGAGCCAAGACCGATCCCTGGGGAACACCCGCGTTGACGTTGTGGGATGAAGATGAGAATCCGCCAATTACGACGGATATCTTGCGGCCAGAGATAAAGTCAGCCACCCATCTGCAAAGCTTTTCTGGGAGGCCGTAGGATGGAAGTTTGCTCAAGAGGGCAGCGTGCCACAGCTGATCGAACGCTTTCGTGATGTCAAGAGCAACGACATGACCCTCACCATGAGACTGGATGAGTTTACTCCACAGTTGCGTGACGTAAGCTAGGAGGTCCCCTGTGGATCGTTGGTGCCGGAAACCGTACTGCCTGTCGCTAATCAAGCTGTGACGTTCGAGGTAGTCCAGAAGCTCGCGATTTATGCACCTCTCCATCACTTTACTTATAACAGAAAGCAGAGCTATAGGCCTGTAGTTGTAAGGGTCGGTTTTAGATCCTTTTTTTGGGATGGGCTATACATGAGCAAATTTCCAGTTTTCTGGGAAGGTGCCGGATTCATAAGATATCTGGAAGAGACGCGAAAGAACTGGAGCAAGCTCAGCTGCACATCTCTTCAGTACAATGGCAGGAATCAAGTCCGGACCAGAAGCTTTGTTGATGTCGAGCGACAAGAGCACTCGCCTTACGGTCTTATGCCTGAATGTTACTTCCCGCATAGTGTGGGGAACCCTTTGAATTGACGGCACTTGGGCGTTGGTGGGGACGTCCATGGTGGAGTTGGCAGCAAAGATCTTGGCTAGCACTTCCGCCTTGGTCTTTGAGTCGAATACAATAGTTCCATCCTGACACGTAAGTGGTGGAAGGCTACTGTGTGAGAAGTTCTTTTCAATCTGCTTGGCCAGCGTCCAGAAAGACCGACTGCCATTGCGCTGCGACATTACCCTGTGCCTAACTTTTATATCATGCTGGGTTTTGGCATTGCGAACCGCTTCGTGATATTTGTTTCTGGACTCGACGTCGGCTTGTCTGTTCTCTACAGTGGGGTTTTGTAAGTAGGTTCTGTGGGCCTTGATCTTCTGCTGGCGAGCAGTGTCACACGATTTGTTGAACCAGCCGTTGGACCCTGGTTTAGGAACTTTCACTGTGTGAGGGATGTATTCCTCCATTCCGACGTGGATAATTTCGGTTATTGAAGAACAGACAGTCGACGCATCCGCGTCAGTGAAACAGACATCTCTCCAAGGAAAGCTAGAGGAGAAGTCTCTGAGCCCCTCCCAGTCGGCATGTCCGTAATGCCAAGTTTTGCGGCCTGTGCGAGTTTCTGCGGCCACAGCGGCTTCTGGCCGAAACCTAACCTCCACAACACCGTGATCTGAGTTACCCAGGGGGGACAGGACGGCAGTGCTATAAGGGGCAGGATGCGTGGTCAGAAAGAGATCCAGCAGGCTACTGGCGTGTGACGAGACGCGGGGGAAAAAAGTAGGGCTCGTCACCAGCTGGGTCAGCCCTTGAGTAAGAGCGAACGCTTCGACTGCACGACCTGCTGCATCAGTCTTATTTGAGCCCAACCAAAGCTCATTATGGGCATTGAAATCACCGAGAAGAACTACCTCTGAAGCAGGGTGATTGATGTTCAGGAAGTCGATCTGGACGGCGAGGTATTCGAGTAGGTCATCCCAGTTATGGTTCGAGGGAGAGCGATAAAGGCAGCAAATAAATTTGGGTGATGTTTTGGAGTTGAGGCGAAGCCACAGAATGTCCTTCCGGTCTGATTCCAGAGAAAGATCCCTGGAGCAGGAAAGACTGCTGCGGACAAAAGCCACAACTCCCCCGTTCTTTCTCAGATTGGAGTGCACCTCGTAGTTTGGGAAGTTGAGATGGTTAATCGGTGCAGCCTCTGAGATTTTTGTCTCCGCCAAGAAAAGCACGGCGGGACGATTGGATTGCAGGTAGTGATGAACAGCATCAATGTTGCTGTTGATCCCGCAGATGTTCGAAAAACAAATTTTATCTTCGATGTTGTTCCCTCGAGCCCACCCTCCACCCGGACATTCCGAGAGTGGAGTGAGTTTACGTCCGGAGTTTTTAGTGCTCGAGGGATCCATCATCATTAATTTCTTTGTTTTGGTAGATAACCGACTACATAGCTTAGGTGTGGAAACATGCGGACATTTATAAGACACCCTTGGAAAAGCTAGCTATACATCGGGTATACCGGCCAGTAGCTCGACGCGCTAACCACCATGCCATCCTGGACCTAATAAAAGGAGAAACCTGCAACATGCTATTTGCCTATACTCCTGAGCCTATTCGTATCTTTTGTAGCAAAGCTCTTGTCACCTGTCGAACCAGTAGCAGGTCATCTGTTTTTAGCATCGCCGCCGCGCTGAGCCGAACTGCAGGCAAGCATCGATGAACCCGTCCGTGTGCATTCTTGTGTCTGGAGTACTTAGCTTTGCATTCCTCCAAGTGATTCATACAATCACCAAACGATGAATAACGTACCTTTGTTACTTGCGCTGCGGCGAAGGAATTTTAGCGGCTTTGTTCGCACATCGGATGATCAAAGACAGTTTGTTTTGGTGACACTTTTATGGGCGTGTCAACACGGCGTCTTTGATGAACACCTATAAGACACATATCTCTCATAACTTAAGTGACTATTCTAAGTCTAACCGCAAAATGTCAAATAAGCACTATCGGCACACAAAAGACACTTATCAACACAGTCAGTAGGAAAAAAGTTAGACATTATACAGTCCACTCCTGTGTCAGTTTTAGCAAAAATATTACCGTTCCGTGTCCATACATTTCTAAATCCATATTTTTCGGCTGCCTCCTTGACCAAGTTCAGACGTAATCTGATTTGATTATCACACCAGTACCTTTCATCGACTTCTTCTTGTTGTAAATGCTGCTCTTGATAACATTACTTTTAAAAGTGATGATCAAATGCCTTGGCCGACCAGAAGTTTTTTGGCCAAAAAAGGCCCTTAAAGGTAGTTAAAAAGAACCAAGGCCTTCCGCACTGTATCCAACTAAATTGAATATTCAGTGGATGTTTGTTAAAGAAAAAGAATTTGGTCATATTTCCATCCATCCAAAGAATAAGTCAAGCAGAGTTTTGCACAGCAATGAGAAAAAACAATAATCTACTATGACTGTCCTGTTACTAACCTATAAATAGATAAAATAAGTTTACGTAAATATGTTATACCCTTTTTTCAAAATTATCTTTCAAAGGTAAGTGGTGACACTGTTATTTTCAATAAAATGCTCACTAATGGCTGTCATATGAACCTATTGTAGTAAGTTTACTCCATTATTCCATGCGTTGAGCAGGTCGCAAATCCTTCTTTTTGAGTGGCGGAATTTGCCTTTGGGCTGCAAATTTTGGATCCCAGTTCATATAAAAAAATAGGATTTTGTAGCTAAACCAAATGGAGCATTTTTTTCATTCGATATGGGAATCCGGAGCCCGCCTTACACAAATCGTATAATTTTTCCCAGTTTTAGAATTTTACAAGAAATCGACCATGTTCATTAGATCCACATTACTCCAAAGACGCCTTCTCACTCGTCGAAAATGTGCAATAGATGCACATTTTTATTCCTGCTAGTTGGGCCATAGACTCTTCAGCATATGATTTTATCTTTTTAAGAGTAATGGCATGTGATAAGCATGCGCAGCGGTGGCCGCAGTGGTAGACTCTTCGGTCTCCTGATGAGTCGCCGTGCGCTGTGCGGGTTCGAGTCCCGTCCCAGGAGAAATTTTTCTCTTGGCTATGGATGTTGTGATTGTCCGTAGGTGGTAGATGGTCTCTGACTGTCGAACGCGGAGGTACCACCCGGCGGTTCTCGTAGGCGGAGCCAGAATGTGTGCATGTTACATGCACACGTGTTCCCTCGCCAGAGTCCGTGTGGCGTCCCCCCTTTCCCATGTATCCCCCATAGCCCCACGGTCCCCAATGGGTGCTTAGGCCTTAGGCCTTCGTGGTAGTTGGAATATATAAAAAAAAAATGCTGGTGTTTGAGCATAATAACTCACTAGTAAATATCAAGTGCTGATACAAGGATGTATTGGAAATTCTTAGAGTATTGTCATTTATTAGGCAATGCCAACAAGGACTGAGTATAGAGCTTAAAGAAGCCAGCACTGGGGCGATTTTTAGAAACCCGTTGGTAACTGCCATCAAGACGAAAACTCGTTTGAAAAGGCAAATGAGCTGGTTAGGAAGTTGACTTACATAACTAAGGTTTCTACGCAGGTGACTTCTGCAGAAAAAACCGCTTGTCGACTATAGAGCTGTTTTGCTAACTGAATGGTCATTATAAGCTACATATCTGAACAGTTCCATCAATAGTTAGCAGACTGCAATAAATCAGCGCAGAATTATGATCCATTCATAACAACTTTTACCAAATTAGCAAACAGAGAAACTATCCGCAGCCACGTAATTGTCATTATGCACTCCGACTAGGAGTTTTGCTACATTTTAACCCCCTCAGGTGGACTTTCGAAGAATAATTGCAACTGGAGCAGCTTGTAAAAAACTCATTAAAATTACTTTTGTAATTGATACGGTCTTTACGAGCGGAAATTGCCGCCTACAATACAATCTCGAACAACTTAATAACTGACCAACTTTTTTTTGATATTATCTGATTACCGCTACAAGCCTGACGGGGAGCTGCCACCCATGTTTCAACAGGTCGTAATGTTCTTATGACTGAAAGGATTCACTACTTTATATAACAAGTGTAATTTATCTTTCCTGCAGTACTTGTGGTGGACCTCCCACGTTTTTACTTCCCTCGCCTATGGTATGTTTTTTGTATGTTGCATTCATTTCCGTTGGCCTGTTTGTCAGTTCGCGGATCCTTGGTTCTCCTATAACTTGGAATTGACTGCCCTGCATTTTGATGAAATTTTGGTACGAAGATAGTGCTACGTCAATAACTGAAAAGTTTGTAGTTTTTGAGAATCTATTAGATGGCGATGGAGCTACTGGCAAAAACGTAAGTCACTGACAAATTGGTTTTTTCACATCCTTCAGACTCCTCGTTATTATTGAAAAAAAGCTCGTAGAGGTTAAATATTGGAAGCTGGGTGTAGGAAGTAAAGGACTGTAAATTATATTGCATCTCTGGTATTATAGATTTCGGATTTCCGTAATACTAGGCGTCTGTTGTAGTCATAGATACATACTCGTATGACAAAATACTGGAAAATTGAATGCTATGTTCACCGTAACACGTCTCAAATTGGGATCTCCTGACCGCCCTGACCGTTCGACTTATATTTTACCACGGGACTTGAACAAAATGTTGTAAATGTTGCATCTATGTCATCAGCAAAGATTGTTATATTACTATCTGATCCCAATAATATTACGCACCTATTAGGTACATTATTCACACATTTTTTCATAAATCTGCGATTCCAATAGAGATTTGGTTCATCTTCTATAGTTTGAGATGTACGAGCCACTTCCCAGTTGGCCCAACTATTGAAATCTTAGTTTTTTTCTTATCAAACACAAATAAAAATGTAGCAGGATGTTATAGGCATAGAATATTAAAAATGAATATTTTGATAATATATAGTAGAAAACACCAACTTTATCACTCTATAATCAGATTTGCAGCATAAAAATAACACATGTTTCAATTAAAGCATATCAACCTATTTTCATTTGAATGCAAAATAAGTCTATAACGCATAGGTGGCTGTGAAGAATAAAAGCCATGACAATTGTTTTTATTAATCACAGCTGTCAGAATACGTTTAAAATAGTTTTGGGTAGTTAAGGTTTTCAAAATGGATAGAGGAAAGGCTACTAGTGAGAAAATTCGGTTACTGATAATTAAATTTTTTAATTCTGGGAAATCAAACTCATAAATTGCATCTTTGTTAGACTTATCGCGGTACACTGTGAGAAATATTGTTAGAAGGTATAACGTAACTGGTTCAGTTAATATTAAGCCACGATATGTGAAAAAAAGTAATATCACAAATGCCGACCGGCTAGCATTAAGAAGAATAATCGTGAAAAACAGGCGTGCCAATTATTTACAATTAAGTGCTCTTTGGAGTAACGCTGTTGGAAGGAGAATTTCGAGGTTCACAACTCATATAGAGGCCCACAAACTGGGATTTAGCACTTGCAAGGTAAGTTTTTTTATAAAAAAGAGTGAAGTAAAAACCCTAAAGTTGCACAACTTGTTTATACGCCAAATAAAAGCCACTATTAACTCCACTGCAAAAGAAAAATCGGCTTAGATAGGCTAAAGAACATGGACACCTCAACAATGGTGTGAATGGAGTGATGAGGCCCGGTTCGAAGTTTGTGTTGGTGACAGTCGCAGTAGAGTTATTCGCAAAAAAATGAAGCATTGCATGTTGACTGTCTGAAGATAAAAGTGAAATTTCATTATGGTCTGGGGCAGTATGTCATCAAAAGGAGTAGGAAAACTTCATTTTATTGATGGATCTGGATAAAAACAAATATTTGGCCATTTTAGAAGAATCGCTTTTACCAGTGATGGAAGAATGTTTGACATCCGGCCAAGATTTTGTGTTTCAGCAAGATGGTGCAGCGTGCCATACCTCAAACAGGCTATAAAATGTCACCTATTGGAACTTTGTGGCACGAGATGAAAAAGGTTCTACGACAACATCCTGCTCGTACAATCACCGAACTGAGACAAAAACTTAAAAAAATATTGGATTTTTTTACACCAATTTTTTGCCAAAACGTGGTTAACACTATGCCCCAAAGAATTTCAGCCGTAATATAAAATAAGGTGATGTTACCCAATGGTAATCTTTCAACTGTTGCTTTGTTAACTTCGCGCATTTATTCGCACATTGTTTATTTGTTCAGATGTTCTATTAGTTATAGGTCTAAGTGATTTCAAATATGTATTTTTTACGATTAGAGTGTATCTAAAATGTTTTTGAGAAAATAAATTGTTTTAGAAGTAAATAGTTTCGTCATGTTTAGTTTATACAGGCATATTTTGGTACAAATCTTGAAGTGGGCCAACTGAAGTGGGAAGGGGCTCGTAGAACCATATAGTTTTACGATATATCGAAAATAAGTTAGGTGTTTCTTGTTAAATATGTCCTTTTCTATTGCACTTCCGTTTTGGCAGCTGTTACGACACCATGTAATTTCACATTAAAAGTATGTGTTAAGTAGGTCGACTATATCTCACATAAAAGTGCTTTGATCTGTTTTTTTGTATCATAGTTCATATGGTGTTCGGTTTGCAAATGAAACCTTAAGCGCTAGCTACTACAGAAATGCATTAAATACTACTGCACTACTGTAAGTCGACTGCACGCAGCAGTACTTTTCAAAGTAAGAATTGCAAGTAATCAATATGTTTTATTTCTTTCCAGGTAATTGCTACTTAAGGTAAATCTACTAAGCAGAAATCAGCTTCATAGTGATTGGTAAGTCCTGTAATCAGTTAGGTAGGTGTAAAATGCTCTCAAATTCAGTAGTTTTGTCACACTATGTACACAGCTAAGCCAAAAGAACCTCTTGTGTAAACCTTCGAACTTAGCAAGCTGAAAATGTTACTGTCTTGGTAAGGAATGCCTTCAAATTTAGTAGATATGTCCAGATAGACAAGCTGTAGAATTCCACATAAGTCCAACGTACTGTGTACTTTTTGTCGCTACAACCGGAAATGTGTCGTCTGCTTTGCATATCTTAACGCTAACTCCGTTATTTTTAACCAGCACTACCATATAGGGTAACCGAAGAGTATTTGCCTTACGATAAGGAAAATAACAAACCATTTATTTCCACGTACACGTACATCTATTGACGAAACATCTCTTGCAAGTATAATCCAGTACTCAGAGATCTTGACCACAGAAAGGTTGTCGCAAGAAGTGCGCAGAATTAAAAAGAATCGGTTCACAGGAGGCCGACATTCAAACATTTCTGAATGTCTGAAACGGTAATAAGTATTTACAAAAATGGTAATCACTATACTGGGTGATACAACTGAGTTGGTCATTTCAAAAACCTCATAAGTCAAACAATTTATTGTGTTCAGAAGACAATAAAGGGGGCCTAACTCTGTCAAACCCCGGACATTCAGAACTGTCCGGTACGACCGCTCCTTTATTCCTCGAGTGTGGGGATTGTGGAACAATCAACCTGAGGAAGCTTTTGCTAGTTCAGCTAACCTCAGGCAGTTCAAAAATCAGGATAAATGGTGACTTTAAGCTCCACATAACAGTGGCAGTGCCTCGGTATTTAACAGAAAGGAAGCCCTAGCCAGATGAAAGGGTCTTCTTATTCAACGAGACACCTTGTACTTGCAACTTCTTTTAATCATCAAAAATACAAATCAGAGTGACTAAATTTGCATGTGTCATTCCAGTAGAAACTAATACAGGTAAAGTCATTCGCTACAAGTTACAAAAATATTTTTATGAATTT
This sequence comes from Acanthoscelides obtectus, assembly GCA_963669975.1. Classification (NCBI taxonomy): domain Eukaryota; kingdom Metazoa; phylum Arthropoda; class Insecta; order Coleoptera; family Chrysomelidae; genus Acanthoscelides; species Acanthoscelides obtectus. The sequence goes on from CAVLJG010000005.1 coordinate 25,092,192, forward strand.
AGACCATACATACTAGACTATACTGTCTATTGACGAAACATCTCTTGCAAATAATGTTCTCATGATACAGCGGTGCGGTATCCTCGCACAAAGGCGGAAAATATTGCTATGCAAATTTGTAATTGCCATCGGCCTCTCGGTAATATTTTTCCGTCATTTTTATTCCTCCATATCTGAAGAATGAAATCTACCATCTTGCATAATTTCAGCCAACATTTAGTGCCTGAAATATTCACATAGATAAGGCTGTTACGAATACGAAGAAGTCATCACCATTAGCGGCATCACATCTGCATTCTGGTTCACCTTCAAGTTAAATTATAGTTTGAGTCAATTTGGGGATGTGTTACTCAGCAGACTTGTATTTTTGTTTATTTGGAAAACTTAAAAGTGTTTAATACTGATATCTGATCCCTCTTTCAGGATACAAGCTCATTTTGGCCCTGCTAAACCGAGTTTCTACTGGTCATTTTTTGTTGGCCATATTCTACACTTTTTGGTTCGTATGATATGAAAAATATGGAACAATGAACTACAAAATAAATTACAAATTTTAATGACCTCAGCCAGTAGAAGATTCCTGGCAACATGACCTTCTTAACTAGCGATTTTGAATCCATTGAAATTGCTTAAAATCAAAGTGATACAAAGTGCCAAATACGTGGACGATCAAAATTATCAAATTGAGAACTATGATTGCGAAGGAGGACCAGAAGAAGCAGTCGTGAGACCTTGGAGTTCCTGCGACCCAAATTTCGAGGCCTGGTAGAGTCCCACATACAAAGTTAGACAGAATTGAGGATCTTGATTTGTCAAAGCATAAGGCAGAATTTCTCGAATCAAGACTAAAACAATTGCATCTATTTTAACCAGAAGTCAATGTCAAAGAATACAGGACCCTGCGTTTAAGGAAGATTCAGAGCGCTAAGCAGCCTGGAGAGAGCCCTTGAAGGTATGTTACAAGGATTTCTAGGCAACTGGAGAGATAATAACAGTTGGTGAAAGAACTGTCAGAAAGATATCATGTAAGTTGAATGCAATATGTTTCTAAAAATGCATATCATCCACTCTCATCTTGATTTTTTGTGGAGCTGTAAGTGATGAGCATGGAGACATATCTTAAATGGAATGCAGACATTGGAGTCATCGGGGCGACTCTGTACTCGCTGACTGCTGTTGGGCTCGTACAAGAGATGCTTCGGATCCGAAGTACAAAAGGCAATGCGAAAATGAAACGTCAATACGAATAGACTATTGTATATTATTACTTTATTGCAAATTGTTTTTTCTTTTGATAGTTTTTAATGTTTTCTTACTAAAAGTAACCCATAATCTTCAATTTACCCTTAAATCGATGTATACAACTGTGTATTTGAAAAATAACAGCCAATAAAAAAATTTGATAGGCATTTTCGTTGTTCTTGACACAAAATTCGCGAGACTTGACTACTTAGAATCATGAAACAGATTTTTTGTTGGCCAGTGGTAGGTCTTATATTACTTTGCCTTACGCTTGTTCGTGGTCCTTCGTCGAGGCCAATCCTATGCCGTGCTGACGGTTGCCGATAAGCATAAAACAGCTGTCATAGTTGGCCCTCTGTTAGACGAAGCAGACATAAGTATTATTGAATTTTCGTACAAACATATTCAACAGTGGTACATACGGGCGCCAGAAACTGCAATAACAAAACGCTGTGGGTGGCTAAATATGAAGGCTATTTGCTCTTTACGACCTTAGCGCAGTATTTAGAACTTTGATGGCTGCATTTAGCGCCGCTTGCTCATTCATAAGCCAAGTGGAATTGCGCTTGAACGCCGGCAAAACGGTTTACTTTCAGTCGTTACGACGTTACTACTGGAGGAAAGATAGTCGAGAACAAAGAGTTATAATTGACTCAAGTGTCATAGAAAAAAGCTACAAGGCCGACCCTTAAACCACTAAGACATCTTCTTGTTGAACACAATGTGTTAGAAGGATTGCAGTCGAAAACAACCTTTGGTTACATGGATATGAGGAAGAGGTCAGCAAAATATACAGGGTGATCCTTAATGATATGCGAATATTTAAGGGTCTGAATCTACATGAAAAATTAATGTTAGTTTGCTTTATAAACTATGGCGGCCAATCCAACGATTTGGATAAACAGTTTGTAAATAATTACGAACCGGTACACTGAAATGCGCTGGTGCACCACCATGCATGTACGACATATTGTTTCTTATTATTAACGGAAGGAGGCGCTGTTCTGGAAAGGCATCGAAAGTAAATATTTAAAATTATTGTGCCAAAATCTAAAAGTATATCATCTATTGAAATCTTTCCGGGTTAAATTCATATGAACATACCGAGCTCCACAGCACACATTTATATGGAATGCATAACATCCAAGTGATTTACTGTATGCTACATTGTTTTAAAGTTATGATGAAACATAATATTTCACAAATAAGTGCTATTGTTGGTAAGCCAGACAACCCACAGAAGTAATAAAACTGAGGAAATAGCGGTCGATAATACGTTCTTCTATGGGAGCATCTGTACGGAATAATAGATTAGCAGTTCATTCGCATTGCCATCTGTTTATGATATGTTGACCCCTGGATTTTATTCTATTATTTATAAGAATGCAGCTGAACTGGGAAGAACAGAACTTATGTGTACGAAATCTGCATTCTTTGTTGACTTTGTAGGGAGCTCGAGAAATGCTGATTACCTTATCTGTCCAAATATGCGCTCTAGCGTTGCCAGATATTGCAATTAGGTGGACGTTTTACAAATGTTTCCGAATATCCCAATAGAGATAGAGATAGAGATAGAGATAGAGATAGAGATAGAGAGAGAGAGAGAGAGAGAGAGAGAGAGAGAGAGAGAGAGAGAGAGAGAGAGAGAGAGAGAGAGAGAGAGAGAGAGAGAGAGAGAGAGAGAGAGAGAGAGAGAGAGAGAGAGAGAGAGAGAGAGAGAGAGAGAGAGAGAGAGAGAGAGAGAGAGAGAGAGAGAGAGAGAGAGAGAGAGAGAGAGAGAGAGAGAGAGAGAGAGAGAGAGAGAGAGAGAGAAGAGAGAGAGAGAGAGAGAGAGAGAGAGAGAGAGAGAGAGAGAGAGAGAGAGAGAGGGGGGGGGGGGGGGGGGTGGGGGGGAGGGGGGAGAGAGAGAGAGAGAGAGAGAGAGAGAGAGAGAGAGAGAGAGAGGCACAGAGATTACCATTAATCACCGCACTACCATAAGGAGACGATACTCTTCTGTCCCAAGTCTATTAATGATAAAGAACGGTAGGAACAAAATTGTCATTACTGTTAAGTGCTTTATTCATTTTTGAATATCAGCAATACTTATTGATTATTACAAATGCAGAGCCTATTTCGTAACAGGAAATATTGTTGTTGACTGTGTTTATTTATCCCATTATTTTGGCAGGCTGCAAGCCCCATGCTACGTAATATATTGGAGCATTTGGAATGAGTTGGATACCAATGCGGCGTAGTCATAACTTCTATCCTTGTCGAACTCTCCTGGGTAGTCAAACGATCCCTTTTCCAGCCTCGCTCCGTTCTGAGATGCAGAAATTGCGTCTGCTTTATTTCGACAATGTAGCCGGACGTTAGGGGAATTCTCAGATATGTCATGTTTCACAGTCTATCAAAATTAGATGTGGTAATATAGCACAGCTAGTCGTAAAAAAAGTTCAACGTATATTTCAGGGAAGAATGTTATTGCTGCACTCGTGATTATAAAATGAGTGGAAAAGTTAAAGATCACTATTCAAATATTTTTAGTTGATACGATTCTTTATATTACATAAATACTAATCAATGTATCTAATTGCCAAGAGTTTTTTGTGATCCAAAAAATGTCTCTTCTGAATTCTGAAAAATCATCATAACTACATGACCTTGACATGAACTTACCATTGTCCTTTTTTGTTGTTGATCTTTCAATTGCCGAAGTACGCGATGCTATGTTTGTGAGCCATTACTGTATATATACTAAGTGACATATAAATCCGAACACCCAGTTTAAATGGTTTTATTTTAATAAAATTTTGTATAAGTACTTAATGAAGTATAGTAAGTAAATGATAAAAATTTCAAAATGATTGCACTGCTTTAAAGCCCTTTGACCTTTAATAATGTGTGGATGCACCCTGATGTGCTACGCATTCTCCAACGCGCCTAGGCATGCTTCAGATCAGGTGGTCAAAGTCCTCCTGTGGTATCTCATTCCAGGCAACCACCAACTCCTTTCGAAGTGCTTCTAGAGTCTGAGGAGGACGTTCCAAATTAAGCAATCTCCTACCCATCATATCCCACACGTGCTCAATTGGGGATAAGTCGGGAGATCTTGGTGGCCATGGTAACAATGTGACATCATTATGTTGAAAGAAGTCTATTGTGACTCTTGCAAGATGTGGTCGGGCATTATCTTGTTGGAAAGTAGGATCTGCCAGGGTGTCAAGATAGGGTAAAAGATGGGGTTCTAGAACTTCGTGGATATAACGCTGCGCGTTCATGTTACCTCTGATGAAGATTAAAGGTGACCTGGAACCATAAGCTATAGCACCCCAAACCATAACACCAACAGTGTGATGAACATGTCTTTCAACAAAAAACTGTGGATTCCTCCTTTCACCACGTCGCCTTCTAACCCTGGCACGACCATCGTGCATGCCTAAACAAAATCGAGACTCGTCACTAAAGACAATACTGTTCCATTCCTGATCCCAGAGTGACCGTTGTCTGCACCACTCAAGGCGATTACGTCGGTGTTCTCGAGTTAAAGGGAGGACTCAGTGTGGCCGGTATGAAAACAAGCCAAAACTTCTCATTCGTCGGTAAACACTTCGCATGCCAATAGGTCTTCCGTGTTCTGCAAACCATTTGTTTGCAATGGACGTGGTAGTGGAGAAACGGTCCGTTAAGGCCAATAATCTTAGGCGGCGATCTTCACGGTCTGTTGTTCTACGGCGGCGTCCAGTGCCCCTTGCTCTTTGCGTACGGCCTTCTCGAAGCCATGCCTGACAACACCTAACCACAGTGTCTACACTTCTTTGCACTCTAACTGCAATTGCCCGAAAAGAAAGTCCAGCTTCCCGAAGTCCCACTATACGGCCCCTATCAAACTCACTAAGTTGACGAAATCGTACAGGTCTCCGTACTCTAGGCATCGTAACCGATCGTAAAGGATGTCAAGAACCAAAATCCGCCAACGTTGATTCTTTACTGCGGCTGAAATATTCATTTTTAGACATTTAGTGAATTAAAAAAAAGCAGTATAAAAACCGGAATGTCCAACTGATAAGGCTGAAAATTTTTTCACTTGTTATTTACAGTAAGATAAATACATTCACCAACTTTTATTAAAATAAAACCATTTTAACTGGGTGTTCGGATTTGTATGTCACTTAGTATATTTTGTCAGACTTAGTAACGTCTATGTTCAGGTGCTGTTCATATTGTTACTTCTCAGAACTCTTGCGGCCATGGCATCCAAATTGTGTCATATAATTTTTGTGTCAATATATTCATAAGCAGTTTTGGCATAGATAATCAGCATAATTCTCACCGAATCTGGCATTGTAAACTCATCACGAAGAGAACCGTTATATCTAAAAGCAAATAAAAATCAGCATAAAGTGAACATAAAAAAACCGAGTGGAATATACATTTATATATACAGGATAATACAAACCATACTTCGCCTAATGTGGGAAGCTACTAAGAATAAATTAGGAAATTTATATTTTGCTTCGGATTTCCTTCCGTTTCTGTCGGAATGTAGGTCACGGTACGGAAATTTAACATGACCTCTTACTTTGAAATTGATTCACCATCTCTTATTTGAAATGAATGAAAAACCAAATCTTAAAACTGGCGATCGTTGGGAAAACGGAATATTGACAGGTTTCCTAAAAATGTGCTTACGCGTGGGCAACTTATTATACTTAAAAATAGCTAATCTTATGCTATATTTCCGTGTCCAACAAATTATCCGAGATAAAATGTGAACTTGTCACAGCTGTTGTTCTATTCACTGTATATACGTACAGTGCCATCCATAAGACACTAACCTATAGTATAGATATGATAGTAAATAGAGAATCAGCTGTGACAAATTCTTGTAGATGATTCGACGGTATCTCATTTTATCTGAGATATTATTTGGAGTGTAAGGTTGGCTATTTTCAGGTAGAATTCGCTATACAATCTTAGAAAAGCTTTATGTCCAAATAGTCGCTTTCTACTAGTCGAGATGGAATTTTTCGTAGTTAATTATAACTTTACAAGATCTTTGAAGCTTAACCTAACGTCAATTTCCAGAAAGAATTGAAACAATTTGCGTTAATCAAACCGGTTGGGTACTTTGGTCCATCGTTTGGTCTGCTAAATTACCTAAATATCTTATAAAGGATAGGGTCAGGTGTGAACAGCGTGTGACACTTGGGATCTTTGTGCTAAAATTAAACAAACTTCGTCAGTTATTTGTTATGGCAATGTTTTTGTTTTACCAATGTGCTCAAAATCGATGATTCTTATGTCTCTATAAATGAGATCTCAAGTTAGTTCGTTAGGATAATGTTTTGTCTCACCTATGTCCTAATTTGTAGTATCTGTGTGTGAGAGAGTTACTGGTTTGATTAACAATGAATGTATGCCTTTTGGTAAGGTGGAATTTTTGAAACTATTCAACGAACAACTTCTTAAAAATCCTTTTATTCTAAACTCTCAGTATTTGAAGTAATGCATTTTGATCATAACATATTAAGTTGTTTGACTTTGAATTTTCGTTCAATTCAAAGGAGCCGTTAACGAGAAACTCGACACAATTATAACAAGACTTCCACTTTTGTTCGACACTAACGTTTTTCTAGAGCACATAGAAGTGTAGGGGTTTCTGAATAGTTCCTCATAGTATCTGTACTTTTGTGAATCATCCTGTACATTACAGTTGATCAAGTTCCGTCCAAGCATCCGCTTGTGTGAGATATTGGTCAAGTACGATCATTGTTCCAATGAGAGATCTCTAAAGAACATGCCTATTTTTGGCAAGACCGTACTCCTTCCCACAGTGTTGGTCCTTGGTGAGCTCTATATAAACATCAATAGGCGTACGGAATACAAAGAAACTGTTACGATACCAGCCACCTATGCAAACCAAGCCAAAATAATACCGTAACGTTTTACATCTGTTAACTGTTATTTCGCTCATCGTGCTGCTCGAGAGACGTTTCATATACCTTTGATACTGTGTAAATAGAAAACATTACACTCCTGACTTTTATCTTCTCATTATTCGACATGTATACGTATATGACTGGTAATAAATAATACTTAAACCGGAATGAAGAAGTAGTTCTGTGGAGGATTTTCAGCGAGACCGTTTGCTAGGTAGTATTGAACAATTTAGAGTCAGTCCGGTTGATCTAGTTCTTCGTTGTTTAATAACTGTCTGTGGATTTGTGGATAAATGACAAATGCGAGGTTTTTTGAGCTTGTATGGCCAGTCTCTCGCAGAAAACCTCGACGGTAGTGCCCTGGCGGCCTTTCCTGCCCAAAGTGTGAGATTATCCAGAAGCGGCATACCCACTAAAATCTCTCAGTCGCTCACTATACGTCCCACCACGGTAATGTCGCAGAATATCTTCGTAGTGGGAAGTATTGCGCTATGTTTGCATACCAAAGGTATTCGTTATCTACTCTCCAATCTGCACACAAGTGCACGAGGGTTGATTATTATTTTTATAACTACATTTGATTCATATTTTTTCCTGTTAAAAAAAATGCCGGGTTGCTGAAAACCACTCCACGAGATTGCTTAAATATATCGAAATTATTAAAAAAAGCAAGTAGACTTTCGTTTGTTTCCAGAATCGACCACCACGCGGGTGAAAACAGCAAGCTGTCAGCTGTAACCCTGTTACAGTTTTCACTCTCGTAGTGGTCGATTCTAGAAACAGATGGCATTTTGTCTTATTTCCATAAGATAGCTAACTTAATGTTCAGATATTTGCGTGCAGAACTGTTTGCGAGGTAAAATGAGATGCCGTACCGTTATCTATACGAGTTTGTCGCATGTATTTCTGTATTTACTATATACAGGGTGTTCGAAAAATAGACGGAGATATTCTGGAGGGTAATTCCTTGTTGAAGAATATGAAAAAAAGTTTTTATAAACATGGGTCCGGAAATGCAGTTTTGTCAAGATACAGGGTATAAGCTTTTTATTTTCTTATTAGTATCTCAAAAAATATTTACTCGATTCTGTAGAAATTTGGCAATATCATCTATTGTATTAATAGGCTATTTTTTTAATTTCTTTCCAAGGCACTTTTGATTTTTCTTATAAAAAATTAATAAACCAATTTTGTCCAGTGACATATTGTTTTTTTTTTCTCGAAAACAAAGTGAGATACCAAAAAAATACAAGTGGCAAAGAAGGTGCATGTTTAGTTGCTTAATTAACATCAAATATTAAAGTTACAAAAAAGGGTAGTGGCATAGACGTTTTGAAAATAATATTCGCTATGATGCCCTCGGGACGCCACTGGACCTAATAATTTCAATCTATTTAGGGCTAAATTAGCTTCTGAATACAACAAAGAATTTTGCCAAAGACAATGAAATTTCTTTTTCAATTTATCACCCTGTATCTTGAATACTCTGCATTCAAGGACCCATGTTTTTAGAAACTTTATTATATATTTTTTAATAAGGAATCCTCCTCTAAAATATCTTCGTCTACTTTCGAGCACCGTGTATACTTTGAAAAAGCTAGTGTCTCATAAATGGCACCGTATACACCTGTATGCTTGTATATGTTCGTATATAGAGAAATATCCAGTAAAATTCTCATAGATGACGCTACGTATCTAATTTTAACTGAATAATATTTTTTACGCACTAATAGAGCATCAGGTTGGCTATCTTCGGGTAAAATGACGTAATGTGTCTTGCACAAAGTTTTAACCGCATCAGTTCTAAAATTTTTAAGAGGCAAGCTGGGTGTACCCACTCAGGAAATATTAGTTTTTTGAGCACGTTAACTATGCCTCTTCACCAGTGGCAGATCTATAATAATAATAATAATAGCTTTATTGTCCAACAGTTTCCCATTTATAGGACACTTTATAAGCATAATACAAAAGCAAAAAAAAAAGCGAAAAGAAAACAACAAATGCAACACAGGTATAAATTTGTAACATGAGCTATTGGTCCGTATAAGCCTTAGCTGCCTTTAGCAGGTAATTAACATTTGTCGTAAATATATCAGAGTAACATCCAATTCTGTTTAAGTTAACGGTGACTTGAGAAGAATGTTTGTCCTAGCTCTAGGAAGCCCCAATATTTTATGATTGCGAGATGCTAACGTTGGAGTACGAAACTTGATCTGTTCCAGGATCAAGGGGCAATCAATTAAATTGTTGATCATTTTGTAGCCAAATATTATTGAGGCACAGTACCTACGTTTTTTCAAAGTCAACATGTCTAAGCGACTACATAGTTCCTCATTACTTGTACCTCTCTCTGGATATGTCCCATCAATCCTAAACAGAACAAGCTTCATAAACTTCCGTTGTACTCTTTCAATAGCTGTGCTATAGCTATAGTATATAGCATTCACAGTAAGGGCTCCAAATAATACTACAATATTCGACTTTGGATCTAACATAAGCATAATATAATAGCTTAATAGACTTTATGTTATGAAAATTCCTGCAATTCCTTACTATGAAACCATAAGCCGCCAATGCTTCTGATGCTTTTTTATTCATATGCTGACTAAAAGTTAACTTTTGATCATAGATTATACCTAAATCACGTACATCAGAGCACCTTTCTAGCACAGACCCATCAATAGAGTACGGATATTCGCAAACATTAATTTTCCTGGTATAGCTGACTATTTTACACTTCCTCACATTAAGCTCCAACTTGTTTTCTACACACCAAGACAGCACAAAATTTAATTGGTGTTGTAGCTTGATACAATCATCAGGAGTATTTATCTGCGAATAAATTTTTAGGTCGTCAGCAAAGCATAGGTGTTCACATTCAACTGAGTCACAGAGGTCATTAATAAATATCAAAAACAGTAATAGTCCCAGGTTGGACCCCTGAGAAACTCCAGAAGGTGCCAAGTAGGTCTCAGATTGGAAGGCATCTTAGCTAACAAATTGTCTACGATCGGATAAGTAAGATTTCATCAACTCCCTAGCATCATCGGTGAAATCAAATGAACCTAAGTTATTTAATAAAGTTTTGTGGTTAATTTTATCGAAAGCCGTCGAACAGTCGGTATAAATAACGTCAACTTGCTCATTACTATCAATGGCTTCCGACAGGTACTGCGTTATTATAAATAGATTTGTGGTTGTTGAGCGATTAGCGACAAATCCGTGTTGATGCAATGACAGCTGACGCTGGACGGCATTGTAAATGCGACTGTACAAGACTATTTCAAAGACTTTCGAGAACATGCATAATATAGAGATTGCCCTGTAATTCTCAATATTTGACTTATCCCCACACTTAAACACTGGACAGACCTTATGCGATCTTCCAAATATCTGGAAATCTTTTTGTTATAAGACAAATATTAAAAATCCTAGTTAGAACACCAACAAACACTTCCACACAATCTAGGATCTAGGCTATGAGGCCCGAAGTACAAAGCTTGTATGTATAGTTGAACAGCGGGCAGGCGGGTGCTGGAACGCCATAATTTGGAACTACATATCATATCTACTGCAGCCGCCTTGAGTCACGGAGTCCGACATACAGTGCATCGTTCGTGTCATCTTAAGTTGCTCCGCCTCCTCACAGGACATCATTATTCCATAAATATTTCACTTGAAATGCCATTATATTAGACCATGCATTATTACTACCACATACGAAGCTTCTGAGCTCCAACGATTTCAAAAAGTTAGAGTTTGCGACCGTACATATTTCACTCCGCGAATGGAAGCTGTGATTCACTGTTTCGCAGGGGTTGATTCTAGTGGTAAGTGGCGATAAATCACACAATTTGTATAGTGTAGTGTTGCATTGCTTTCGTAAGTTGTCCAGTTGTCGAAGCCTAGATCATGCTGAGGAGAGTAGCTAAGAAGCTTGAAACAGCTGTCTTTGGTTGGCTGTTTTTTGTCGGACAGACATTCACTACATTTTATTGTATTTATGTGTTATTTATCAATTTGTTTATGTTGAGGGTGAAATGGCAGATTAAGCTAAACTTTTCCGTAAATAAAGGCGATTTGTTATTATTACCACTGCTATATGTGTATTCCTAAGCCTATTGCTTACTCAAAAAACGTTCTCCTCGTAGATGTCTTTTTTTATTTCGAAAATGGCTTTTAATCACTGAGGACCACGCGTAGCGAATGTATAATACTGTTTAAGATGAGTAGACCAGGCCCATCTTGGCGTTTGTGAAAAGGCGGATATCGGGCGCGGTCACAGTCTCAAACGTTCCCATTAAGCACAAGATTGCCCTGTGACTCATTTAACCTTTTGTCAGGTCTAAGCTTCTTTGTAGAATTCGGTAAGTGCCCCTCATTTGATTTAAAGCAATATATCTGACTCCAATCACAATCTATCATCAACCCATACTAATCACGTTGACGGTTTATTTACAAACAAACATTCCCATACCTTTAACTAGATCGTTAATATGCACGACACCTGGTTATGTTTTTCTGTGCCGGATTCAAATGAAGCCACCTCCCTCACCATATTTATGCTTATGATGTTTTTGTGACACTTTTATCTCCAACAGCTTCAATGCCAACAGTTTACCGGTACGGATCTCGGCGGCTTATTAAGAGGTGCGGGCATGTGTCGTGCGAATTACATATTACATAACGAGACCTTATGTCATTCATATTTATGTAATGACGTGGGGCTGGCATTTACAGTTGTCTGATAGGATCGGACTGGCTCGAAACTGTCGAGCACGTGTTTTGGAGATATTTATCGATGAAATGAAATTCAGACTCACGACACTCCAAGAGTGTTTGGCGCCCATATTCGAATTTAGCGGTCCAGTCTAGCGAGTTTCGTGTACTTCTAATAATTGATCCCGAGAAGTCTTTCTACGTATATGTTTGTTTAGGGTGTTTGGGGCAAAAAGCGACCAGCTTTTCAACCATATCGATAAAGTGGATTTTGTGATATCGCATGTTCTCACAGATAGAGTGAATAAGCTACAGTTGTGTTTTGTAGCTACGATTGGCATTTGATCATCATGCTACACCTTGAGAAGAGCTGGTTCAATCTGTTTATTATGCCTAGTGGGAGGTGAGGGCATTTTCAACAGCATAGCGAGATTAATAGGGGTGAATAGTGGACGTGTGTGGAGCTGGTTGGTCCTTCAGAGAAATAGCCACCAGGGTGCACAGAAGTCTAAATTCGGTGATGGGTTATTGTCGGGCATGGACTGGGGAAGACCGTTCACGAAGAGTTAGAGGTACTGCGAGCGTCAAGAGGACGGCACCACACTAAGATGACCACCTTAGGCTTTTGGCTTTACGGAACCGCTTCTCCTCTATAAGGTCAATTGCGGACCAATTGTTTGGAGCGCACGGTATGCCTCTTACAATAAAAATTGTTTATCGCCTTCAGTTTTTACTACATCTCACTCCTATGCACCGGAATGGCCGACTGGCTTGGTGCATAGAACGGCGGAACTAGGACCTCAAATGGAATACCATTGTCTTTGATGATGAATCCAGATTCTGTTTTGGGATGTACAGGGTGTTAATAAAGTATGTAGACAAACTTTAACCATCGAATCCTTGGTCAATTAAAGACTAAATGTTCATATGAACATGGGTCCGTAACGGCTTTTTTTCTAGCTAGAACACTATCACTAAAGAAATACGAGTAACGTTCCAAATACTTCTATGAATAATGAAACGTATTTATTGAATAGTTGGTATAACCTATGACAAATTTTGCATGTTTTACAAGTTGCTGAGGCTCAATATAAACGTGGATGAAGATTTATCCATTGTTTTTGGAAAAAAAAATATTCAGAAGCTCAGTAGTTTTGAACAGTAACATTCGAATAGAACGACAATAGAAAATATCTAATAGTTTTTTTTACAATAAATGTTCAACGTGGCCACCAATATTTGACAGCTGCTGTCGAACTATTTGAGAAAAATTAATTCAATTGTTTTCGGGTAAGTCATAAGTGTCTAGATAAACACAATGCATAAATATTAAGAATATTGCGATCAAAACAACATTGATTCAATGTCATGCTATTTTTTCAAAGAATACTGGATTACATTATCCGTATATACGTACATGGATTGTCTGAAAACAACTGTAAGTCATGTGATATTCATCACAGGGTATACTTAATTAAAATAAAATACGTTCCATTCATTTATAATGTTTTAGTACAATATCATCATTAAAGTTTGTCTACATACTTCATCAACCACGAGGTTCTCAATTTTCTATGGAAACGCATATGCATCACACTGTTTGAATTATGGTATTGGGGGCTATGTGCCCTACATCCATGTTTTACGTTATGTAGGCTCACCGAAACACTTTTTGAATAAGATATCCTAGATTTCCGATCTTTCTCCGATTGAACATGTCTGAGGAATTACGGGAAAATATTACTTCGCTTTCCTCATCCTTCACAGACTACAGCATCACTTCGGTACGAGGTAGTCGACTGAGATGAGATACTCCTACAGGAAATCGATCATCTGATTATCCTAATCCTGTATGCGCAGAGAGCATCGGAAGCCCAACAAATTATGAATTTTTTATATTCTTTTCAATGTTGGATTTTTCTGAAATTCTGATAAACTACTACCTTAAACCTGAGTCATGTACGTATATACAAAAAGTTGTTATAATAAATTCATTATTACTTGATAGTCTACAAAAACTCGTCTTGTGGGTAAATTAGATACATAGAACGATTCTGACATCACATTGATGCTGTGTATTTCAGAACTTAAAAAGGGATATGAACGAAAGTAGTTCTGTCTATGAAACGGTAGCAGAAATGGAATTAGGAATCCACCATTATAGTTTGGTCCTGCTACTGTTTCATATCTCAATTATTTTATAGGCTTATTTTAATTGGGTATCTTCAGGTATTGATTAACCTACCCAGTTGCGGCTCGTGGCAAAATAAAGCAGGTGTTCTGCAAATCCGAACTTACCTATTTTTTATATGCCAGTTCGATCCTGCGCTCCTTATTGGCAGGAAATTTGTCGATCACCTTCCCGTTGAAATTTTCCATGGTCGAAATAAATTCCTTTTCAATGGACAGCATCGACAACGCTGTCAGGCGAACCTGAGTCACTATTTTGAAGAAAGGTCTTGATACTTTTCAATGTTGAGAAATTTCGCTCAGCCTCTGATGTTGACATAGGAGTTGTAACAATAATTTCTAATAGCTTTTTTGTTTCTTTTAGTGTTTCCTCCAAACTATTTTGTATCAAAAATTTCAAAAGAGACAGAGTTCCATGTAAATCTCAGCAATCATTCCGTGCATAAATAACAGACAACTCTGTCTTTGAACGACTTTTTTCTAAATCCGGATAAGCCAGGCAGGTAGTTTCCAACTTTCCAACTTGTCATCAGGAAACTTACCACAGTATTCTCCAAAGTGTTCGGGGAAAAAAAGGGATGCGGCTACCAAATGATCTTTGAATTGAAATCTGTCATTTGCAGAATTCACTATATTGTCGCATACTTCTAATGCAGCAACTCGGTGATCGTGACTGCTATTATTACGTCATCTCCTTTTGTTGCCTTTTGGCTTCATTTATTATGTCATCAGTTTTATTTCTCACATCGACAATATATTCTTCGAAATTATCGATTGCATTTTTAACTTGCGCTGGCTCGGTTTTTCTCTTTTGCAACTGGTTGAACAAGATGTCGACGTGAGGCATGACATGATGAAAAAATGTCAACCAAAACACGAAAACAGATTCGTTTAACATACGGCGAATACCGCAAACATCCTTGAAAACGATTTCATTAGTGAAATTTTCTTCTATTTCTTCCATGTATTCAATGAGAGATTCTCTGTTCTCAAACACATTTATTGTTCGAATATTAAAATTCCAACGAGTTGTTGCTCCTTGGGGATTTTTTTTCCCCACAATTCTGTTCAGTACCTCAACGCGTTGAGGAGAATTATTAAAAAAATCCCGGAATATCTTTCAAATCTCCAAAGAACACCCGAACTTGAGCATTTGCTGATGCAGCTTGGGACATAATCAGGTTTAACTGATGCGCATAGCAATGCACATAGTGGGCAAATGGATATCTTTGTTTAATTTTTGCCTGTACTCCAGCATTATGTCCGCTCATTACCGCGGTTCCATCATAGCTTTGTGAAATGGGTTTGTTAGGGAAATTTCCTACTAATGAATCTACGATGATCAAAATATGTCCTGTGAGAGTATCAGCATCACATTTTTCAGGATTCATGTAATTCCAAAAACGCTCTACTGGTTCACAGTTAAATACGTATCTGAAAATTATTACCAGTTGGGTTTTCCCCGAACTATCCGTTGTTTCAGCTGCTATTATCGCCAAATACGAGGCTCTGTTAATTTGTTTTTATTATTTCTTCATGACAAACTTCAAGAATAAAATCCAGTAGATCGTTTTGTATTTCTTTCGAAGTTCCTTTAAATATTGAAGCATCTTTTACGTGTTCGCATGAGGTTGTATCAAGCTCAGCAGTTCAAAGTATGAATTGTTGAAATCTCGTATATCGGTACTAAACCAATTCCTAGATCCAACACTGTATTTGCATATATCATGCCTCGCTTGACATGAACATGCCGTAACCAAGTGACAATCGTCGCAGGTAGTGCAAACGGAATATATGACAGATACATGACAATTTATAAATTGGATCATGAAACAGGCGAATATGCATTTGTTCGCTGGGAAGTGGCATGTCAATTCAATTGTTTCTGTATTATGTTTATCCTAAGCAGGCTGACATTTGCTTATTGTACAGCTTCAAGGTGAGATACCGTATAAGGTCAAAATTTGTGTTTCCAAGTGAGTGAACCTCGGAAGTAGTACTAGCGGCTATAAGAAGAATAAGTGCCTAATTAAATTTTGTATTATTTTTATAGAGAATCTATCTAGAAGACAATCGTTAGTCTACTATTGGTGGCGTTACGGATTTGTAGACATTCGGGAGAGGTAGGGCAAAGCAAAAGTAATACATAGATACATAACTAGATAGATTTTATAAGGCAATTATCAACATCACTTGACTTTCTGTGGTAACTATCGATATGATATGTTCTCACAGCTAATATATGACTCAATTAGGTCACCTATTTCCACCTATCGCTAATATTCCCAGGAAACAAGTTTATTTCTAAAGGCCGTCGCAACTTGTTCTTGTGTACTTATCCATAGTAGGCCGCTGCATTGGTTAAAGAAACCGATAATCAGTTAAACCTGATTTGCTATATCAAGGTGAAAGGGAAATGCTTTGAATACACACAGTGGGCTCAAAAATCTTATGGTCAATGTTACCATGATCTTCACCTGGGTCTGACCGTAAACTTTTCAATGTCTTGAATGAAGCTGGTTTATAATTCCGATTTGGCGCCTTTTCGTTATCTTGCGCGTGGTAGCTCTTTAACATCAATGATTACCTATTTCGCAACTTTCCTCAAAATACGTAATTGTTATACAAAAACCTCCCACCACAGATTTTTCGAAAACCTCTACGGGGGACAGCTTTTTAACCAAAAACTACTTCACCCCATTGTACCCTTGACCCTCCAGGGTCATTCCCTTAAAAATTTTAAATGACAAGAAAATTTGAAAAATCTTTATTTATCTTAATTTGTTCAGATAGCAAAAAAAACACCCGAAAATATCACTTTTTATTTCAATAAGTATTTAAAATGTTGCCCGTTAGGTTTTGTCAAATCTACAATTCGTTTATAGTTTAAAACGGAAACTACGAACATAAACTGCTGTTCGGAAGATTAGACGTGGTAACAACCCAATAACAACCCGAATTTTTTTCCGCATTGTTTTCATCAACATATATACGTATATCCTGAGGGTACTGTATTTATTGTTATACTTGTTTAGTTATTTGTTGCTAATTGAAATAAATAATTTAATTTGCTGTCCGTTACCTTTGTCACAATCTTGGGATAGCGAAATTTAGTTTATTGATTTAGATTTTACTACCAAAATGGCTTACACATTAGCCGAAAGAGTGGAAATTATTTTAATTGATGGTGACCAAAATCAAAGTGCTCGGCAAATCGCCGTCACGTTTAACGCCAGACATCAAGTTATTTATTATTAAAATTAAAAATGTGAGATAATATTAAAAAAAATTACCTTTATACAAATTAAATTTAATTAAAGAATTATTAATATTATTCAGGTGTTAAATTTTTATTATTTAACAATATCAGAGTTTTATGTGAATTTTTTTTTTAATTTTCTTTGCATAAAAGAAGATAAGCAGATTGTTAATATGAAAAGCATTATATTTTGATTAATTTATATAAATTTGCATAAATAAATTTAAAGTTAAAATTTTAGGTTAATTATTTAACTAAAAATAAGGTATGTTTTGGTCCTTGTTACTAAATTTCCTCAAACTGTTACCTGCTGCAAATAAAAAACGTTATCATCGGAGAGTTTTGGGTCGAGCAGCTCAAGTTTTGGGTCATTTGGAATAAATCCTGATACTTCATTACGCAGAATTGTTGCTGCGACTGGTATTTCACATAAATTTCATACCGAAGATGATTTCGATAGGCGAGCTGAGTTTTGTAAACAAATTACTGCAGCGATTAATGATAATATCATTCATGTAAGGAATATATGCTTCAGTGATAAAATGCGAGATCTTCTGATTTGAGGCCATTGGACTTTTTCTATGAGGCCATTTGAAATCTATTGTGCTTCCTCCCCAACCTGAAAGTTTGGATGAACTTGGTCAACGCATCATCGAAAGCTGCCATAATATCCCACGCGATTTTGAAAACGTCGTCGGGTATTTAAACATCGCCCATATCATTATTTGGCCAATAACGGGTAACATTTTGAACACTTATAGAAATAAAAAGTGATATTTTCGTCTGTGTTTGTTTTCTATCTAAAGATGAATAAAGATTTTTCTAATTTTCTTGAAAACTAATCGACCCATTTTAAAAAATCAGATGTCAAAGTAAAGGACAAAATGTTTAAGGGAATTTTCCTGGGGACAAACGGTGAAAGGGGTGAAGTAGTTTTTGGTTAAAAAGTTGCCCCTCTTGATAAATCTTTTGACATGTCTCGGCCTTTTAATTAGTGGTTTTCGATAAATCCGTGGTGCGAAGTTTTCAAATAGTATACATATTGACGCAAATTCTCGGTTAGTTCATATACTGATATCTGAATTAGTGAAATAATGTAGTCGTAAGACCACATTATTAATTGAGAAAGATAAATATAAGGATTGGCAATTACTTAGGAAAAAAAAATCTTAACCACCATAATAAATAAAATATAAAAGACCTCATTTTAATGGCATTTCCATGTTATACAACATTCTTCTGAAGCGGTATTACCTATCCTCATAATAATATACGAGTATAATAATATAACTAATATGTTGCCCAAAAAAATGTGTTGAATATCTTGATAAAAAAACCTTTTTATTTAAGCCCATTTTTATAAATGGAATCCTTCTATTATTCTGTTTTTCGGAAATTTTTGGTTATCTATTTTCACATTCGCTAGAATACAAGCCTTATTTAGGGACACTTAGTTGATCTTAAGTAATATTTTTTCATTACCGATATGCACGTAGTATCGATAATCGATACTCAAATTACACATCACATACCTTGGAATCTGGTGTTGACAAAAATATTACTTAGCTATGGTTTTACCCTATCTAGATTAATCTCAGTCAAAGCGTCGATCGTTGAAACTGACAGAAAGAAGTAGAGACATATTATAATCAACGCTGTACATTATTACGGCTTAAGATTTAGTTTTTGTTTTTGGGGGCATAATCAGTGGTTATCATAGGAGTAGACTACTTAACTCCAAAGTTGATAATTAAATCATTAGTCGATTATAGGTTATTAATAAATGATATCTAGATTAATCTCTGTCAAAGCGCCGATCGTTGAAACTATCAGAAAGAAGTAGAGATATATTATAATCAACGCTGTACATTATTACGGCTTAAGATTTAGTTTTTGTTTTTGGGGGCATAATCAGTGGTTATCATAGAAGGAGCAGACTACTTAACTCCAAAGTTGATAATTAAATCATTAGTCGATTATAGGTTATTAATAAATGATTGGTTATATACTTCATAGATTACTTACAGATAGAAATAACTACTACTATTAGTTTGAAACGTTCCGTCTTATCGCGATCAAAAATGCATGGATTATGTTAGACTATTCAGAAAAATATGCTTAGTACAATTTTTCTATACCTCTTAAGACTCGATACTGTACCTTGCCAGACGATAAACAAAAAACTGCTTCAGTAGGTTCAAGAAGCTGGATTTCTTACAGTCGCTCAACAAAATCTTTACTCTATAGTAGCTTCTGCTTTTCATTCGTAATATACATTAAAGGCGTAAGACGATGATCTACCGAGCAAAAGATTTTACCATTCTACTAACCACAACCATCTAAAAACTGGTAATAGTAAATATTCTTCTTATTATTTGGATTTTATGTTCGCGCTGCCTGAAAAAAATGACTTATGGATGACTTTTGGCTAAATGTCCTTTGTTCCATTTTGGCCAATTTCAGATGCACGTGAAACCTGTAAATTGTGTCACCTCCGCGACAATATTTGGATGCTTAATTTGGAGACTGCCAAAAGCATTGTCACTAGAAGCTGCCAGCTGTCTAGAAACAATGCCTTCCGCCAAAGAAAAATATTCCTTCACACGGTCATCTGGCACCAAGTGACAGCGAAAGTAGATTCGTCGCATTAGGCATATTAGTATTCCGAATATAATGAAAATAGGAGAAAACCGCGTTTCTCACATGCCACCGAGTGCCTGCTAGACGTCAAGTACAACAACAGCAGGTCACGCCGATGTCACAAAATATCCAATTACCTGAAATATGCTCACTTTCCTTACCTGATGGAATGTACAGGGTGGTCTGCAAGGGATATGCCAAAAAGGGGTCCTAGTTCGAACTCGCCGAAGTCATAATATCTAGCCAAAACATGCCATTCTCTAGAATTGCATACTGTTGTTTTTAGAGCAAAGTTGCCAGACGTATTACCCAAAACTTTCCAGATGAATGGCTGATTCACTTTCCGGTCGCAAGATATCCGTCGTAATCGATTCATCCTACAATGTCAACGCGGGTGTTCCCCTGGAATTCGCTTTTGGCTCCAGGACTGTTTGTACTACAGTGATTTATTTATACATAATTGCTGAACAATAACCATAAACATATTGCATCCTATTGGAAAGCTATGAGCGTGTTTGTTGTTTATTGTCTGTCGAATCTGCTATACACGGCGTAATTGTCATTAAGTTTGACATAGTGGATCTACCTTTGATGATGAAAAATGTGAGCGCAATCTTTAGAAATAAAACTAGGTATTTGATCTCTACCAGACGAAAGTTTATTTTGAAGCGTCAGTAAATCAGCATCGGTTTAATTCCTTAGATGAATACGTGGAGTTGAGGTGACACTATCTAAATAAGAGGAAATATTTTGAGGAATAACACACACCCATGAAATAGCCAGCGAATGCATCAATAACACCTTGTGGTGTATTAAATCCGTTGCCGTTGAACTGGACTTGACCTGAGGCTCTGCTAGAGCCCCTGTTATTCCGAATGGACGGCAAGAAGTTCTTCACTACGTTGATCATAGTATTCTCAACCGACGATAAGTACTCTCTATAAGCAACTCTAATTTACCCCTTTATGATTCTGAGCAATCTAGAAAATTCATTGTAATAATAAGTATTGTCTTATATTTTGTGTAGTAGTAATCCTTGCAATCTACATGTATGTTGCTTATAATTTCTCCACTATACCAAGGCGGATACCTGAATTTGCGGGTATTAGTATCGCATAGTTGATTAACATCTGTAATTTTACATCAAAAAGGTTAGTCAATATAACTCAAAACATTATACAGGCTAACAAAGGATGCTTTCTTGACGATGTTCATTAATAAGGTAGCATTAGTATTTGGCGGCAAGTTAGTGCTACTAGGCAGCTTTATGGTAAATAGGATACTTAGAGGTGGATAGTGAGAATTTACCTGATCAGCAATAGGAAAAGCCTCCCTTGAAATAACACATGGTATACTTTCAGTGATTATGACCAGCACTCCCCCAACGCATTTAACATTAGGTTAAACTGGACCGCAAGGAAACTAAATACGAAAGCGGAGATATTAAAATAGCCTATTATCAAAAAGTTAGGCTGGCTGATCAATAACGCATTGATGTGTGAGAACAAAAATTAGTAGTAAGTGTCATTAGACTACTAATGACCTTCTCTCCTGTTTAACGACTCGGATCCATAGCTGTGCGAACATTTTGCTAAGACGTATTTGCTTCAATGAAGTTACATTTACAAGTTCAACCTGAGATTAATTTTTGACGTATTCATTTCTTACCACCCTGTATACATCGATACCCATTGAAATGTCGTTTTGTTTCCTTACACAGACTTATGTGCGTTGTGTTTCTCGAGCATTATCTCAAGTCACATTAAACTACGCCTACTATGGCAAGACGATACCATCAGCCGTTAGTTTGTTGTTCGGAGATATGATACGCACGTTTCGGGAAGCAGTTCATAGTGTCGGGAGAGAAAAAAGAAGCGCTGGTAACCTACTAAGGTGACAGAAAGAATTGTGTGATTTAAGGAGGTATATTTCGTGCTTTGTCTTCAGCTGCATAGAAGTTACGGTCCCGTAAGGAGTTCCTTAATCTTGTTCTTCTTCAGAATGTGGAAAGTTTTGATCTAATGTACACACTAGTAAACATATTATTTTAGTTCGTTCGTTTTTCAGACAAGTAGGAGTTATTGTAGCTATTTCTAAGCGAAATAATCATGTAACACAATATCTGTTAGACAGGTCAGTCTTTTACGAGGACTGAATGAAAATTAGAGGCAACCTGGCAACCAAGAGGAGCCAGCGCGTAGGCTACATGCCGGACTTTGGACGTTCGGTGGTGTGAGACCGTCTTCTAACTACGGGAAGTAGATTATCAGTTGAGAATTATGTAAAGGCCATGCGAATTGGTTCTGAAATGACTGCCAGTAACAGAAGAGTAGCAGTAAGCTCTAAACATAAAACTATTTTGTAAACGTTTTATTTCGGTCACACATAAAAAAAAACGTGAATGTCGACTCCCAGTTGATGAGGGTTGCTTTGTTGTAAGTGGAACTCTAGGAAAATATTACGTTAACAATCACCCTATATATACTAAGTGACATATAAATCCGAACACCCAGTTTAAATGGTTTTATTTTAATAAAAGTTGGTGAATGTATTTATCTTACTGTAAATAACAAGTGAAAAAATTTTCAGCCTTATCAGTTGGACATTCCGGTTTTTATACTGCTTTTTTTTTAATTCAGTAACGCTCTAAAAATGAATATTTCAGCCGCAGTAAAGAATCAACGTTGGCGGATTTTGGTTCTTGACATCCTTTACGATCGGTTGCGATGCCTAGAGTACGGAGACCTGTACGATTTCGTCAACTTAGTGAGTTTGATAGGGGCCGTATAGGGGGACTTCGGGAAGCTGGACTTTCTTTTCGGGCAATTGCAGTTAGAGTGCAAAGAAGTGTAGACACTGTGGTTAGGTGTTGTCAGGCATGGCTTCGAAGAGTCCGTACGCAAAGAGCAAGGGGCACTCGACGCCGCCGTAGAACAACAGACCGTGAAGATCGCCGCCTAAGATTATTGGCCTTAAGGGACCGTTTCTCCACTACCAGGTCCATTGCAAATGAATGGTTTGCAGAACACGGAAGACCTATTGGCATGCGAAGTGTTTACCAACGAATGAGAAGTTTTGGCTTGTTTTCATACCGGCCACACTGGGTCCTCCCTTTAACTCAAGAACACCGACGTAATCGCCTTGAGTGGTGCAGACAACGGTCACTCTGGGATCAGGAATGGAACAGTATTGTCTTTAGTGACGAGTCTCGATTTTGTTTAGGCATGCACGATGGTCGTGCCAGGGTTAGAAGGCCACGTGGTGAAAGGAGGAATCCACAGTTCTAGAACCCTATCTTGACACCCTGGCAGATCCAACTGTCCAACAAGATAATGCCCGACCACATGTTGCAAGAGTCACAATAGACTTCTTTCAACATAATGTCATAATGTCACATTGTTACCATGGCCACCAAGATCTCCCGACTTATCCCCAATTGAGCACGTGTGGGATATGATGGGTAGGAGATTGCTCAATTTGCAACGTCCTCCTCAGACTCTAGAAGCACTTCGAGAGGAGTTGGTGATTGCCTGGAATGAGATACCACAGGAGGACATTGACCACCTGATCAGAAGCATGCCTAGGCGCGTTGGAGAATGTGTAGCACATCAGGGTGCATCCACACATTATTAAAGGTCAAAGGGCTTTAAAGCAGTGCAATCATTTTGAAATTTTTATCGTTTACTTATTATGCTTCATTAAGCACTTATACAAAATTTTGTTAAAATAATACCATTTAAACTGGGTGTTCGGATTTATATGACACTTAGTATACAAGTAGCTCCTAAATACTACTATATCAATATTCATCATTCCAACTCTAGTACGAGAGATATTAGCAGCAATATATCAATACATGCATCTAAGAACCTTATAACTGACGTTTGGTCGATTTTAAGTTTTTAGTTGTGAACAGTTTACGTATTTCTATCATTCTATATGCACTTATAATTGGTAAATAACGACTATGTTTTATGGAAGAACATTGGAGCATACGTTAAAATGATTTCACAGTTAAGTGCACGTTTTCGTCACATTGTAATTATCCGTTTTTTGCTTTTTTCAGCTTAGTCAAAGTTGGTAGAAAATTGATATGGCTCTCCTGAAAACTTGACTTTTGTCAGAAACAATGTTCTTAGGTGCATGTATCGATATTCTTAATTGCAAAAAAACTTCATGATACAATGTCCTGTAGAGATATACGTTTTGTAGTAAAAGATCTAAAACTGTTGACGAGAGTTGTAGAGATAACAAACCAGCCAATGTGCATCGTTTGCGGGAATAGAACCATTCTATAAACAAAATCTATTACTTATCTGAATTTTGGGATTTTGCGATATAATGCTGTAGATATCCAATAATGCACCTCACTTATAAAACTGAAGTTTTGACATTTATGATGATGTCTTCAGGTACAAAATGCGAAAAGTAAATTTTGACAAAATGCAAAAAAGCCAAATAAAGTTATATGTTAAAACTGTGGTTATGAATATGTCAAAGTATACAAAGGCGTTAAAAACAAGGGGATACGCAAAAAAATAGAAAATATACTATACGTTGCTGGAGTATTCGAGTGGACTGTATAGCGGCTGGTTCAAGAATGAAATGTGGTTGTGGGAGCGCTTCTGACTCTATGCGTTTGCTGCGTATATGCGGTTTCTGACTATATGCGTTTGCTGCGTAGACACGTGGTCTCACTGTATGCGGTTGCGGCGTATCTGCTAGGTCTGTCTGTGAGCTGGTATCTTTATTCCTTTTAATGTCCTAGTAACGCACGCTTGCGGGGTAGGCAAGCGACAACTCAGAAAAAACTTACAATAAAGCCAGCCCAAATATCCCTAACATACGTCTATGAATGGATGTACAAATATAAAAATGAGAATACTGAAACGAAAACACGGATTCGACTGTTTGTGTAATAATTGCAAATAATTTATGATAAATTTATGACTATGTCCACTGGCCTACATTCTACGCCGCTGACTCATCACCGACTGTCTTTCAAGATGATGCCGATCGATACTTCTCCAACGCTCGCAATATTGGTCGATCCTCGATCATGCCGCAAGCCCTAATGCCCCTAATGCGTAAGTCTGGTTGCCTAAGCATCGATATCGCGAAGACGTCTCATCATTACTCAAGGTCCCAGTTACGAAACATTTGTTTGAATGCATTGTTGTAAAACATTCCCTAATTGGTTAATATCGGAAGTTGAGGCAGGATACAAACTCATCTCTTCTCTCTTCTCTTCTACAGTGCAAGAGACTGCTAAAGAAAGAACTATGTTGATAATGTAACGTGTTATTACCAAATAACGAAATTCACAATGCCTGTGTGAAACATTTTTGCACCATGTAGTTATGGAATGCATTCAACATTTCATATATAGCTGCCAGATTGCTGGACTTCCGAAATACTACCTAATACATTTTCAGAATTATCAAATTGTACTGGAAACACGCCACCGTTGTGACCGAAACGCCGTTATCAGTAAACAGTATTTCAAACAGATGCGGTTTCAATTAGCGGCCAGACAAAAGTGGAGGATTTTTTACTTAATACAGGGTGTAAACGTAATGGTAGTCGTTATTGAAACGGGTTATAGGGGGAGTGGCCAAAACAAGTCAAAAAGTTCATATGACCCATGGTCCAACAGTCAATAGATTTTTGTCTAAATGGCTTTATAGTTAACAACTTTAAGTGCTTCATATGGACCACAGTCACCACAACCTTACTAATTTTTATAATCCAATCTAAAACGTTTTTAAATTGGGTAATTACCAAATAAATGGCATTAAGTTTTTCTAAGTTAAGCCAAAATTTGTAGTCAGTAAGTAAGTAAGTTTCATTAAATTGAATATTTACTCACACGTGGACCCAAGAAATTCCTCATACCATTCGTGAAGGTCATTTCCAACTACGTTTTAAAATAAATATTTGGGCGGGTATTCTTGACGATCAGGTAATTGGCCCTTTCGAGTTACCCCCAAAGTTGTCTGGAGAAGGATACCTTAGCTTTCTAGCCAGAAACCTACCAGAACGTTTGGAACAGACCTTAGACAACATGTCATTACAACGGAGACAGAATTTGTGGTTTCTTCATGAAGGGGAACCAGCACACATTTTTAGAGGCGTCATTCAGTATTTGAATGAACATTATCCAAATCGCTCGATCGGTCGAAAAGCTCCTGATCCTCGAAAATGCCCAGCAAGGTCTCCTGACCTCAATCCGATGGATTTCTGGTATTGGGGAGAACTTAAATTGATGGTTTAAGGGGCTGATCCAATAACAACTGAAGCACAACTTTGCGAAAAAAAATTTAATGCGGCTGAAATAATAAATGGACAACTTCGAGGACCTAGAGTAAGAAGAAACTGGGTTCGTCGTAATAAAGCTGGTGTGGAAAGTGGAGCACGACATTTTGAACACCTTCTTTAAATACAAAAAAGTGAAGTGTGGGTTTTGAAAAGAAAAACAATGTTTATATCAAAATTGTGTTCCCTATTTATAAGTGGATCTTTTTAATACGTTAAATAAACTTTCACACACCAGGTGAAGCGCTGAGACAGTTAGTGGTAAGTCCGTTTTTTTAAATTTTTTTAATTGTTTGCATTTTACGTGCACATTATCAAATAATGAAATCATACCGAAGAGCCAAAAATAACAAATTCCATCTTTATTTACACTGCGTTCCGTCGTAATTTGCGTCTGGCATTGCGGCGTTGTCAGATTTTATCTTGCTTTAAAAATTCTACAAAACTAAAAAAAAAAAAAAATTCATGGAGAAAACCTAGTCTGTAGGTGATGGCTGCCTTATTTCATACTCATGTATAACTACACACCAAAGGTTTTATCGTGTTTCTCAAAGCTTTCGAAACTACTCGTGAAGATCATTCCAAAGTAGAATCCGACAACGATTATTCGATTCACCTTTTAACGAGATATCGCAATTTTCGCATACACGAAACAAAAAACTCCCAGGCTCATACAAGTGCCTATTTCTGTCAGTCAGACTGATTAAACTTCACGATTCCATTTCACGAGCTGTATAGTTATAAGTGACATTAGAATAATGGAGCATTTAGAGAGATAAATGGTCGAAAATTACAGTTATTTGATTTACAAGCGTTCGCTATATAGTTGTGCATTTGCAAAAACACGCCCTGCCTATCATGGCACGGTAAGTAACGAGGATTTCATTATTAGTACAGTCAAAGTGTATCTCACCTTATTTACAATTGAAGACACAAGTGGATATAAGTGTCATGTCAAATTTCCGTAAAATTGCATTAAACTAAGGAGTGTCTATTTCATTATGTGATTACTTTGTTGCAAAAGCAAAACAATAACAAACTAATTAAACTAAATATTTAAAATTTCAGTAAAGTAAAAAGTCACAATAAAAAATGTTTAAAGTCAGTTCTCGCCTTACAATGATTTTGTTACATGTCCCCTACATCAACTTGTAACGTCAACTATAACATATTGACAGTACTAGCGAATCATAGAAATGAGTGAGCTCTTATATTGCGCTGTACTGACACATGTGTTTGCGAAATTTGAATAAAACGGAAAGGTTTATTCCTGAGATTTTTACTTCTATATGTAAAATGTCAATTTTAGAAAAAGGTTTAAAGACCTGAAGGTATGAAAACTGAACGGCATTAAAGCATTGACTGGAAATTCTGAGAACAAGCGCTATTTAGTTTTTAAAACATTTGGATCAAACGACAATCTTTCGATCATTTACTCTGACTAAAAATATACCTATATATACTAAGTGACATATAAATCCGAACACCCAGTTTAAATGGTTTTATTTTAATAAAAGTTGGTGAATGTATTTATCTTACTGTAAATAACAAGCGAAAAAATTTTCAGCCTTATCAGTTGGACATTCCGGTTTTTATACTGCTTTCTTTTAATTCACTAACGCTCTAAAAATGAATATTTCAGCCGCAGTAAAGAATCAACGTTGGGGGATTTTGGTTCTTGACATCCTTTACGATCGGTTACGATGCCTAGAGTACGGAGACCTGTACGATTTCGTCAACTTAGTGAGTTAGATAGGGGCCGTTGGTTTGCAGAACACGGAAGACCTATTGGCATGCGAAGTGTTTACAGACGAATGAGAAGTTTTGGCTTGTTTTCATACCGGCCACACTGGGTCCTCCCTTTAACTCGAGAACACCGACGTAATCGCCTTGAGTGGTGCAGACAACGGTCACTCTGGGATCAGGAATGGAACAGTATTGTCTTCAGTGACGAGTCTCGATTTTGTTTAGGCATGCACGATGGTCGTGCCAGGGTTAGAAGGCGACGTGGTGAAAGGAGGAGTCCACAGTTTTTTGTTGAAAGACATGTTCATCACACTGTTGGAGTTATGGTTTGGGGTGCTATAGCTTATGGTTCCAGGTCACCTTTAATTTTCATCAGAGGTAACATGAACGCGCGACGTTATATCCACGAAGTTCTAGAACCCCATATTTTACCCTATCTTGGCACCCTGGCAGATCCAACTTTCCAACAAGATAATGCCCGACCACATGTTGCAAGAGTCACAATAGACTTCTTTCATCATAATGATGTCACATTGTTACCTTGGCCACCAAGATCTCCCGACTTATCCCCAATTAAGCACGTGTGGGATATGATGGGTAGGAGATTGCTCAATTTGCAACCTCCTCCTCAGACTCTAGAAGCACTTCGAGAGGAGTTGGTGGTTGCCTGGAATGAGATACCACAGGAGGACATTGACCACCTGATCAGAAGCATGCCTAGGCGCGTTGGAGAATGCGTAGCATATCAGGGTGCATCCTCACATTATTAAAAGTCAAAGGGCTTTAAAGCAGTGCAATCATTTTGACATTTTTATCATTTACTTATTATGCTTCATTAAGTACTTATACAAAATTTTATTAAAATAAAACCATTTAAACTGTGTGTTCGGATTTATATGTCACTTAGTATACATTTCTAAAAAACTGGCCTAGAAATCTTGAGCATCATTGATACGTTTCGAAAAAACTGGAAGATAATCTTACAGTTTGATATAAAACAGAGTACCTGCTAGTCTGGGTTTGTTACTGCTAGACAAGGTAAGTGGTATTCCAGGCGATTCCAGGAAAATCTAAAACCATCAATCGGGCCCAGTCTCAAATCCTATATTGAGAACTTTACTTCCAAAAACGTATTCTAGTAGTTTGATTACTAATTCGACTGAAACATAATTATGAGGGTTCTTGGTTCCGTTCATTGTGATGCCATTATCTGGTTGTTAGGGTTTTATACAGAACATAATTTTATAAATTGATTTAGACACGAATTCTAGAAATTGGTCCCCTCTTCAAATGTTTGCACATTGCATTGTGTTTTCCTTTCATATTTGCAGAACAGTCAAGTATATCTAACTAAATTTATTGTGATATTTTTGATGTGATTCTACGCATATTACCACTTTGATCAGATACAATTGATGTCTAAGAAAATGCACAACTCTATGTTCTATCAGGACGTGCACTTGCAATCTCCATCGTCACAGGCATTTTTGCCAAACAGGATCGCAGAAATTCCAGACTAATTAAAGAAAACTGTTCATTCTTGAATAAGGCATCAACTTTCCCCTCAATATCTTTTGTAATTAAAACAGGCTTGTATTAGCTTGACCCGATGCTTGATCTGTATCTATATGTGTGTATGTAATGGAATAGTTCAACCTAATTTTCACCAATTCTCGAAAGTCTGATCAGCTTGAAAATTTGCACAAGGGTCAAATGCTGATGACAATACGATCCTGTTGAAAAAAAATGAATTTGAAAATTTGGAAAATAATTGGAAAATTCTGAAATTTCGGAGATAATTTAAAGATTCGAGAATTTTGCAAAACATTGGAAATTTTGAAAGTATTTTGGAGAAGTTCCGAAATTAGGAAAAAATTATGGGTAAATTTAGATTTATTGATTATAAGTAGTTTTTTTGTCGCTTTGAGACAAAGGAAAAACAGGAAATAAAGTATAGCTTGAAAGAGCTGAAAAACACGCTTTCAAAAAAGTCGAAAAGTATAAAATAGTTTTCTAGTATAATGAAGTGTGTTACTGCAATAGAAAGTCCTACAATCACGAATAACTAATTAATTTGGAATAAGGTCAATATAAAAATTAAGATAACAACAAAAATTCAATCATAGTAGAACGTTCAAGTAAAAATATCTTCATAATAACTACAGTTTGTTTGGTAAATAAAAACCAAAATAATAATTCATTTAGGATGAAGCACCCCACGCTCTTTTGCTATAACCTTTTTTTTTCTCAATATTGTAATTTTTATATTGGTCTTATTCCAAATTAATTAGCCATACGTGATTGTTGGACCTTCTGTTGCAGTAACAGAAGCCGTATCTCTCCTATACTTGAAAATTATTCTCTAATTTTTAATTCGATTTGCTATTAAAGTGTGTGTTTCTTCCTGTCGCAACAGTACGAGGGGTGGCAACGTTGACACCTAAAGTGCGTATTTCCAGCGGTTGAAATGGACGTGTTCACTATCCGTCTCTGTAACTACAACCAACCGCAGTCAGCTATGTTTCGCGATCATTAGCAACTCATCAGTGCGGTATAGGGGTATAGGTCTAGTACGCCTGGAAAGCAAACAAATGGGTATGATCTGGTGAAAAACTCAAAATACTGTGCTGATCTAGACGAAAAATCTGACCACCTACCAATGATTTGTCAAACTGATCTTCATCCTCGTGAAATACGATGAAGATGACAGAAGACCTCTACGCTCCTGGCTCAGAGCTACTCGATGTTCTGTTCAATGCATAGAGAGAGGTCTCACTACCAGACTGGTCGACCCATCTCGCAGTCTAAATACTAAGTATTCACATCCTCATCACCAAACCAGATACAGAAAGTAAAACAAATAAAAGACATTTCGGCTATGAGCTGTATCCTGGACTTATCATAAACATAAGACTCTTTTGAACCTGGTGCCTGAATAACGTCATGGTGTCCACAGCTTGTTACGAATTCTAAAATGGTGAAGATGCTTATCTCATCTGCATGGTTTGGGATGAGGATGAAGATCAGCTTGACAAACCAGTGGTAGGTGGAGATCGACAGATTCTTAGACTATTTCAGTACAGCAGTGTTTCCTCAATTCATTAGATCTAGATCTAACCGCACAACTCAAAAAACTCAACGGGCATTAGCTCGAGTACTAGCATAGGCAGTACGCCACTGAAGACTGCCATTTGTAACTCGATAACAATGTAGGAAACTGATACAAAGGAATAATAAAACAAATCTATAACAATAGCAAAATCCACTTTTTCTTTCAAGGAAGAAGTAGAAAACTTTATCCGCGTGTTGCCTGAAGGCCCGTTCAAATTGTCGGTTGTTGCAATGTGCCTGCCTTTTAACGAATGATCTGGGGTACACCGATTTCATATTGAAGCAAAAAAGTGGGTAAAGGAGAGTGTTTTAAGTGGTAAGTCCGCTAATTGGCTCTAACGATTCACAACTGCTTCCTTGAGTACTCTCACCAAATATGTCGGATGCCTTCATAACAGATGTTTTCGCATTTCTATCGAGTACTGATGCAATGGCAACACTTTCGTTTAGAAACTTTGAGATACACCGATATTTTATTTTGAACCTTTTTTTGGATCATGCTTTGCTCTCCCGGATAGCTTGTCATCGTGTCATCGTTCGTTGTCCTACCTAGATACCAAGCTTAGGCTGTGCTGTTGATTGCCAATAAGCATGAAACAGTTGTACGCAATTGTACCTCTGTTGGTCGAACGGATGAAAGAAATATTATTAGTATTATCCGATAATTCTTGTTCGTGCTATGATGAAGTTGACGGAGGAGAGGTATGCAAAGTCTTTCTGAGAACTTGCAGGGCAGAAGCTTGGTTAGGTGAGAGGCATGCCGCATCTTTCCGAAAGCCTTGTTAATATTATTGCTGATTTGAGCCTCTCCATACTTCCGTACAATCCAGAAAGTCCAGGTTGACTTCTAATCGCAATATTTGTACAGAGTGACAAACAAAGGCAAACACCTACGTATATTTATCCGACTTTAATAATTTTTGGCATATATGTTCAGTGTCCCTTACTAGTAAAACGATTAAATTTTCAGTTTGATTCGCCAATTGACTGCAAAAGCTGGTTCAATAGTGTGATGAGGATTCACGATTTCTTATACACCACAGCAAACGGTTACGCTGATGTTGAGCTGTGAAAAGTAGCAGGTGCGTTATCCTGAAGAAAAGTACTTTTCTGCTACGAACCAGGCCTCTCTTCAACAGTTTCGGCATTGTTTTCTATTTCCAAGGTAATCAATAGAATTCCTTTCGCATCCCAAAACACACTAGTCATGGCCTTTCTTGAAGCAATCGGCTTTTCCCCTTTCTAGCGTTTATTTTTGGCCTTATTTCTCATCTCTTTTAACAGATCTGCATTAAGTCCGTCGCATCCATTTTGAATCGATCCAAACATTGGTCCAAACTAAACATGATGCTTTCATCGGTCCGACCAAAAAACAGCTGTTTCGTGCCTCTTGGCTACCCATCAGCATGGTTTAGGCTTGACTCTCGTCTCTGAGGCAACAAACTATCATCAGTTCGCAGCGGTCCTCGCATTTAGCACACTCAATCCCATACCGCCTGGGTCTGAGGTGCATTTGTGAAACGTAGATTGATAGATGAAATTTTACTCTGGAATGCTGTGAACCTTTATTTTTAGATCGCCTAAATTATTACAGAGTCATGTAATGGCACTTGATAACAACCGACCAATTTCTAACCATGTCTTCTGCCACCATTGTAGTTATTATAAGAGACCCTAGGGATACGAGCTAGCATTTATCATGAGAAACATATATTCTGCCAGTTTTGAGCAGCTGTTGATAACCAAATATAATAAACAATGAACCATGAGAATTACTAGTGACAACTGTTATTCCCAAGGTTTTGATCTCTAAAAGAAAACCATACTTTAGACGTTCCAGAAAGTTTGCTTTGTTATATTTCCGAACGTATGCAACAGGTGCACCAAACAATTCCAAACTGCAGTAGTACAAAATAACCTCTGTAAGAATTTACAAACGCAGCCCTGTTTGGCAACCTTGTGAACCCGTTCAGTCGTTACTGTGATAGCGCGGTTCCTTATCAGCGGGAGATTTGCGGCAACCGGCATCGTACAA
Organism: Acanthoscelides obtectus; assembly: GCA_963669975.1. Taxonomy (NCBI): domain Eukaryota; kingdom Metazoa; phylum Arthropoda; class Insecta; order Coleoptera; family Chrysomelidae; genus Acanthoscelides; species Acanthoscelides obtectus. Next base: position 25,125,373 of record CAVLJG010000005.1, read on the forward strand.
CAATCCAGTTACCTACCTGTTCAAGTGTTAGAACAAGAGATATCGAGCTGCAGCATGGAATGAATGAAATGCAGGGTGGATACGCATACGTGTTCAACTGGTTTAATGCCTGCTTTATTACTGATACGATTAAACACTCGCTGTGGTTGCCACTCGCCGCTTCGTTGTGCTTCCACGGTCAGTCGTAGGTGGCTAGGAATGAATACCTTTTGCTTTAAGTATATAGGGTGGTATGGTACTCTAAATATAGATAAACGAGGGGCCAATCACACAGGATGGCAGAAGTGAATCGACGCTTTTACCCAGAAACCAGAGTGTACTTTCCCAAAGGCCTTTGATGAGTTGTGCCGAATCCGTTGTGCAATTATTTAATTGGCCCTAGTTTCTTAGATAGTCTGACCTGAACATGCAAAAATAGCGATTTTGTGGCATGTCGTGTTGCCTCGCATTATGATGTAAACCCGTAAATCTAGCAGCCTATCTCGGAACAAAGAGTTTTGGGTTTGGAACGTATAACTACAGCCCTCCTTTATTCGTGAAACCTCAACCTTCTTCCCTGCATAATGGGATAATATATGACGTGAATAGGATTTCGTCGGAATTGACGTTTACGATTTTCTTTCCAATACACACGATGTTCGGAAACGATAGTCCTGCAACTGTAAATGCGTTACACCATACTGTTTTATTTAGTCAAAGGTCTCATAGTTTTTGAGACGTAAATGCAATCAATATTTTTTGCAAAAATGGACAGTCGTCTAGTTAAATTATTGTCATTTCTACAAATTTCGAATTTTTTTAGCCGGATTTGTTTCAAAATATCATAATTAATTGTTTCACCAAAATCAGTGTTGCAGCGTAAATGAATAGTGCAACATTTTAATGAAAACCAATTTTTACGTCTTACTTTGACACCTTGTAGTAATAAGAAATTAATCGTGCCAAAAATTGTAAATTTAATGCGAATTCCAGAATTTGTTTTCTAACATTATGTTGACCATTTTCTAATTACAGCAATTTTACTGGTTCATGTTTCTTTGATAATAAAAAAATGCTTCTATGCTACGAATAAAGGATAAGGGACTTGGTTGATGTTTTGGTGTTTAAAGTGGCCACCATTGACTCTTATGAATGGCATGCACCTTTGAATAAATGATTTTTTAGTTTGCGAGGGTAGCCCCTTTGCAAGATTTCCTGAGAGGCCCCTCTTATTTGTTTAACTAGTGTCTCTATATGCGATTACATATTTTGAGACTGCTTATCTCTGTATTCTAAAAGAATCTTCGGCTGAATGTCTAAGTTTATGGTCGCCCGGTTACTGACATTATATGTATATGAAATAAATTTGGTTTCTATGATACAGTTGCGTGGTAAAATCTGATCGGCATCAAGCAAACTAAGGGAGTCCTCTTTTCTTCTTAAGCTTGATGAACCTAAAGTTGCTGTGAAAAAGAAAATATCAAATAAAATGCTGGACAATATTGCTATTGCAAGAATGAAATTAAATAAACATCTTTTTAAAGTCCTTGGCAAGGTGATCCTAGCCCATTATCTACTTATAAACTGGTTTTCATTGAAATGTTGCATTAGAATAATTCTCATTAAGATTTTGCGAACATGAGAATAAAGCAACACTGATTTCGATGACGTAATCAATTGTGAATATTTTAAAACAAACTCAGCTAAGAGAAATGGTATTTGCGGGGATAGGAACAATTTAACTAGATGAGAGTCTACTTTCGCTAAAAAAAATTGATCGCTGCATACCAAGAAAACCATGAGAGTTTTAACTAAACAATATCTTGACAAACAGTAGGTCATGATGTACCCAGTTACCACTTGCAGGACTAACTGTCAATTTCTGGACATCCTGTATAATCATGTTGTATTCTCCACCATGTAGATGTAAGAGATTTTTTCTATTATCCATATTGGTCGACGTCTGAGGTGCGTTCATTATTGCCAGTCAGTGGTCGAAGCAAGTGAAGGATACCGTCAGGTTCCGGAGGCCGCGTGCCAAGACGGCATTCCTTGGTATTAGGGTCAACTTGCGTGCATTTTTATCCTTTATCCTTGCGCATACCTCGGTGCCTTACGTGATTGCCGGAACCTGGAATCTCAGCGATTTGAGCAATTACAGTGAAATATTAGTTACAAGTTGCATGTACTGTTGATCCAAAGCTCGATCAAGCACTGCTTCAATCTTATACTAGAACCTTGTAGGACGTTTCACCTCTTAATGGAAATATTTATTTATTATCGTCTAACAGTCTAAGCTCGAGCAACACTCGACCATACGTCATGGCGGATTTGGACAAATATGATAGCGGAATGAGGCTGGGAATTGGGAAAATACAAAATACCAATGTCGGAAGGGTATAATTACCTTATTTCATTTTTTAAAATTTTTAAATTAGACATGATTATGATATAAATTTTATTTTTACTTCAACCAAAGAGTCTCTGGTAACGGTGATAATTTTACGTTGGTGCCGCAGAGTTACCATGGACACGATTTCTATTCATCTGAAAAAAAAAAAAACGTTTTCTATACGGTTGTAGTGTGTATTTTGCAACACGACTGCTGCACTCTCTAAAAGACATATTACTGAATATTTTTTAGCATAATTTTGGAAGGCAGTCCGTGAAAATTTCAACATGAATCTTTGAACTTGATTCCTCACCACCCGCAAGTCACTTTGATCCGAATTTGATGCTCTTTGCACACGAAAGACGCAATGAAAAGCTTAACTGAGAGCTTTATTTTCCGCTATTCCGTCTGCAAATTTTTCTTTAGTCTCCATAACAATCTTAAAGAAACCTCATCAATTGAAGTAATCCTAATTCATTAATATTAAACTAAAATTCTGCAACTTTATTTGTACCAGTACTAACATTAACACAAGTTTTTTGTTGATGCGTGGGTTAAATGAATCGACATTTTATTTAACCTTTGCGATGATTTGCTGTACAACATTCATTTCTTTCGCAAAGTATAGAAGACGTTCTTTCCAGATGGATAGATAACACCCCGTATATTATGCTTCCTCCGTAACTGACATAGACATCGTGTTCATGGTAACTTCGCCGTAACAATGCACATTACCACTGTTACCAGACGCCTTTTGGTCGAAATATCGGTCAAAATTATATCACAATTACGTGAACCTTGCATTTTTTAAATAATCAAGGAACTTGATAACGCAATACATGTGAAAATGGGGTTCTTAATTTGCATAAGCATGATGGGGAAAAAATAAGGACAGTCTGCTGGTATATGATTTAGAGCAGAATCACACAATAATTCTTGCGCTAGAAACACTGAATGCAGCAAGAATTTCTTTACAGAGACTTCCTTAATATCTTCTTTTAATCATTTTGTGATACCTCTCGCATTGTGAAATAAGAAAATAATGATATAAAAAAGATGATGTTTTGAGAGTCCTAAACAAGTTTTGTTTGGTAAATTGAGAACAGAAGATTACTCTACATTGTGGATGCCTTGATACAGTGGATGAACAATTAGAGTGAAATCTATGGGCTTTCGTTTCTGACAAAGAGAATCTCGAAATAGCTGTTACTAGGGTTTTAATAAGTTAAATAAAAACAGACCGACCGAGTACAGGATTGTACGAACACTATCGATCTCGTATAGATCCATTATGCTTCTAAGATATACTTCTTTACAGGTCGAGCAAGAGAACTACTGTAAGTTATATTAAAGCACAAACAAGTTTAAGCACAGAGTCCCTGTTGAGTGACTTTCAGCAATGTTTACTTTTTCTCTGTTAGCTGTCACTTAAAAATTGCGTAGCTGCATTAATTTGGAACAAGTTGAGCGTATAAGATGTTATTAACCATTGGGTTAAGAATAACACTTAAAATAATAATAAATAAATAGCAAACTTTCATCACGAAACATGAAGTGCGGAAGTCGGTGAGGAAATCATTACAGCAACATTTGCAACATGTAAGATTTTTTCAGTACCTTAGGGTGAATGATTCTAACAATCATACTTCAACAGTTAACAGCGTTGCTGGTCTTCCGTTTCAGTCTTCCGTGCTTCAGTAGTTACATAAACACCATATGCACCTACTGCTACAAAAGATAATTGCTCTTGAGCGGACGATGACGTTTCTAACGTTTGCTTTCCTTTTCAGGTAAGGATTAGGTGCGCATGACAATGCTACACATGTCGTAACACTGGTAAGTAGCTGGGTATTGTTCCTTGTTGGATGTTTATTAATGCCAATGGTAGATAAAACTTAGGTACCACAACGGGCAAAACTGTTCGCGTTTTGACGAGAATTAATACTGTGGCTTTCAAAGAAATGAACTCATATCAATGGAAACATTTGTATTTAGGTCTTCCCTTGTTACAACTTGAACGAAATTGGTACGTTGGGGTAATGTGGAACGTTGAAATTGTCTAAAGTGGCACTGACACCAGTTCAATGTTCAATCTGGGCAATAAATCAATATTATATACACTTGAGTAAATGTTCAGAATATTTTTATGAGCCTTCAACTAGAAAAAATCCAACGATGAGTCCGACAACCCGCCTCTGAACAGCATTGAGCATAGACACTATAATCGGGGCGGCAGCGCCCCAAACATGTGAGCAGTACTCGCCGCTTGGTCCGACCGGCTCTTTTGTAGAATACGGCAATCCGTCGAAACCGGATGAGCGTTAGGGAACCTCTGACGTGCAGCAAGGAGCTCGTTTACATGTGATACCGGGGAACACTCGCATTGACATTGTGGGTGACGAAAACTCTCGTGATATCAACGAGCAACGACATGGGCCTCACAATAGGACTAGAAGAGTCTGCTTCATATTTATGTGACGTAAGCTCAGTAGGTCGGTGGTTGTAAGGATCGGTCTTAGATGTATTTTTGGACGGGCTGGACATGAGCAAATTTCCATTTCTCTGGAAAAGTTCCAGATATCTGAAAGAGACGCGAAGGACATGTACTCGTATTAAGCTCCTCTGCACAGTTCTTCAGTACAGTAGCACGAATCAGGTCAGAGGCAGAAGCTTTGTTTATGTAGAGTCGTCAGTCAAATACAAAAATTTACCCAACCTTGCTATTTCAATTCAATTATCGAATATCAAATATTATCATAGATTCAGCAGGAAAACTCAAATTATTAACAGACAATTTCTTAACAACCTTCATCATTAATTAACATTCCAGGCTTCTAACTGAATGTGTAAATAGCATCTGAATATTAAATGTTCAAATTGTCAGCCCAACGATTTGAGTAATTCATTCTCAGTCCAATTTATAATCTATTTGTTTTATTAACTTCCTTATTTAACAAAATTACATGCCACTAGGTTTATGACCGACGTTCTAATAGAGCGTAGTTAGGTGCAAATTGACGATTTATATGCATCCAGGAAGGGTTAGTAGATCCTTCATGATGCAATTATGCCGTAAATTCCAACCTGATTCAACATTTCGTAAATTTATTAGATGGATATCCTAAATGTTGATCCACGTACTACTGTTTCCAAATATTTCTTCGCTCCTAGAAAGACCAAGTATAAATTTTGATAGGGAACAAAAATACGGAACCATCGACCTACATATTTTGAAAAGTCTCGCGGATGCTTCCGGGTACAAGAGGTGATGAGATTCTAGTATGAGCTAACAACAAAACATTTCAAGTTTTCTGTAAAGCGCCGGCCACCCAAGTTAAAACAATGGCAAGAATTCTTAGGAAAGGTGCCAAAAAGTAGGCAAAAGCTCATCATCTCTTTATCTGTTTCTTTTTCTACACATTTCAGTTTATATTTAAACGTCAGGTCTTGAGAGACAAGAAGCAGTTCAGCTGTTTAAGTGTAGAAGCCTTTTTGAAATGCTTGGCGGCATTAAAGTATGTCATAAAATGCCTTTTAGATTATTTTGTGAGCTCTAAGAATTCTGAGAATAATATTCATTTTTAATTGAGATTTAGTTCATTATATGGCTCTACCTACTACCCCGGAACCGGAATTACATATATTGCAAGATCCTGCATACAGTACCTACCAGATTCAGATATCTATATCTCCATAACCTACAACCTTGCCACTGCACCCACATGCTTTTTACTGCTATTCAACCTTCTTATGCTGCTAGGGACATTATTATGCATTTATGTATTTAGTTGTTTGAGACTTTGTTTTTGTCGAATTTTTATAATACCTTAACTAGAGAAAACCTTTTGTTTCAAGCTGTTTACAAGTTTATTCAACTTGACCTGTTTGTATGTGTCGGACAAATCTTGTAAACTAATTTGGAATCAGAATTGAGTTGAAATTTTGTGCGTGGTTTGCGTGATAATACAAAATGTATTAACTGCCGCAATTTTGAATCCAATATGGCGGGTGCTATAAAATGGCGACTCATGATTTTCATAGCAACCCGTATCACATGCATATCAAACCAAAGGGCTTGGTGAGAGGAACACAACAAGCAAAGTGGCGTCATTCTTAATACAATATGATAGCCGCCGAAATATGTCGGCTTACATATTTCATGGTCACTCCAACGACACGGGTGAGGGAAACACGATAAGCATAGCGATGTTCTAAATCCAACATGGAGGCTGCCGCAAAATGGCGACTTACATTGTTCACAGTCGCTCCTATAATATTTGTATCAAATAGGAGATCTTGATGGATAAACGCAGTGACAGAAACAAGCAGTGACGTCGTTCCAAATTCAATATGGCGGCCACCGAAAAATGGCGATTTATACTATTATTATCAAATATAAGAGCTTGATGATTCTAGGGCGCCACCGAAGAGCGATTCCTAATTACAATGATCACAGCTATGATATGGGTATAAAATGAAAGCGCTTAATGAGAGAAACACAATGAGGAAATAAAGTTACTCTGAGTTCTATTTATGGCGATTGCCAAAAAATGTCAAATTGTCATTATATGATTCATATGTATCGAAATTTTATAATACAAATGAATTAAGATGCTTTATGTAGCGCGATTAATAATGTATATGGAATTATTCAGAAGTTATCAAACTAGCTATTTGACATCATACATGCTAAAAAGTGAAAGATCAATAACACAGAAAAATACGTTTTCTTTTTTTTTATATATACTAAGTGACATATAAATCCGAACACCCAGTTTAAATGGTTTTATTTTAATAAAATTTTGTATAAGTACTTAATGAAGCATAATAAGTAAATGATAAAAATTTCAAAATGATTGCACTGCTCTAAAGCCCTTTGACCTTTAATAATGTGTGGATGCTCCCTGATGTGCTACGCATTCTCCAACGCGACTGGGCATGCTTCTGATCAGGTGGTCAATGTCCTCCTGTGGTATCTCATTCCAGGCAACCACCAACTCCTCTCGAAGTGCTTCTAGAGTCCGAGGAGGACGTTGCAAATTGAGCAATCTCCTACCCATCATATCCCACACGTGCTCAATTGGGGATAAGTCGGGAGATCTTGGTGGCCATGGCAACAATGTGACATCATTATGTTGAAAGAAGTCTATTGTGACTCTTGCAACATGTGGTCGGGCATTATCTTGTTGGAAAGTTGGATCTGCCAGGGTGTCAAGATAGGGTAAAAGATGGGGTTCTAGAACTTTGTGGATATAACGCTGCGCGTTCATGTTACCTCTGATGAAGATTAAAGGTGACCACGTCGCCTTCTAGCCCTGGCACGACCATCGTGCATGCCTAAACAAAATCGAGACTCGTCACTAAAAACAATACTGTTCCATTCCTGATCCCAGAGTGACCGTTGTCTGCACCACTCAAGGCGATTACGTCGGTGTTCTCGAGTTAAAGGGAGGACCCAGTGTGGTCGGTATGAAAACAAGCCAAAACTTCTCATTCGTCGGTAAACACTTCGCATGCCAATAGGTCTTCCGTGTTCTGCAAACCATTCATTTGCAATGGACCTGGTAGTGGAGAAACGGTCCCTTAAGGCCAATAATCTTAGGCGGCGATCTTCACGGTCTGTTGTTCTACGGCGGCGTCCAGTGCCCTTGCTCTTTGAGTACGGCCTTCTCGAAGCCATGCCTGACAACACCTAACCACAGTGTCTACACTTCTTTGCACTCTAACTGCAATTGCCCGAAAAGAATGTCCAGCTTCCCGAAGTCCCACTATACGGCCCCTATCAAACTCACTGAGTTGACGAAATCGTACAGATCTGCGTACTCTAGGCATCGTAACCGATCGTAAAGGATGTCAAGAACCAAAATCCGCCAACGTAGATTCTTTACTGCGGCTGAAATATTCATTTTTAGAGCGTTAGTGAATTAAAAAAAAGCAGTATAAAAACCGGAATGTCCAACTGATAAGGCTGAACGTTTTTTCACTTGTTATTTACAGTAAGACAAATACATTCTTCAACTTTTATTAAAATAAAACCATTTAAACTGGGTGTTCGGATTTATATGTCACTTAGTATATTTAAACGGCAATGAAGCTTCTTCCTTTCAAGTTTTCATTTTCAAATAAAATCAAAGCTCTTATATATATATATATATATATATATATATATATACGATATATGTGGTTACCAAAACTTAAATTTTAATTTTATGTAATACTTGAGATAAAATAATCTACGCTCCTTTACTGAGCTTTGTACAATTAGGAGAGAATGTTTATAAATACGGCACAAAAACCCACTTACGTATAATAGTTAGTTGGTAGAAGTTTGCTTGAAGGAACTATTACATGCACATTAAAATAATTACCAGATAGGTTATCTTTAATTATTCAATTGTAGATTTCATTGCACCCAGTTAAGTTAAGAGAAAGACTACAGTTTATTGGTAATAGGTTTTATAACTATCTCTATCTTCTATTTCTTTGAACATGGTAAAGGTCTTTGAATTCCGTGTATAATAATAAACAATGGTCCACCAGAAACTGCACAAATTTAAAAAACCTGCCACCTTTGAAACACGTCCGCTTCCAGGTAAACAAGTTTGACCTGATTCTTAAACTCCTGCTTCTCTGGATGACATGAAAAAATAAGAAAAGGTTTCGATAATTTTCATTAATCCTAAGACCTGGCCAAGATTTATCTCTTGATTAATGCCTGACACTATTTATTTGTCAAATCTGTGTGAAGATGTACTCGCAAATAAATGGACATAGTTAGTATGGACCGAGACATTTTCATATCTGAACATAAAAAAGTTCTAGATTAAGTTTTTACGAATATACACGGTGATTTATCTAAGCACGTTCAGTATCTAGTACCACGTGTCTCAGAGGCTGTTGAACCGATTTTGTTGGAATTTTTCACGAAAGCCAGGCTCCCTGAACTAACGTAACACGTTGAGTACGGATGTAGAGTGCGAAAAATTGAGTCTCAGGGACGGGATTTTTTTTGTGTTTCTTTTGGTGAAATTAAGTCTTTAATGTGTAATTTATATTGTTTTATTTGCAAATATGACTTTCTTCGATATTTAAAAAAATATATTATACGTGACATCACAGTTATGTCTCGCCGTCTTTACCTTCAAACCAGTGCGTATGGATGGTGAGACATATACGTGATGCCATGTTTTGCAGGTCTAATCTTGTATGATTATGTTACTGGTGTTGAGCGCATTTTGGAGTGATGCTAATTTATTAGCTCTGTTTACGTGGAAGGGTAAGAATTAGATAAAAATGGGTAGTTACGAACGTGAGAAAGGAGCACAGAAGCTGTGGGAAGAGTGTATGTCCGATGATGAGAGTAATATAAGTGAATTTGGGGACGTATATTTATCAGATGAATATAAACCTAAGTCAGACGAAGAGACATCCAGTGACAACGATATTTTAGTGGAGCGTGCAAAGAGACGTAAAAACTTCAATCAAAGACTTGGGAGACAATGCAGCAGGTCCATGTACTGCAGAGCACAATATAAGCGTGGATGCGGAAGTCACGGTAATCATAAAGACATCTTTATTTAGTAGTATGCATGTCTTCCCTGAACAAATTAGTAAATAGGTGGTAATAAGTCATATTTTGCCTGGTTGGGAGAGGGATTTTTTAAAAGAAAATGACAGAGTATTCTCAAATTCCGACTCCCGCTGAAAAAGTTTTTTATTTATTGATTTTTCGGCAGATTTTTCACAAATTGCCTTTACTTTCTTATTACTTGGAATATTTACATATGGGCAGTTTTTTTAGATCATGTTTTTTGACATCCATAGGAAAAATTTCACGTTATTACTTTTTTACATTGACAATAATACTCACTTTTTCCACATTTGGAATGATTCATAAAAATAAAATATTCCCGAGGATTTAAACGATTTTGTTTCAGATTCAAAATGATATAGAAAATGTCATTTCTCAATATGCAATTGAAAGCGAAGATGAAGAAATGCAGACTCCTGAGTCTGGTGACAATATAAACTGGGGTCCTGTTGACGGTTCATCACTCAAACATTTTGGTTTTGCTGAAGCTGATATTGGAATAAAGCCTGAATTTTATGAAAATTATGACAAGGAGCCCTATGATTTTTTCAAATTATTTATTACTGATGAGATAATAGAATATATGGTATATCAAACAAACCTCTATGCTGAGCAAGTACTAAAGGAAAAATCGACGGCCAAAGGACATGTGAAAAAAATGGGTTCCTACTACAAGCCAAGAAATGGAAAATTTTCTTGGAATTATATTGTGGATGGGACTTATGAAACTTCCACGTCTAAAAGCTTATTGGAGCACTAATATTTTATACATAAACAAAGTAAAAGAACTCATGGCCCGAGATAGGTTTGAACAATTATTGAAAATGTGGCATTTCAACAATAACGAAGATGAAAGTTATGCAAACGACAGACTTCGAAAACTGACACCTTTAGTGAACAAATTATTGGATAGATTTCAAATGATCATCAAACCAGGGTCTGATGTATGCATTGATGAAACCCTCGTCCCATTCCGTGGTCGCCTTAGATTCAGGCAATATATAAAAAATAAGAAAAATAAATTTGGAATAAAATTGTACAAGTTATGTACTGCCGGAATTGATAACACAGGTGGAGGCAATGCATTATCTAACGTTGTTATGTCTTTGATGAATGAGCTTTTAGACACTGGACGGATACTTTACACTGACAATTATTATACCAGTGTTTCATTGACTACCCAATTGTTACAAAGAAAAACGCATCTCGTAGGAACAGTGAGGTCGAATAGAAAAGGAAACCCAAAAGAAGTATTGAATAAAAAATTGAAAAAACATGAAGTAATAGGTCAGGAGAGCGGTACCGGCATTGTAATGCTCAAATGGAAAGATCGTGATGTGTTACTATTCACCACAGTACACACTGATGAAATAATCAAAGTTCATCAGCGTGGAAAAGAAATTGAAAAACCGCAAGCTATAGTTGATTACAATAAATCGAAAGCTTATATTGACTTGTCAGATCAGCTAAAAACTTATTCACATTGCCTTAGAAGGGGCAACAAGTGGTACCGGAAACTAGCAATTGAATTAATTTTTGGTTCTACATTGGTCAATGCATTTATTTGTTATAAAGAAGTAACACAAAATAAAATTCAAATTACGGAATTCAGGGAGCTTTTAGCATTATCACTTCTAGGTGTAAATAACAAACCTAATGAGCCAAATCAAAGAAATAAAAAACACGAGCTTCAAGAGCATGCGAAAAATAGATGTGTGAAATGTTATGCCAAAGCTAAGGAGGAATTTGGTCGGAAAGAAGCGCAAAGCAAAACACCGAGGACTAAATTTCAGTGCAGTCCTTGTAACAAGAGCTATTGTATCAAGTGTTTTTTTGAAACCCATCATGCTGAGAAATTGGACTAACATTTTAAATACCATTATATTATTTTTAAACCACATTATATAAGTTGATTTGCACTTAGCTGTAGAATATACGTTTATTATATATTATTGCATTTCATTTTGTTATATTTACTGTAACTATATTTTCTAAAATGAAATAAAATTGTATGCTATCTATAACATAGTATTTTAGTCAAATATCCACAGCCGGATAACAGAAAACGTTCGTATAGACGGCTAACTATCGTTTCCCATTCATTTGGCATTATAGCGAGACACTACACAGAACCACACCGTCTTATTCAATATTTAATATGAGACGTTATTGTCATGTCTCACCGTCCCTAGATTACCTAGTCGGTGAGGCATTACTTTAATGCGACACCGTGCTCAACGTGTTAAAAACGTAGAATCTCTATACTACGGATCTCTGTATGGACTTGGTATTTAATTGTTTGTAGTACATACCATATTACATTATGTTACTGACGTAGCTCTAAGGTGAGAGTACGTGAACGTAACTATGCTGATCATGCTGCGTCTGCACCCGTATGTTATGATTTTCTGCACTTTCATCATAAATTTGAATAGGTTTGTATTGTCCGATTCAGTGCACTTGCGTACTAAATGCCGTTTCCCTTTAAATCAGGACTCATGTTGTTGTGTACCATCAGTTGGTAGAATTAAATCATTTATAAATCGCCGAAAAAAAAAACTGCATAGGGAACATTAATTTCCCCATTTACTTATATTATGTACTGCTCTTTTTCCTGGAAAATAATAATACATTCAAACTAGCAAGGTGTTGCACCAAATAAATAACAAATAAATAAAGAAACTGAATTTGACCCTGTAACTTTAAGTTTCCAAAGTATATTTAATCCAACGTTGAGCATTATGCTTTAAAAACTTGATAACACTTGAAATTTTGAACTTTGTGTCACATAAACTTTCAAAAATAAGATACTAATAAATAAAAATGTATAGCTAAAAGCTATGACGCGCAATCAGTCTATTTGCTGATTTTAATAAAAAGCGAAACAGTGACAAAGTCCATCTCGACAAAACGGGTTCAATTGTGCCTGAGTTATGTGATGATGAAGACTTGGCGTCGTTAGATGAATCACCCTGTATATCTGTAAGACTTGAGTTTAGAATTGTTTTATTTTCATATATGTGAAGCTCTCGGTCGATACTACCTGCCGTTTCACTGCATCCACTCAAGTACGGAACGCCTTGTTCGTAGATAGATTGGACCGATTAGAATTTTTATGCTAACAATTTTTCACTTCATTTATGATGAAAGCTTTAAGTGTCCTTTGCCTACAACTGTTAATATGTGGGCTTATCTAATACCAACTATCCAATTTATCAAGTATTGTCAGAAACGGCAGACTGTCATGATTGATCGGAAAATTTTCGATTTCTCTGTTTTGATAATTTACTTTCATTCATTATATTCCAGCACAGCTATTGCACAAAGATATCTCAATCTACAGGAACCCATACATCAATCAATTTCAGGGATTTCCGCCTTCACCAAAAATCACAAGAATACGATTTGGTTTCCTCGAATTCCAATATACATGACCTCTCAAGAAGTCTCATATAAATGGGTGCTAAGGGTACTATTGTCCAGGAATAATAGAGCAAATATTTTTGATCTTTCTTATTTTTTTGGGAAACTACTAACAAATTTTTGAAATAAGATATGTAGCGAAGAGACACAGCCGTACATTCATGATTATACATTTGTCTATTTTCCAAGCATAATGAAATTGAATGATTGCAACAGCGTAAAATACATACCATAACACCATGTCTGAAATAGACACTTTTCAAACAGATATGTCTATTTATTGTCGGTGGCCTTGAAAGCGGGACATATCAGCGGGATATTTTACCCAAGGGTCAACAAAATTTTGACAGCATAATGGCCAACTGGACCTGCATAAATAATGTTTATTTGAAAATAGCCCATGTGAATTTCCAGGGATGGACTAGCAATAACAAAATACTGCTGATACCAAGCCTATAGTAATGGTTTGAATTTTTTTTAATGTCTGATTCTATAGCTTTTTTAATATGAACATAAGGAGTATAAAACACAACATTGATTACTTATCAATACTACTCGACCAAATATGGTACAATTTTGATCTAATAGTTTCAACTGAAACGTGGCAAGTGGTTGATATTTCTTGCTTCAATCAGCAGGGATATGACACGCTGTATAACTTTGGCACTTATAACCAAAACGATGGGGTGATAGTTTTTGTAAGAAATGAGCTACAATATAATCATGATACATTCACTTTCACCGATGGAATCAAAATTTTAAACATAATGATCCAAATTAACCGTAACAAAATTGAGGTATCTGCAATTTATCGTCCGCCATGTTCAGAACCCCACGAGTTTTTGAAGAATATCGATTTTTTTTTTCAAAATCAAAATAAAGTTCATTTAAAGCTACATATTTTCTTGGGAGATGTCAATATAAATAGTTTGGACAATGATCCCATCAGCAATGAATACTTGAATATCCTATCAAGTAACGGATTTCTGTCCTATATAAACCTACCTACAAGGTCCATCAGTGGCACATGTATAGATCACTGCTTTGTGAAAGACCTATCCAACAAAATTACTTGTATACCAATAATCCTAGAAAGCGATATTACTGACCACTTCTCCACTATTTTACTGATATCTTCAAATGAAAAACATTCTAACATCCCTACCGTCAATAACAACCAGGAAAATTACAATTTTTTTGTCGACAATTCAAAACTAATATCAAATGTCAAACAAGAATCCTGGGAACAATTATACTCTATAAATAATATAGACAAAGCAACGGGACTGTTCATAGAGAAAATAAAAAAACTAATAGATATTAGTACCAATAAAGTAATAATTAGTCACAAAAAGAAAAGCAGAAATGCGTGGATTACCAAAGGATTAATAACATCGGCAATAGAAAAAGAAAGACTATATAATGTAATGAAACTAACGCCAACTACAGAGAATACCGACTGTTATAACCAATATAAAAATAAATTTATAGAGCTTGCAAGGCAAACCAAACGAAAACATTACCTAAATAAATTGAATAATAACTTAATTGATCCTAAGCGGCTTTGGACAACTATTGATGAGATTACTGGGAAAACAAAATTTAAAGAGTGTGTCACTGAGTTAAATACAACATCGGGAACAGTATTAAAAAATACTCAACAGATATGCGATAAATTTGTACAATTCTTTACTGACATAGGCGAAAATTTAGCAAGTAATATACAAGCAAATGTGCAAAATACTCAGCCTCCAAAAAGAACTTTGAACTCATTTATTTTGGATAAAGTCGAACAATGTGAAGTATACACCACTGTTATGTCCTTAAAAAATCGGAAAGGTCCTGGGTTCGATGGTATTAAAAGCGAGCATTTGAAAATTATAGCCGAGGACATAACAGAACCACTCACTTACCTAATCAACAAATGCTTTGAATCTGGCATATATCCCTCAATTTTAAAAAAAGGTAATATAATACCGATACATAAATCAGGAACAAAAACAGATGTTAACAACTATAGACCAATATCAATAATATCCAGTGTAGCAAAGGTTTTTGAAAAAGTTTTATCTACTAGAATGATTCGATACCTCACAAAATTCAAAATTTTAAGTGAAAATCAATATGGATTTACAGAAGGGAAGGCTACATCGGACGCAATAACTAAAATTGTAAATCAAATATATCAAAATATTGATAACAGAATCCCTCCAATCTGCATTTTTGTTGATTTAAAGAAAGCTTTCGACACAGTTAATCACAAATTATTATTAGAAGCATTGGAGAGAATTGGTTTCAGAGGAAACGCGTACTCGCTGATCGAAAGTTATTTTTCAAATCGCTCACAATCTGTGCAGATATCAGGATCATTTAGTAAAGAAATGTATATTAAGTGTGGTGTCCCACAAGGAACTGTCTTAGGTCCACTGTTATTCAATATATGTTTAAATGATATTTTCCAAATTAATTGTGTTGGCAAAATAACTAGTTTTGCAGATGATACTGCAATATTATATGAAGGCACTGACTGGTCTGATCTGAAAAATGTAATTGAAAATGATTTTATCAAAATTAAGCATTAACTACTCTAAAACACATTTTTCACCATTTGGATCTTATGCTAGACATCTGCCAATAAAATACCTTGGAGTGGTCTTGGATCCTCACTTACGATGGGACATCCATGTCAATTATATTTTAAAGAAAGGTAGATTTGTATCCTACAAAATTAAATACCTTGGGAATATATTGACAGAAAAATATCTTCGAACATTATACCATGCACTGATTGAGCCTCATCTCACCTATGGTATATTAGCATGGGGAGCTGCATGTTCCTCACATATCTATAATTTAGATGTTTTTCAAAAAAGTATTCTAAAAATGATATTTAAAAAACCGAAACTTTATCCCACTGAAAAATTATATGCAGATGTTCGAATATATGATATAAGACAGCTTTATTTCTTACACAGTATCACTCACTACCATAAATTTGTAAACACCGACCAAAAAATTAAACGTAATCATTATACCAGGTACAAAATTCGTGGCACAGTAGTTCCTCAACCGCATAAATCTATAATGCAGCGATCATATCTCTATTTAGCGCCTAAATTTTATGAAATTATACCTAAAGACTTAAAAGATTTACGTTTCGGAAATTGTTTCAAAAGAAATTTAAAAAAGTGGCTACATTCTATATCTAGGACTGAAATTCATAAACTCATAAATACGAACATCAACTAAATACATAATCTCCTGTAGCTAATTTTTGTCCTTTTTTGTCATTTGCATTCTACAGTTTCAACTTAAATTATTGGTCCATGTACAGGCGATGCCTTCTATTGGGCCTGTTTTGATTTTATATTTATTTACTCATATTGTTTGTTATCTTTGTACATTGAGTAAATAAATATTATTATTATTATTATAGCTGAAAGGTTTGTTTGTGTTTGGCTTCTTCGATATGAGTCTTTCTGAGAAAAACAGTTTCGTTACCATACAGCTACTAACGACATACACTACAGCCGATCCTTAAAAATGTCGACGAAATCCTAAAAGTTGACTGACTTATTTGAAAATTCATCTCCTTGAGCTTTCTGGGTCGTTCATTACAAATTGTTCTTGTTTTTAGTAATTTAGAACATTTTGTATTTCCTTATTTAAATTGTTTTTGTGTTTAATGGTTGAAATAACTTCATTCATTCTAAATCTCTTATTATTAGCATTTTTCTCATAACCAATGACTTATTACAACTCAGGGTACAATCTCCCTGCACCTCTCTACACGCAGGAGACATAATGGCAAACGTTGTCTCCATCACAGCTGTCAATTACGCCGAAACTGAGATATACATACACATAAGTCTTTACGTAGAGTAGAGCTCACTAAATGTGCTTTACGATCCAATTTTAATCACAGCAATACGTTCTTGCTACATTTCAAGTGTTCCTCATTTACCCTACCATTACCAGCAATATAGCAGATTAGCAGGGCATTATTTCGCACCATTCGAAACGTGTGAAATAATGGTTTTGTTTTTCAACAACCCTTTTTATAGGCCACAACAAACTGAACAATAACTAAACAATTTAATATTATGAAAAAAAAATACTTGGAACAAGCATATCTATGACAGAGTATTTACCTCGGTATTTGCTTTTCTATTGTAGAATACAGCTAGCAATCTCAGTAACCAAACAATATTTAT
The DNA here is from genome assembly GCA_963669975.1 of Acanthoscelides obtectus. NCBI lineage: Eukaryota > Metazoa > Arthropoda > Insecta > Coleoptera > Chrysomelidae > Acanthoscelides > Acanthoscelides obtectus. The sequence continues at coordinate 25,142,972 of CAVLJG010000005.1, forward strand.
ACAATATTTATCAGAATGTTCCACTCAAACATGAGAAGCACTTAGATCAACAGCAACTTGCAAACATTAAACACAAAAAAGCAAGCGCCATTACGAAATGGAAGTAGGTTGCTCTAATCTGGAAAATTCTCCAGATATCACGTAAAGCTAATAATTGCCGTGTAATTGCAAAGCAAATAGGGCAGAAATTACAGCACCGAAACTACTTTGTTTTATCATGAATTATCGCGAATCGCACCACGTTTACGTTGTAGGGATATTTGGGTTAAGTACAGAATTTATCACAACAAACATGTAATAGATATGGGTTGTTTGAATGCAGGTTGGCTTAAAGTAGGACATTATAATGAGGGCTGAATATGACGAACTGTTGGAAATAATTTATACAAGTGTAATGAAAATAAAAGTCTTAGGTGGTCTTTCATCGTGGCCTAAAATAATCCAAAGCTCGAGAACAACATAAAAGGTTTCTTTGAATCTTTACAAAAAATCAACACAATGTCAATCTCGGAAATATGTTTGATAGAAATGAAGTTTGTGCATGTTTTGAATCCGTTTTGTGTCCTTCTAATAAACGTGGGTCTTTCTATCTCAGTCCACAGACCATTTCTTCTGTCCGTGGTGTACTTAGAACACCTCCTTAATCCGTTTTTTAAACTGTCTTGGTAAATAGAACTGCGAAAAATGTACATCATTTCACAATCCCGACAGCTTAGGAACAAAAGAGCGGTCATACCGGGCAGTTGTTGATCTACGGAGTCCGATACACTGAGGATAGGATGCCGAGTCTGGTGGGTCTGTCTCGCAGGCTCATCGTGCGTCGGAGGAGAGATCTGAGGAGCAAGGCTTGTTGACATAGCGTAACAAGGCGGCCCGTCGGTACGACAGTGTTCCTAGGCCGTCCCTTAGAGAAATCTGACTGATCAGTCAATAGTCAGGGCGGTGGCACCCCTAACATGTGACCTGGGCTCGAGGCTAGGTGTTATCTGAGCCTTGTACAAAAGCAAGAAGGTTCTGGAGAGAAAAGTAGTTCCTAGCTTTGAACAAATATCCTAGCTTTGGTCCAGAAGCTGCTGTGATTGCACGCCAGATCAAGTCCTCGGTGACCTGGACTCCGACCAGATGAGATGGAGAGCTCTTTGATAGAAGTGGTTGAACGTTAGGGCAATTCTTGTTAGTAAGATACAGCACTGTGTTGTGAAAGCATTAAACTGTACCAGATTGTTCTCTCTCCCCCAGTCTGCTGCTATTCTTCTTCTCTACAGCTCACCGACAGAGGTGGGTAACGGTATTGTTCATAAAAGAGCGGAATCCCACATTTCCAGAGAATCTTTATAGAAAGGCTATATTGCAATGCAAGTATTGCGTTATTAAAAAGTTCTGGCAAGAATGAACCTTCAGCTATTTGAAATCACAAGTTTAAAATCGGGGCTATGAAGTCCAGAGGTGGATACAACCGAATCAAATTATCTCGCTCTTTCGCATTTTGCAAAACATATTGACATATACTTTCTTTTCTAATTTAGCCTTCAGATAAGGTAATTTTGGGCATAATAAGAAGCGGGCATACGAGCCCCATCCCACTTCAGTTGGCCCACTTCAAGATTTGTACCAAAATATGCCTTTATAAACTAAACATGGCGAAACTATTTAATTCGAAAACAATTTATTTTCTCAAAAACATTTTGGATACACTCTAGTCGTAAAAAAATACATATTTGAAATCACTTAGACCTATAACTAATAGAACATCTGAACAAATAAACAATGTGCGAATAAATGAGCGAAGTTAACGAAGCAACAATTGAAAGATTACCATTGGGTAACATCACCTTTATTTTTTATTACGGCTGAAATTCTTTGGGGCGTAGTGTTAACCAAGTTTTTGCAAAAATTTGGTGTGAAACAATCCCATATTTCTTGAGGCTTTTGTCTCAGTTCGGTGATAGCACGAGCAGGATGTTGTCGTAGAACCTTTTTCATCTTGCGCCACAAAGTTTCAATAGGTGACAGATCTGGACTACTACAAACCCATTCCAAAGGGGTACATTATTTTTTCCATCCATTTTGTAGCCTTTTTTGAGGTATGGCACGCTGCACCATCCTGCTGAAACACAAAATCTTGGCCAGATGTCAAACATTCTTCCATCACTGGTAAAAGCGATACTTCTAAAATTGCCAAATATCCGTTTGTATCCACATTTCCATCAATAAAATGTTTTCCTACTCCTTTTGATGACATACTGCCCCAGACCAAAATGGATGCTGGAAATTTCACTTTTCTCTTCAGACAGTCAACATGGAATGCTTCTTTTTTGGCGAATAACTCTACTGCGACTGTCACCAACACAAACTTCAAATCGGGCTTCATCACTCCATTGTATTGGACATCATTGCTGAGGTGTCTATTGTCTATGTTCTTTAGCCCATCTAAGCCGATTTTTCTTTTGTAGTGCAGTTAATAGTGGCTTTTCTTTAACCTATAAACAAGTTGTGCAACTTTAGGGTTTTTACTTCACTTTTTTTATTTTATAAGAAAACCTACCTTGCAAGTGTTAAATCCCAGTTCTGGGCCCCTCTATGAGATGTGGGCCACGAAATTCTCCTTCCAACAGCGTCACTCCACAGAGTACTTAATTGTAAATAATTGGCTCGCCTGTTTTTCACGATTATTCTTCTTAATGCTCTTCGGTCGGCATTTGTGATATTACTTTTTTTTCACATATCGTGGCTTAATATTAACTGAACCAGTTACGTTATATCTCCTAACAATATTTCTCACACAGAACCGCGATAAGTCTAATACAGTTGCAATTTCTGAGTTTGATTTCCCAGAATTAAAAAAAATAATTATCAATAACCGAATTTTGTCACTAATAACCTTTCCTCTACCCATTTAGAAAACCTTAACTACCCAAAACTATTTTAAACGTATTTTGACAGCTGTGATTAATAAAACAATTCTCATGGCTTTTATTTTTCACAGCCACCTATGCGTTATAGACTTATTTTGCATTGAAATGAAAATAGGTTCATATGCTGTAATTGCAACATGTGTTATTTTTATGCTGCAAATTTGATTAGGGAGTGATAAGGTGGTGTTTTCTACTATAATTTATCAAAATATTCATTTTTAATATTGTAAACCTATAACACCCTGCTACATTTTTATTATTTGTGTTTGATAAGAAAAAAACTAAGATTTCAATAGTTGGGCCAACTGAAGTGGGAAGGGGCTTGTATCAGTTGACAACAATCAGGCGGATACAGACTAATTGTACAAGATAAGACCCAGCTCACATTCGCCTAGAATACACTATCCCTACTTGATGCTGTTCAGAAGAGAGCTGGGCTGTCAAACTGATCAATGACACTGCTTTGGGTACCCTTTCACATCAACGGGAGGTCGACAATATCGATTAATTCTGCCACTATGCCAACAAATTTTGCTCCCAAGAGCTCTCCACCATGACGTCGCTGCGTATTCAGCACGCCAGACCGATTCGCTAGTGGGTCGAGATTTTGGAATAAGCTCATTATAGCAGTATCGAAGACAGATTGAAGTCGTTTCGAAAATACCGGTTACTTGAAAGTATTTCATTTTCATTAACTGCAAAAAGTTATTTTTAGCATCCCCAATATTTCAGATCTTTAGCTTCATTGCTCGCAGAAATCTACAAAGCAGTATGCAAATCGCCGCAGATCGTTGTAACGTTTAGAAAGCATGTTTATTTACAATAAACAAACAGTTATGGTTGCTTTAACTAATTGAGCATAGCAAGACAGTCAGACCGACTACGGCTTACACTAGTAGGCTGTTGAATGTTTATGAAATCATGTGGAATTGTAAAACGTTGCAAGGTTGAAAGCGTCACGAAGATCGTAGCTTGTCGAGCCGTTGTGTATACATACACTGAAACTGCAACTGGTAGCAAACAGAGTACAGGGTCGGGTCTCGCCAAACAAAACAAGGTGTGTGGATTCTTTTAGCGTTGCCTCTATTTAGGCAGGTGACTCATTTTTGAAATCAGGGCATTGTCTCACTCAGCGATAAAGCTGTTGAACCAGCTTGACAGAACAGTTCAATGTAACATTTAAAACTTATCCTGTGGTTTTCATGTTGATAATCCCCATGTTTGTTTGGCGAATCAAACCAGATATGTTTAAGATTCTTCTTTATTTACGTTTCGTTCCCTACGGATAGCTTCAAGTACAATTAATCTTTTTCCATCCATCTTATAATTGTAGTCGTGGCTCCGCATGTTACAGCGAAAATGAAAGGAAAAGATGGCATCAAATAGGTTGACGCTGAATATCCCACGCCGTTATCAGTTCGTAAAGGATTATGTTAAGCATAAACTAGATTCTTTGAGAAAAAAGTCAGTCAAACAGGTCGTCGCCTCTCACCGATCCTTAACTCGGTCAGTCGTGGCAGTGCGGTCAGAGCATAGGAAACACTATGCTGTGGCGCGGCAGAAATAGGTATGATACCATACCAGAACAACAGAACTCTCACCAAGACCGGAAACGCGGCGCTGGGAGCAGCAACCGCGGCCGATACGTACCCTCAGAATATATAAAAAGTTTTAAGGGCCAGTTAACGGAGCAATCTATGATGAGACCCTCCACACCCGCCTACAACTTCCACCCCAAAGATTTTGTACGTCTTTATTTCAGAGTTGATCAGATTCGTCTGAAACGTCAAAAAATCGATTTTTAAAAACTAAAAAGCTTTTGTCTCCTTGGTATAATAGTAACATTGTGTAAAAACTTCATTGAATCTAAGCGATACTTCTCAAGTTGTAGGTTATAAGATTAGCGGTCAGACCGATAGACAGACCGATGGAAATGAGTGACATGATTTTTCGCGATGTACATTATAATATGACAGCAAAAAAGGATATCTCATATTTGATAATTTTGGAGGTTACAATACTTCTACGCCTAACGGGGTGGAAGGTAGAAGCGTTTCCTGAAAGACAAGTAAATAAAATGTGTTGTCAAAAAGTGTCAGTTATACTCTAATATCATCGTTGAAATCGCAATGTCGTACAATAAAGAAAAGTGTCAAACATATATGGTTTGGGTCGGCCAGACAAACATGGGGGATTAGCTCTATCAATATTGTGCCCACTGGTAGGGCTCAGGTGATTAAACCGCTGTCATTACTGAGGGGAAGATCGAAGAAGTATATCATAGACATAGCATACAATTTAAAGATGTACTTGTATTCCAAGAATGCTTTAGGAAAGCTGATTTGGTCTAGATTCTGAGCAAGGAAAGTCTTTGACAGAACCATTAATGTAGCATCTATCTGAACCGATTTTATACTGGAACGAAAAACATTTCTCTCTCCGATTCCTTTAGTAGTACTTGGTATATAGTTTAATGAGTCGCGCCTCTCCTTCAGTTGCTCTGAAAATAACAATACAATTAATACTCCATTAAGTATCATCATTTGTTATACCTGAGTCACGAACAGGCCTGAAAAATAAATGTTATTAAGGCTGTAGGGGGACACAGGTGAAAGTGGGGGCCATTGGCCCGTCTACCACCGGAAAATCCATAGAAAAGTAAAAAATTATCTTGAGCGAGATTTGAACCCGCGTAGCTCAGGGCGACTGGGTTGATAGGCGCGTAGCACTACCCACTACGCAAACAAGCGCCCTGAGAGACTTTTTGAACATTAGCAAACAAAGGCCTATCAGTCTCTCGCTTTGTATCAAATTTTTTTACTGCTGTATCGCAAGATCTAATGGCATATCATCCCAGTACACCACTGTCCGGTAGTAGGTATCTTCTGATCGAATCGTTCCAGAGTCAACAATAAAAGCAGCCCGCCTGGTAACCCGAAGAACCGCGACTGGATTCCCTTTCTTTAGAAATGTGAAAGGTTATGATTTTACTTTTACAATGGCAATTAGCGAGTTGGAGTCAAGAGTAAAAGTGTTATAATATCAATGATTTTATGGTTTTATAAAAGCTGTAGCTTATCTTCTTTACTAATGTGACAAAATGTTATCCATTTGTTTATTGCAATAAAGGAGATTTGGTATAAGGTAATTTTAAGAAATTTTTTTCCACTCTCGTTTGAGGTAACAGCAGAGCACATTAAAGAAGAATAATATTATATCCTGACGTTTTTTAATTACTACGATTCTGAGAGTAACTAATTCTGAAAATGAGATATGTTTATTGGATTGTTACACGATATATACGTACAATACAAAGAAACGTGCCACTTATTTCCGTAGCTTTGTAGCATTTGAATAAATCGATCAAACTTCGTTTTTTGACTTTACAGATGCTCCTGATAATACTAATCACCTATTAGCCATATGTCATACGTCACAGATCTTCCCGTACATTTGCTTTTGAAACTTATAATGAAAGAGACGTGTTTTCTGTTTTCTGCTGTCTGGGCGTGTCGGTCTAGTAGACTGTTCTGCCGTACTGCGGCGCTGAGCGCTGTCTCGTCTAACGCGTAACGGAAGGATGCCTATGGACTAATTGTATACCCCAACTTGACTGGCTGGGCCGTTTAACTTCTCTGTTATGCATGCTCGTAACTATGTTTTTCTCAGCGGGTTTTGTCTGTGATTTTAATCCTTTATGGACGGTGTGACGGAAAAAGTGCAGTCAAACTACCTGACATCTTTTATACAGCGAAGACACAGCCAAAATAAAGCTTTTCGTTAATTCATCTTTTAAACCTGAGAAAACCCTTTTCTGATGCGAAGCTCCGCATATTGGTAGAATATACCCAGACTACGGACCACCAGCCGTTGTGAAAGGGGCTGGAGATTGGCTATTGGGAACCACCTGAAGTATGGCTTATAGCTCGATCAGTAGGTTTCTTAGGACGGCAATTTTTTACAGCTTGAGTAAACACATTAACACAACCATGACCTCGAAGGGAGGAAATCGTTAAAGAATGCTAATATCGAATGATCTCATTATTTACGTAAATCGTTTGCATCCATTTACTAATTGACGATAAAAAATAACAATACGTGGTACCTGGAGTTCTCACAATGAAGAAACAGTTACATAATGATATTAATATGTATTGTTTATGTTTATAGTTTAGCAGTAAAACGGTTGTATTGTGTACAACATATGCAAATTCTCTCAGTTTATATTGACAGCCGGTGGGCGTGACATTTCGAAGGACCTTCCATAAGACTCTTGCTTTTTTGCAGAGATGTAATCTAACCTCTATGCAAATATGTACACTATCGATTGTTGTAACATTCTCGTGGTATTAACAGTTGATATTTGTAAAGAAATATTGTAATTATTTCTCAACACGTTCTTAGATCCAGAACCCTCGTCCTTGTCATTTAGGTGCAACTCTTGAAAAGCATACTACCACCACGTTACACCAAAAAGTAACTCTATACTATTTGGTTACCAGAGAGCTTACCATTTATGATTGAACATGTTGAAATTTGAGAATTTCTGACGGAATTCTAGTTTGAAAGCTCTTCTAGCCTTACTTACAATTTTTCAATTCATTGACAGCGTCGTAAACGTAAATTTTGACTAATAGCGTGGAACTCGGCACGAGTATTACGTATCTTGAAAGGTGACATTATTCCGAATTTATTTGGCATTGTATTGCTTTTTTGTGGTATTATGAATTTTTTTCTACAAGATATTAACTTAACACTTAGTTATACTTGTTGCGTAAACGTCATCGGGCTTCAGTTATCAATGTTTGGCTCTGCTGTGATGTAAAATCTGCTTCAGAGATGGCATTACTGGAGGCCTAAACTATAAGTTGTATGTGTTGATGATAATTCCATTGGATTCTTGACTCAAATACACTTACTTGAGATTCAAAGCTAGAAATTAGTTGCTCATCCACCTTTTGTTATCCATTCTGGAAATTACATACGCAAGATAGGAAATAATTATATTCACTGTACTCTGCCGTATTACAAGCAGTATACATGCTAACAGTAATTATACACAACGCGGGCGTGAAGGTGATTTCCCGTAATTCTGCTCAAAGTTCTTCGTTATTTATAACTTAGCACATAACCTCTCTTCAGAAAGCACAACAGCAGCAAATACAGTAATTATTTTCTCACACAGCAGACATCACTGATTTTACACACATGCAGACCAATATACATATTATACAGATGCGGTCTTGCTATTCTCAGAGATAAAAACTACAGATTACCCGGCTTTACAAAATATTTGCAACCAACAATACGTGTAGTTTAGTTGAGTCGTTCCGCCATAGATGGACGCTCACAACGATCCTAGTGAGCAAACTACCTAGTGTGCAAGATGACATTTTACAGGTCTTTCTGACGTATTACTGGTTTTTTACATAATACCAGTTTCGGTACCAATAAACAAATCGTCAAAATAAGTCAGCTTGAGCAATATCTTTGGATGTGATCTCCAATTTATTTCTGTACCAGTTTTTTCCTCATAGTATTTATTTACGTTAAAGTGGAAGCCAATTTCACGTGCATGTCACCGAATAACTTGTTAAATAGTTTACCTTTTCTAAGAACCTAGTTTATCTTGGTCCCTGACCTTCCAATAAAGAAAAAGATTCCAAATTACCCCATCACAAACATTTACAGGTGTTCTTTTTACTATCATAGAACGCAAACTAGATGAAACAGTAGTTTGAAGAACAGTTGACCTTTTGACCAATTGATTTCCCAATGTACGTATTATACAACCTAAAGCTAATTTACTTTTTTGCCTCAATCTGTTATTTAGGACGCTTGTGGGTTTGGCATTCGAAAATGTGTGCAACAATTTTTTAGTGTGCCTAGTAAAGTCCAGCAATTCTCATGCGTAATTAAATTACAGCAGTTACATTTTATATGTATACTGTTACCCAATACAATCTTTATTTCCTAAATCGCTGAAGGCTGAACAGTTTGCTCATCCTTCTTGACTAACCTGTAAGACCGGTACCTAATATAATAAATAATAATTGCTATTAGCAACTTGTTGTTAGGATATTACCACTGATCAATAATTGGACATTTGTAATTGAACATAAGCTTCAATAACGACACCGCTTACGTAACAACCTACGACATGAGGTAGAATAATATTTTTTAATGGTCAGTTCATCGTACCCATAAGAGTGTCCTTTGTTCGCTATAATGGAAAAAAATGCTATATAAAACTTGAATTGTAAAAATTTGTTAGGTCAGTGTGCATTGGACGGATTTACGTAATCTAGAAATACAGAACTGTACCAGTATTGGGATTACAGAAAGTAAGAACATCCTCAAAAATAGTTTCAATGTCTTTTTGTCATCAAAACTTTGTTAAGGCTTGGGAGAGTGCTGGGCTCCGGCTCAAAGTATTGTACATGTAGTACTAATATTATAGCCAATACGTACAAAAATGTTGGTCCCTAAGACTACAGCAGTGAGTTTTCTGAAACATCTACTGCATTGTTTTGAATATTTTAGATAAAATTCTCGTGAAAAACTTCAATCCATTCTATTCTGCAAATACGCTAATTTTGGTGAAGCTTGGCATTGAAATTTGTATGTAATGTATTGGGAGAGAAATCCTGTCTCAACAAAGCGTTGTTCGTATAACTTTTGTGCCGTGTCCTTATTCAGTCTCATCAGTGGCGCAGAAAATTATACCAACCTGTACTCTCCGTATTAGGACATCTTAGGAGACCTATATTGTTTATTTGAATTTCTTTGATTTTGGATGCACCTTATCCTCTAAAAATATTAATATTTCATCCAGAGTTTCATAACGACATGATTTTGAAGTTGAAAAAAGGGAATCCCATGTGGCTGATAACTTGTTTCTGTTTATAGAATGCGGATAAGTTACCTATTGTATAATGTACCTTCTGCCTGATTATATAGTTTGCTGTACGTAATATAAAACTGTGTGCGGCTATGAATGAGAGTGAGAGTGAATCTGAAATGATTAGTTTCACCTCGCGTAAGTGTTATGTTTCTTCAATCACTTAATCGAATTACCTGCCAGATCTTGATCTTATCTCATGAAATTCGAGAAACTGTAATCGTCGTAAATGGTATACTTAATACAAATATTATCTAGTAAAATAAGCTCTATCGCTCAGATCTTTTTATTTCCAATTTGCTAGAAAGGAACATCGAAATCGTGATTCTTTATCGCCTATACAAATTTACTATACACAGATAGATCTCGAAATAACCTATAGGCAAACAAGGAGGTTTGAACGTATAAATGCTCAATGGAAAAAACATGCCTTTGGTTGGTATTCTATTGTCGAGACCAAACGGACTCCCGTCCAGATTACAGTTCGGTGGATTTGTATTCAATAGAACTATTCTTGTTCTCCAAGGATTCAAAAACGAATTATCGTAAGTATATTGGAAGCTTGAACGTCCATATAAAAAACTCCCAATAAAAAAGATGCCGGCTCCATCAGCAAAAACCTGGAGGTGTCCTAGGATCAGAAGGCGGAAGCTTGACAGTATGAAGGCCAGCGTTACTGAAAAACAATATCTGTGACGGGACTAAGTACCAAAAAATACACCACTCAAGTAGGAGGTGTGAAAATGCACTGAATGGAAATGTTGCTAATAGCCAATAGTGTTTTCTAGTAGTCGCTTGAGAAAAAAATATATTGGAAGTTTTATTCAGTTACTTATTACGCACTCAAAAGAGGCGTTAAGTAGGTTGACTTCCTATTTTCGTAGGCAATTCTGAACAAGTCGACTTTGTGTAGGTATCAAATACCTTAGACAACTTTTGTGAGCTCTTGTATGTTTATTTTATATTTCTGGTGTGTTCATTGTTCATTGGCCATAAAACTATCTACATATATTCTGAAATAAGGCAGGGAATTCGACGTTCGTACGTACTAGTATTGTTTGGCTTGTGGAAGAATAGATGAAATTGCTCAAACCACAAATATCTTCATATCCGCAAGAGACTGGTAAACGTCCACTCGTTATTTCACAACTGAATAACTACGGCTCTAAAGTTATCACTGTATCGGATTATTCATACTTAATAAATTACTGCGTTTCTGGAGTGTCATAGACTAACACTTGTCAGATATTCACATAGAAAAAATATTCCTATCATTTCTATTAGGGCAAATATACGGTAAAATATATTTGTAAAATATAAATAATTGGCGCGCAGAATAGTTGAGGTTAAAAGCCCATAAACACACTATATCAAAGAAAAGTGCGATACACCCTACCCCTCACACCACACAACCCCCACTCTCCAATTGCTCACCACTCAAAGAATATTCAAAAATGATGTTTTATCCTGTTTTCGAAATTTTTTGCGATTACAAAACCTCTCCGCCAGTGGCGTGGGAAGTAAAAGCAAAAAAGTATAAATCTCCAACTTCTAAGTTGACTTACTACCCGCTACCTCTTATACACCGAGCACAACAGCTACTTGCAAGTAATATTTTCAAATGCTCATCTCTGCTAGCAGCTTTCATCTGCCCCATTGTGGTATCGCCAATCGGCGACCAGCCAGCAACTCGCCTAATAGGCTAATTTGTAAGTAAAAAGGAAATCTTCTCTTTTGCCCATAAAGAGGATGTGGGTCAGCGGACTAGCATCACTGTGCCAGCCTGCAGAGTTATCAAAATACTTCACTTCCCAGTGCAGTACTAGCATAGCATATGTAATTCTACATAGCAACGCAACTTCCTGCGATATAAGGGATCCGCGCATCGCATTGGTAGCTCTACCCACCATGGTGAAATGGTGCAAGCAGTATCGTGGTTGGATGTGTAGTGGACGGCTGACAGTTTTCTGTGATAGCGTATCATTTGATAAATCTGGTGTAGTTTCCGTCTTCGAAAGGCTCAGCCTTGACCTTAGCTGATTCTAAATGCTCCAAGGGAACATAAAACAAATTGTGTCTAGGTCTAGATACTGTCTGTCTGCACTATTTAAAACATAAGAGGTCTGTTCAAAAAGTATCGCGAATTTCAGGTTTTTTCAAGAATTATTTACTTATTCATGAATATCTATTTTACATTATACACTTGTGATAACGTTTTTTGTGATCTTGTCAGCTCCTCCTTCGATGCCGTCTTTATCTCCTCATCGTGAAGTAGCATCGTCCTTTCATGGGCCTCTTCAGTTTCGGGAGCAAGAAAAAGTCACAGGGGGCCAGGTCTGGCGAATAAAGTGAGTGAGGCATTATTGGAGTGTTGCTTTTGGCCAAAAATTCGCGCACAAGTAACGATGCATGGGCAGGGGCGTTATCATGGTGCAAAAGCCAATTTTTGTTCTTCCACAAATCCGGGCGTTTCTGGCGGATTGCTTTTCACAAATTGCGCATTACTCGAAGGTAATATTCCTTATTGACCGTTCTACCCTGCGGCAAGAACTCATCAATGTTTTCGTCTGTTGTTGACGTGCTAGGCTAGGGCGTCCGGAACGCTTTTCGTCGCTCACATCTTCTCGGCCCTCTGAGAACATTTTGTACCACCGATAAACGTTGCTTTTGTCCAAAGTACCTTCGCCGTATGCAACAGTCAATATTTGGAAAATGTCGGCGCACTTCAATTTTTTTTTCACACAAAATTTAATACAAATTCTTTGAACTATTTCTTGGAATAGACAAAAATCGGAGACAGGCTAAAACACGTCCACGCACAATAGTTGTCAAAAACTGACTGAACATTCAAAATGTCCGATATTGTCAACATTAGTGGGGGTCATGGGTACCAATATAACGCCACAAAAAGATCGAAAATCGAACATACATAGCCCGCGAAAATTCAAAATTTGCGATACTTTTTGAACAAAACTCGTATACTGTCCTAAAGTCTACTCAGTGTCAGCCACACCACATGGTTGTACCTACGTAGCAGCTTCTGTTAGCGTGTTTCAAGCTTCCAGCGCAAATATGAGGGTCACTTATCTTAATGTGTGATTTTTTCATGAAAAACAAAAATTTTTACATAAATCCGCTGCATAAAAATAAAGATACAGTTAAAAGTTGGCTTGTATTAAATTAAAAAAGGAAGGAAGGAGGAATTTGATAACATATAGATCATTCACTTAGTCAAGTAACCGTGATAATTGAAACTTTGGGGTTAAAATAACAAAATAAAACTAGTAATTCGAATTTCGCCAATCCGATCACAGACGGGAATAGACCCGTGAATACATGGCACTTTGCGCCGGCTTACTTTGATAAACAACAAATGCTCCAAATAACGGAAAGGTCCATCAAAAAGTGAAACATCTGCCGAGAATAAAAAAGACAACACGAGAAGACAGTAAACCACCGCCTTTATATATTTATGATGTTTGCCAACAGTGTTGTAAGATCCTAAAAATTTGCTCAAAAGCTCCGCGCAATTTTACAGGCAGTCGCACTGCTGTGTGGTATTGTATATGCTGCGGTACTGACACTGCAGCGCGTTTTTCGAAGAACTGCCTAGCATTGGGCATCCTTTCCAATAATTATGTCTATCATTGTACCGGTTAGTCACCAGAAGAAATGCACTCGATGCGATCACAACATGGTATTTTGTGCTTATAGTACAAGCAATTCTCGTGTATCGCAACTTGCTTAATCTATATTACTTGATCGCACTCTCGAATGTGTGCCATTCTGCCGATTCATAGTTTTCTTGAGGTCTTTTGAATCTAGGCTTTTAAACTTAGTTCAGTATTGGAAAACCAACATCTATTTACCTTAATTATTAAATATACTAAGTGACATATAAATCCGAACGCCCAGTTTACATGGTTTTATTTTAATAAAAGTTGGTGAATGTATTTATCTTACTGTAAATAACAAGTGAAGCCTTATCAGTTGGACATTCCGGTTTTTATACTGCTTTTTTTTTATTCACTAACGCTCTAAAAATGAATATTTCAGCCGCAGTAAAGAATCAACGTTGGCGGATTTTGGTTCTTGACATCCCTTACGATCGGTTACGATGCCTAGAGTACGGAGACCTTTACGATTTCGTCAACTTAGTTAGTTTGATAGGGGCCGTCTAGTGGGACTTCGGGAAGCTGGACTTTCTTTTCGGGCAATTGCAGTTAGAGTGCAAAGAAGTGTAGACACTGTGGTTAGGTGTTGTCAGGTATGGCTTCGAGAAGGCCGTACGCAAAGAGCAAGGGGCACTGGACGCCGCCGTAGAACAACAGACCGTGAAGATCGCCGCCTAAGATTATTGGCCTTAAGGGACCGTTTCTCCACTACCAGGTCCACTGCAAATGAATGGTTTGCAGAACACGGAAGACCTATTGGCATGCGAAGTGTTTACCGACGAATGAGAAGTTTTGGCTTGTTTTCATACCGGCCACACTGGGTCCTCCCTTTAACTCGAGAACACCGACGTAATCGCCTTGAGTGGTGCAGACAACGGTCACTCTGGGATCAGGAATGGAACAGTATTTTCTTTAGTGACGAGTCTCGATTTTGTTTAGGCATGCACGATGGTCGTGCCAGGGTTAGAAGGCGACGTGGTGAAAGGAGGAATCCACATATCTTGGTTATCCTTCTATCAAAGGACCCCATTTTAGTTACTTAATCCATAAACCGTGTCGACAAAAGATTGAGCTTTTCACCAGCATTTTTAAGAATAGCAGAAATTCCAAGCAACGAACATGTTGCTATTCTCCCTCATTGAACAATTTGTCGGAGGCTTTTCAACAATTTTCTCAAATAGCTAAATAACAGTAATGATTTCCAATAGATTTAGAACTATTTACACCAAGAATTTACAAGAAATAAGCAAAAACGGTTAAGTTAAATAATTTGCAGTGAAATAAATGAAACGTGTGATATTCTGGTCGGTTTTTCAGCATCGCTGTAGCGTCTCTTGGTGTATGGGCTTCATGGACAGTTGCATTTTTACTCCATTTTTGGGGGTTGCCCATTTTCCTCTATGTATGAGTGCAATACTGGGACTCCAGATGTAATGTGGGATTCGAAAATGGCTGGACTAAGAATCCTATCTAGGAAGAAATATTATATTGCTAGAGGAAAAGCTACTGCCATTTTAGCAGAATATATTGACCATCTAGCTATTTTCCAATTTGCTACCACTGTGACAAAAAAGGATACTGTTTTTATTTCATATATTAAACTGCAAGTTTCTCGTTCAAGATTGGCAACTCTACAAATAAGTCCATTTAGATTGAGTACCTTCTCTGCCGTCGACCTGAAAAATTTTATTTCTCAAAATTATCATTCGATTTTGGCTGTACTCCGCTCTCTTCAAATTGGACCATCCATCAAGCCACGTGTGCTGGAGAAAAGAAAAAATCGATTGAGTCATTAAACGTTTAAGGAATAGATCATTTTGTGATAAAAATGCTGCTTGCCTTTGGCCAAAAGAAATTACCTGCCATCGAGTATCCTTTTTTCACAAAAATCTTTTCACGTACCATTTTTTTGCATAATTCTTCTGTTACCACTCACAACCGCAGCTCTTGATCGTATAATTCTGTCGTACGTTGTTTGACGAACACACCTAGAATCGGTCAGTCAGGTGTATGAGCCCAACCAAGCTTATAGTACGTCATTTTGGCCAGCTCAATCCATCCATTAACGGATCCCACCTGGAGATATTTAACTTATTGCTGTATTCACGCATCCAAAAAGTTATCGGAGATGAAAGGAAATTCCATAGCGTCATATCTGAGAATTTGTCAGATATTTCTCTATTGAGTATATATACTTTGAAAAGATTAGTGTCCCGTTGAAGTGGTACAACCTTATAAAGATATATATATATATATATATATATGTGTGTGTGTGTGTGTGTGTGTGTGTGTGTGTGTGTGTGTGTGAGCGGTAGTCATTGCCAAAGCCAACGACCAGTTGGGTACAAAATACAATTAATTATTAATTGGGAAATTGGCAAAACTCTTAGGCTTAAGTTGACTCTTTTGACGATAAAATCAAGCTTTCGGCATCCTCTATGGAGCCTTCATCAGGATTCTGAAAACACAATTGTGACGCTAGCAAAGAAAACAGGACAGATTTAAATTGTCAGACAACTTACTCGTCGGTGAGGGTGCAGCCACAAGGTGTTTCAGAACGAACGTAGAGAAGATCAAACTTATAATCAGTATAAAAACAAAATGACGGGGACATTGGATTTGTTGCAAAACGACAGATACCTTCGTTAAGTGTTAAAAATATCAATCCACCCGAACAAGTTAAAAATATTACACGTGAGACGACATTCTGTTGAAACAATCGGAATGCAGTCTCTAACCTTCTGTTTCCGCTATACGATGGACGCTCGGTAAACCTCCACCCAAAATTACTAAAATGCTGAATTAACTTGTCTTGGAAAAAATTGTGTAGTTCATATGAGTGTAAGAATGTGTGATATTGATAAAACCTTGAAAAGATGGGTTATCTGAGTTTATATTAAAAATGTGAGTGAGAAAATGTATATATATAGTAAATAGAAAAACATATAACTGCGATAAAATCCCTTAGATAATGCGGTATATCTTTTTATCCCGGATACTGCTTTGGACGTGGGCATATAGTATGAGGTTGGTTATCTTCAGGTAGAATTCACTAATAGATGCTGGAACCGAATGCAGTCTGTTCATTCCGACATATCGGCAAAAATTCTAAATACTACAAAACGTGCCATTAAAAAATCAAAAAGACCTTGAGCATTTGTAATCTGACTAAAAACTCATTTTCTAAATAAGATGCGCACTTTGGAATTTTGTTTGCGACCATTTTCGAATTCAAGCTTCATTTGCATATAGCAAAATAATAAAGTTGATTTCCAGCATCTCGGAGTTGCGTAGTTACTTACACTTTTTATAATAATAATAATAATAATAAATAAGCAAGGGCAGATACATTCAGCTGAATTTAGGATTCTCAGCGATCCAAGATCCGTACAGTAACTCCATTCTAGCATTTTATTACTGTGGACACTTTACCCTCTTAGTACATCGATATTTGTGACATTTTTTGTATACGTAGAGAACATTCAAGTGTTAGAGCCTACGGAGGTACAGGCAACATCACGCCATCGAGAATTCTGACATGACATAGGTTGCCTTCTTATCATATCTGTACACGTACACCAGTCTGGTAGATACCTACTATAAATTCATAAATGTTAATGTTTATCAGACTTACAATGAGCAATAGTTCGACTGATATGTACTGACTGAATAGACCAAGAAATTGTTATTTGTCAGTCAGTGTCTACCACGATATCTTGCTGAGTAACGACAGATGATATCTATTAGTCATAGGGTAATGAGACTCGCATTAGTCTTTATTGAAATATGAAGGCAGAGGTAGCTCGATGATAGCTCTAATTTGTGCGGGTCGGCAGTTTTGATGACATTATGATTTAGAGAATATGATATAGTGGATTTTGAAGTATAAGATAAACGATAGGACGTATCTCTAGTTGTTCCTGTATGCAAATTCGCTAACGTAATAAAACGCTACCAAGTCTCCGACATACTGGAGAACATGAGGTCAGTTCCAAACATTATTACTTTGTATGTTTGTCCTATCAGATGCCTGGGAAGGCTACTTTGCTACTAATACCATGATCTACACTACCAAATCTTGCCGTCTTGATGTGTGTACCAACTTGTGTAGTTTCTCCGCTGATAATGTTCGACACGTCATTGGTCTAGATTAATTTTAAGATTACCACAACCTACTCACTCTTTGCTATCTCAGGGTTTTCGTTATATAATTATATCTGTTGCCACTTAGAATTGAACACCTCCAACAGGGCGCCTAGATCAGAACACTGAGGTTCCGATATTCCTATCAATGTCTTAGCTTACTGTAATTTTGGTTTTATACTTAAGATCCGTGATACTTTTTTACACATTTAGTACCAATAGGCATTTTGAAGTCGATGCAGATATCATGCTGGGACTTTTGATACCCTCAGTGTCGGTTGATACTTAATAAACATGACAACAATTACTCTTTTTCCATACCTCCCGCTCAATGCTTATTCTTGTCAAGAATGCTGTCGTCAGAGTTGTGTATTCTTTCTTAGGTACTTGCAGGTAGTTTCCCCTTCAATCTCGTGAACTGTAAAATCTATTTTCGAGTACAAATATGGAAACTAAGCAATTTCCTGGCCTATAAAATATGGTGATTCCCTCGCGTTAACCTATCTGATTTTGTCGACGATTTTCATCCCTTCTTCTTAGTTGTATCTGTGCAGCCAAGAATTCAACAGTTCAGATCACTTGGTCCATAAACAAATGACTACGGGGTCTTCTTTAAGCCCTTCAAAGAATTATATAATTAGATATAAGCTGTACGATACCCTTCTCTGGCAACCACCCACACGATCTGCGTCTACGATGGATCATATCGGATGACAACACATACAGGGGGATACAGCCTTCTTGCCTGGTTGCGCGATTTGAGTTTACCTTGCGTTTATCTTCGTAGTCTACTAGGAAATATCGCAGCACCTGAAAATACAATTAGTATATTGTATCCACACTTGCTATTGTCTCGTCCTCATGCTTCAAAAGCTGAATCTGTATTCGTCTTGATCTCCCATCATACTCTCGGTACTCGATCCTCGCACGCATATCTGAAAACCAAGTGGTCTTTTTCCACGTTTCCCTATTTTCTTTTGTACAAGGTTTTCATTTCTTCTCTTTGGCTGTAACTTTAGCCTAGAGTAGCCCACTTTCAGCTCACCCTGTCGTCATAAATCATCTGTGGCGATCCAGCAGATATCTGTATCTGCACTGAAGAATCTTTGTTATTGCAACCCTGGAATTCGACAGTTCTTACCAATGAATACTGGGTTGTCTTCAATTGCTCTAAATAACTTTATAATTGAATCAAAATGACCCATCAATTTTACCATTCCGTCTGAGACGACCACCCAGACTATGGACCATTTCCCATGGCAACACTCACACACAGAGATACAACCTCCCCTTGTAATTATATTTTCGTCTTCATATTGTTTCGTGTTCACGCTTGAAAAGCTAAAACTGAAATTTCCACTCCGAATCGACCACCGGCAATTAGATTCCCTTTTTCTCATTCATAAGCATTCATTTCAGAACTCTCGGTCTCATTGTATGCAAATGGGCATGTGTTCATGGACATGCATTCGATGTCTCTATTGATTGACGACGGATGATCAGTGGCGTAGCTAATGATGACAGAAGGCCCTTGAAAAGTTATTCCTAATACATAGGATTCAAAAAGTGGTAGATACAATGTTTCAGGAGTGTAAAAACTGCGATAATATTGTGGCACAATCAATAAAAATTCTAAGTGCATTTCGTTCTATGTACTCCAATGATGCACAACATAAACTTTTGTGCAGTCCTGTCTTCTAAACATGAATACATATATTTCCTCAAAAGCACCAACAAGTACATCAGTCTCGTAGTCGGCAATGGGAAAAATGGCCCTTTTTTAAATTGTTTGTTAGTCACAATTTTTATTTGATTCGCAAAATACTACAAAAAGTCATGTGATTTTCCAGCAAAGCACCTCGAAAGGAATATACATGAAATAAAAAGGTAGAAAGCTCAAAAAAGAATCGCCCAGGGATAAAATTAAACTCATCTCCGATGCCGGAGAGGCAGCTTCTTCCCTCAAGTTCTTTTGTCTTAGGGTACAAACAGAAAAACCGTTTATTCCTGTCAGTTGGTTACAATATAGGGAAAAAGTTACAGTCACAAAGGAGAAAACTATGAGACTAGTAGTGCACGACAATGGTTGCAATTCATTCACGTACCTCGACAGATCCGCCTGTACTGCTCTTTGTCCCCGTTTACAGAAATACTCTAGGGACAATTATCTTTGGTTTTAGTTTTATTGACGGGTCGGTAGGAATGGTGAAATGTGTCGAAGAAAGCATGTGCAAAAGTCAAGGTACTAATGTTGTCAGAAACGATATTCCCCATCCCATTTCTGATATTTTCATTAGCATATTTGTGGAGAAAAAACATATCGAGAGAACAGCT
Source organism: Acanthoscelides obtectus (assembly GCA_963669975.1). Taxonomy (NCBI): domain Eukaryota; kingdom Metazoa; phylum Arthropoda; class Insecta; order Coleoptera; family Chrysomelidae; genus Acanthoscelides; species Acanthoscelides obtectus. The sequence goes on from CAVLJG010000005.1 coordinate 25,162,939, forward strand.
TTGACAAGACAGTTTATGGAAATTTTTATTCACTGTTACTATGCTGACTATCGTAATGGTGCAGTGGTAATGTCAGAAAATTTCGTTTTATGTAGCATTAGTGGCGATAAATGTTTACTTTATGATATTCTGTTGAAAGAATTCACTCCAGCCGGAGGCTCTGCTGGCTGAGAAAAAAAGGAGAACTAGCCAAAGACAAGGAAGGAAGGCGCTCGTTGTTGATTCCGAATATTAAAACCTTAATTGACCAGGAGAGGAGCGTATAGATTATTGTGCTTCACAGTTTAGGAGTGTAGGAATGAGAGAGTACGCGAACAGAAGAGGATGATACCAATCTACTCTAGAGGCAACTAGAATTGACATTCCGCTGACCTCTTTGCAGGCATGTAAGCAAGGGCAAGGCACAGTATGATACAAGTAATGGTACGAATATTTAACGTAACGCTACCCATTATGATGAAATGATGCAAGCATAACCATGGTAGGGTTCATAACAGTCTAATGAAGGAATGCCAATAGAACACTATCTAGCTTTCCTGCCTAAAACTGGATATAAAAGCTTTCCTTTGCCCAAAAGAAGCCTTGCTCTCTTAGCACAATAGAACGCTAGCTAATGACATAGCAATTCAGCTGGTCAGGCTGGAGACTAGAAGCCTACCGTTTGATCTGGAACCTGATTAGGTATTAGCAAATGTCAGGCAAATGTTGCTCGGGATGAGGAACTTCGAAACAGTCCTGGCAGATAATGGACGCGGTCTCCCACTTTAAGGTACATTGGCTTTTATCAGATGGTAGTGGAATTTGTGTTAACTATTATTTAGAGCTTTTCAGAAGCACATAGTTCTAAACATCACTACACAACAACTCAACTCTGAAAATGTGTTAAAGTCACCTTCATAAATATCACTCCTATTAACGTTTTGATTATGAAGGAAAGGCACTAAGTTGATGGCCAGTATCAAGGAATGCTTATCAGGTTATGTATGCAACTTTATTCATGGAAATAATTGAGTTCTTTACGGCTGATTTGTTGGTATTATAAATAATTAATCGTCAACTATTTTCTGTTTATCGGCATCGCAGCTACCCGCGGGTAATAAAGATATAAAGACTAACGACCCCATAGAAGAAACTGAATCGTTATAAGAAACTTGTTGAATGTCGCTTGACACTCATTAAAACATCAGTTATTTGTTTACTATAAGATATGGTTGATAATGAAATGGTTCTGTTGTTATTCGACCAAGGTTGACGTGGTCGAGTACATTCAAACTTCAGGGCAAAAGCAAAGCCATAGCGTATCTATGTGTTACGTTTGATTTACGTTTGTAGTCAGTTGATCCATCCATGGTGCTCGTCTGCGACTCCATGATTTATTGTGGCTAGCAACTGTTTATATTCCTTCTAACAGAGTCAGAGAAACAACCCCAGAACAAGCTTCAGCAGGTACATTTTACTAGTAGCTCCACTTTTCGCTTTGTTTTTTGAAAGTTGTTCCAATGGTTGCCTAATACAAAAAAAATTAAAGTCACTAATTTTTTTTCACATTTCAGAGGCACCTGGACGTTTTCAGGTTAACGAATGAGGGGATCACAGATTGACAGGTTCTCGTTTAAAGGGATTCATGCTTATGCTACATATATAACTTATTTTTTATTAGACGTATTTAATTAAAGTAAATTTTTTGAGATAATAATGTGGCTTCGATCAATACTAAATAGCAACATCATATCAAACGTCAACTTGGTTGATCTGTAAGTATGCTTTTTGGAATTACCGACAGTCCTTAACAAGGAGGCAGTTCAGTGAAAACGATCCAAGATCGCACACAGCATTTTTATGAATTTTTTTGAAAATTGACCTTGATATCCCACGGATATACTGAAAAGGAAAAGGAAATCATGTATGTACTCTTAAGAGAAATAAGAGACAAAAAGCGGGCGGCTTCTCTGAATGCTTAAAAGAGCTGAGCATACGTTAATTCTTGGTTAACTCAGAATGTGAAATAAATCCCTAAGGGACTCGTTGGAATAGTATACTTATTGGATTCGATCTGCTATACTGTGAGACAATATACGTGTAGATGGGTAGACGCCGAAGTAGATCTCATACTCTATGGCACACATTCTGAATTGTCCAAGAATTAGCGTGTATTTAGTCTTGCAAATGTCTTTCCAGGTGGCTTTTTATACCCGACACGTTTACATTCAACAGTTAACACAGCGGAACGATGTGTAGGAACAACTTGAGAAATAAGCAAGCTTGGAGGAAGCCTTGTAGGTTTCATTTTTGATGTGTGACTCATTAAGTAGGGAGTAGGTTAAGTTACACGAAGAAAGATAAATGTAGAGCAAAATCATCTAGAGAGTGGCACAATAATTTTTGATGTCATGCTGATGAAACCAGGCGGTTCACGTAGTCCAATATGAAAGAAACAGTCATTTTTCTCAACAGACATATATTGATGACACATACATGTTAAAAATAATGTTCGCAAATGTCTTGCCTTCCATCCTCAAAATATCGGTACAGATGGTATTTAAATTGCTAATATCTGACATTTTATCGATATTATTAGGCCAATTATTCATGGGAACTACTTCAAGAACGTCCTTTATGAAAATTGGTTTCAAGATTCATTGCAACTGACTTTATTACCTGTCTCAAAGATAATTATAATCCATTAACTATGTACGAGTACTGTACCAAACCAGTAGGCCTGACAATGGCACCGTCGGTAAAACTGCTGATGAAAATATTGATGCCAGGTTATGTATCTTTACTTTTTTCCAATAGTTACACTACTCCTTTAGCCCGTGTCTTTGATGAAAAGTCTACAGCAACATTGTTGCACGTGCCTCATAAATATGGCATCAGTTATTATGGAGACTCCTCTCCTATCACCAGTTGCACAGAGAGTGATATTGATATTAGTGTCTTTGTTAATAAAGATATGGTTTTAGTTTAAATACTGTTTGGTACATGTGGTATAAGGAACTCCCAAGTCGTACAGTGTTCTTTACAATGCATATTTCTAGTCTACTTGTAGAACGCGCCTGATTGCATAATGTTCCATAACGAATCGTTCTTACATGTTCGGTGCATGCATTGTAATATCACGATCAGTAAATGATGCATTGATCAGAAGGATGTATTGAAAAAGTGACGACTCAGTCTTAATGATTGGTAACAAACCGGTGCGGTGCGTATAAAAATGTTACGTAAGCCAATTAGAAAACAAATTGTGGTTAAAGACAAAGGAAAATGCAACGTAATCTTGACCTATCGATGCACGTCGTCTCTGCTTTATAGTCAAGATAAACGGGTCAATGCCAGGGTCAGTGAATCATAGAATCATCTACACCAATGGTGGATTTTAGAAGTGGGTAACAATGTTCCGGAAATATAAAGTCTGTTAACTGTGTCACTTTAGAATTAACATATAGTGACGAAAACAAAGTTCTTGCTGTGCAAAGTCTAATCCGTTACTCTAACTCTAATTTATAATACTTGCAACTAATTTATGCCACCATCTCAACGGGGCTATAGCTTCCGCGTTGTTCATCTTCAATGCATGATTTCCAGAAGCGTGTTCTCGATCAAAATCGATCAACGAAGCCTTCTATATGTCAGAATATTCATATCAAGACGTGACGGATGTTCGCGATGGCGTCGCCAATACTCCAGATCGCGACCGCGCCCCATACGTGGTCGCGTAATTCTGGTTGCCCAAGTGTCGATGTTGTAAAGGCGTCTCCTTGTTACTCAAGGTTCCAGTTATGAGTGCGTTACAATATCTAGCATTAAAGCTGGATACAGAAACTGCTAGACCTTTGAACTAAGGTCCAAGCGTTCAAATAATCTGCTTTGTAGAGGTCTTCTCGGCCCTGAGGTATTGGTACTTGGGACACTTGCCAAGTAGATGGGCATAAGTTTCATGCAGCATTTTTCGATGCTTGTCTGGACTTGCTGTGAACATAACCGCTTTCGTTCAGTCATCTCCCCTTAACCATGCTCAATACTGATTAGCTAAAATTAATAGTCGCCAGGGCCCCAAAATCAGTAAATATTGCCAAATTTTATGTTGTATCAGTTTCCTGGCAGTATATCACAACCACATTTGAACATTTTGACACTGAGACGCATGTTTGAGCCGGCATGTCCGTCATTAGTTGGTTTTCGCATAACTTATAGAGGAAAATTTATAGAACCTGAAAATGACTGCAGAGCATTCCCGAGGCGACAGCATAATACGAGATTTCTCAGATAAATTTAGATACACCGTCGGATAAAATCCATTATCTAAACATTTCCTTATGTTCTCACCGACTGTTACTTAATGATATTGATTGCAATAAATTTCCTCTATGAAGCAGAGCTTTATGTTTTATTTGGACTTTCCAGGAAAAATATCCAACACCTGTAGCGGTATTTACGCAAATTCTCAAATCACTGTTGTCTGGCAGTAACTACGTCAATAATTATGTTTCACCTCAAGCTATTTATACCGCTTTCTTAGTAGAAGCGATGTTTGAATACATACGATTGCTATAAATCTATTAAGATTTCAAATAGGTGCAACTTTTTTTAAATCTTTTTGTATAGTTCCTATTTTGCTGGACACTACTAAACTCCCGATGAATAAGTAACCGAAAACTGTTACGCTAGAGCAGTTTGAGATTCTGATTTTGAATATGACGACCAATATGATTCAAAGAGGGAAAATAGTATTCCAAATGTTTGCCAGTGATCTGATCAGCTAACTGATATGAAATTCGTGGTCTTCGCTCAAAATTTACCTGAGGAACGGATTTTGATTGGGTCAGAGGCCGTCGCTGGGTTGTCATGCTATCTATTGTGGCACTGCTTGCTATATGGCTGGCTTGGGACCAACAGGTCAAATTACTCGTGTGATTTTTCTCCTAGGGCTTGAATCTGAATGAGTTTCGACTATCGAAATTACATGGCAGGGTGCGACCAATCGCCTAATAGATCCAGAATCTTTCACTGGCGAGACGAGAACACTGACTAAACTCATAAGAATTTGGACCAAGAAAAAGTCGCTAAAATATTGGGCAAAGGCAGGCAAAAAGTTCATCAAAGATCGAAGACCTGCATTTACAGAGGACCTACTCGGACTTAACAAGATGTCCCTAAGGGCCATAGTGGGTCTCGTGATAGGACACTGTCATCTAAATCGACTCCTGGCTCTGGCAGAAGAGGTCATAAGCCATTTCTGCAGAGAGCATGAGGAAACCCCCGTGAATCTCCTGTGTCACTGCGAACGCCTGGCAAGGCTACGCTTCCAGTTAGTATGAATCTCAAATTCAATAGTGGAAAGCCACATGCACTACACCTACTGTGTAGTTGCTATGGAGTCTAAATAAAGGACCAAGGCTGGACTTTAGAAAGTGTATATGAGGGTCACAGTAGAGATCCATTTGGATCGCAGTGATGTTAAAGCAACTCCTTTTTTGAAATCTGTAGTCAGTAATCTGACGATATGCAGCAAGCAAACAGCAGCCTGGCCCTGTGAGAACAAATAGGTCACATACAAAAAGCAACGTTTCCTAACACTACTTTTCCACGTAATGCAGGTGAGGCAACATCACAGGCCAAGACCTTGCAGACGCGACGTGGTAGGTCTGTACTTTCGAGGGAGAATCTTCCGAGATTAAGCCACAATAAATTTCAATTTAAATAAGGAAAAACGCGTGTGGCACAGGTGACACACACACTATCCGCTGATATCGGGGAGTGGAATGGATTTATAGTTGCCATTACGTATTTATGGATTTTGTCCAGCACTTCGTAAGTTTATAATGAAGATTTATTTACTTTATGTGCTTTATTTAGCATGTTTTGTATTGAAAGACAATCTTTGCACGACTCTTTGTTATACTGAGTGACTACCTGTGTTAATTGAGGTTTAGGGCCAATACGTAGTCGTTTCTTTTCTCGAGGCCTTCTTATCTTTAGGACGTCCTTTTTGCATGAGTGAGTGACAAAGTAGTCAACTTTCTTTATTTCAGTTTTACTATGCAAAATAGTCCATAGTATGATCGTCGTATGGTCGCATGGGTTTTACCATGCAAATTATAATTTGTGTTTCTGAGGTGAAAGTAGCTTATGTTACATCCCCAGTAATCGAGTATCTCATTGCGAAAAAAACTCACTTTCATGCCAATGACTATAACAGTAAGTTTCCCCTATTGCCAATGGTTAGACTGAAAAGGAGATAATAAAAGCCCCCACACAGAGAGCTTCGTACCACTGCGCAATATATCCAGATCGACCGAAAAACAACGTTTCTCGTTTTAATATCTTGGTCCCTCAAGGATCTTCTTTGATTTTTATCCTAATTTTTTTGGTTCTTTGTTGCATGCTGAAGGCATAATAAATAGTTATTTCTATGAAAAAGCAGAACTAAGTAATGGACGGACAGTGTTAGTCATAGGATGCCAAAGGTGAAATGATCTTAAAATTTCAATTGTCTTCAATATTTTATCAAGAAATATGTCACATCTTTAGCTTGAGCTACGATGAATGGAAATATCAACCAAACATAACGCACACAGCGTACGCATTCACCGTCGAATAAAATATTTGTTGTCGATACCTACGCGTAACATACAGTTTGAGCCACCAAGTGGACTGAAAGTTGCTCAGCTACGTTCTGCCAGAATACATCTGCTCATATCTGGCTTGCCGCGAGCAAACAGCCCAGTTCACATTTGGACATTCTGGCCAGAAATTAGCGAATATATTCTGGCGTCGTGTAGCTGAGCGAGCTTGGGTGCACTCGGTGACGCGGACCTTCTGTTACGCATAGGTAGTATGTGTGCAAAGTTTCATACAAACTCCCACCCCCATTTCAACCCCCCCCCCGTATCGTTGTCCGAAGAACCTCACTACAAAGCTTCAAGTTTCTACGATCAGCGGTCTCGGTTCTGCGTTGATATGTCCGTCAATGTGAGTGAGTCGCTGTTCTTTTTTATACATATAGATTTTCCACGTTGCTACCTTAGCACCATTTTAGCACAAAATCGCTCTTATCAAGGAATGTGCCACTTGATTGAACGCAAGAGCTCACCAGATCCACCGATCGCCACATAAACGGACAAAGGGATAATAAGTAAAATGGCGGGCTCTTGAGTGTCGATTAGATAAGCGTTCGGCTCTAATCAGCCTGCATCTCCAATGAGCAGGCCATTGGGTTGTGTCGGTTCGTTGGAAATTACAGCACCTCAAGTTTCACGTCTATAATAAGGCCGATCACATACTCATGCCCGTTTCCTACGGAGATTGTGGTTGATAGAAAACAGTGGCGGACCTACATCTACTCCATCTGGAAACCTGAGCTTTTCTAGAGTTTGGTACTAAGTATGCTAAAGTAATTCCTTAAAACACAAACGTTTTCATTGTTGATATATTATCAAGCATTTTCGTAAATCTGGGAATATGTATAGAGTATTTTGATAGTAGTTGTGTACTTTAAGATACAGACTCAGGCATCCCCTAGTGGGTTGGAAAAAGTAGTTACACTTCTCATCTTTTGATGTCTTGTAGAATCTGCATTTAGGAGCGTCAAAGAACTTCCTCTCCGGGAAGTCACACCGGCAGAGTTACTACATAAAAAACCTAAGGTAAAAATGATAAAATGAGTAGGTAGGCTAGTGTGCAAATAGTTCCACGCTTGCAACAAGTGAGCATGAAGTGAACGACAGCTAGTTCCAACTTGATACCTACATTCTGTTACAAAAAAACCTACATAGTGTCAAAAAAACTACATAATCTCACTTTTCAATTCGCTAACTTAGCAGCCAGAGCCACTTCTGAATTCGGAGGTCGCCAGGTAGAGATCGTTTGCTTATCGGGTGACAGTGACAGTGTCATAACCTCATTTTTGTCGTTTCATAATGGAATTCGAAGAGATTGCGATAATTCGTTATTTATGGTGAGAAAGAAAGAAATAAAACAAAAAGATGAAGATTTGCGTTCATCCCTTCATCTCTGTTATAAACTGAAGCGCATGTTTGTTGAAAGAGAGAAAAGAAAGTTTTTATGATTTTCCAACTTATTTTGAGGTCGATCTTCAATTACATATTAAAAGGTGACATAATCAAAATTAATTTTGTTTCTTGCTCTCCATCATCAACATTATCTTTGCTCAAGGTCAACGATAAAAATTCTAGCTTTTTCAAAATAACCGAAGTATACCAATATCGATGTATTGCATACTATGCTTCTTTGTAGTCAGAATTCAAAACTCATTTCACACTTGTAATATTTCAAAAAAAGGATAGGGTTACTGATGTAGGACAAAATCCCTAATGTCATATTGACATTCTAAATATGCCACCTTACGAAGAGCTAAAGCAGCAATGTTATCCAATTTATTTTAAAATTGCGTCTTAGATACAGTCAGGATTAATTAAAAAGTACTTTGGAAAACATTCTTTTTATGTGTCTCGGGAGCTTCGATAATTTCGATACATTTTAAGCATATTTGTTTACGCTAAGATCATTCTGACAATATTTAGAGATGCCTCTACCGAAAAATAGAAATGGCAGGCGTGTACGCAACCATGCCTTGATGCAAATCCGATCCTATTTTATCAGATCCCCATAAATATATCACCATGAGCTGATGGAGTGATGACTTGCTGTTTACATTGCGGAAAATATGTTATACAAACAAGATTCATGTTTCCGCCGCGAAACTCCGTATCGATGTCATGTCAAGAGCAAAATGACGCGGGATATGTTGCATAACAGGGACTGGCATCTGCAACGCATGACATTGAGACTAGGAGCGTTTTTGAACGTGCTCGTATAGATATACGATATTAACACAGAGAAAGGAATGCGACATCACTAAGGATGTGAGGACTTGCTCATAGGAAATAAGAAAACCCAGCCCAGTTTGTACCCAGAGTATGGAACACACTATGCATTTAACATTTGAGGATGTAAGAACCTTGTAGTCACGATGTTAGTACTAATTTTGGATAATGGAGAGCAATGTCACAGCGTTGATAGAAAGAAAGATTGGTATTTAGTGGCCTTCTATCAAAGGAAAAACTGATTCGTGATCTAGGCATCGAATTTCCTCATATAGCTGTTGGCGATGACGTGCAAAGAATTTTAAAGGTATGTATTAGCAGTTTGCTCTTGATTTTTATGCAAAATTTATATTTTTGGCCTACGAAACTCGGTACGCTCTGATCATTTACTTCTACGAACTATATTTACGAGGAAAAATCATAAGTTTTGCTGAAGACACGGCCATCACAAGTTTTCAAACCTGGGAACACCTAAGATTGTCAAATGGTTCAACTCCAGACTTTTAACCGTAAATTACAACAAAACTTGTTACTTCCCATTTTCATCCTGTGAACGATATATGCCCAAATATTCAACTTTAGACATAAAACTGAGAAAGAACCAGACTGAACAATTACATATAACACCTTCGCGCAGTGTTAAATATTTGGAAGTGTAGCTAAATTCCACCCTTAAATGGGAGACGCACAAAAAATTGTGTACAAGACTTTACAAGTTTAAATATCTTATGAAATACTATGACTTCTATCAAATGAAAGTACTCTATTATTCCCTAGTTGAAAGTAATTTGAGGTATGGTGCGATTGCGTAGGGAACATGAAAGACATACATGAAAAACCTTGACACAATACAAAAGTACGTTCTAAAGGTAATATATAGAGTATAACAAGCCAAGAACATACCCAACAGAGCAATTATATACCGAAATTGCAGTGCATGATGCTCGACAACTATACGTCCATTTTGAAATTGTAAACTATCACTTTTGCGCTAAAATATAGCAATTTCATCCCGAATTCCAGCTCGCTAACTTGCCGCGTTGACAAAATAAAAAGGGGCCTGTTTCACTTTAGACCTTTAATGTTTATCAATGCAAAATATATAAACTCGGTACATAGCACTGGTGTAACCCGGGACGCTGATTACAAATAATGATGGCCATTAAAAACCCTCACTTCTGCAAAATTCTATTTGGAATAAAAAATTACGGTTTGGGGACTATTGCCTATCTCAAAAAAATGGATAGCGGAGAACAGATTCATAATCTACCGAACCAGTTAGCCAAGAAGCGGATTTTCGTCGATATTGCCGACATACTCTTTATGTATAATTTAACACCAGCAGCTTCCCTGAGCCATGAAAAACTAGTAGTTGCATCTGAAAAAACGAGGAACACAAGCATCTTATTGATGTAGGCAGCACATTCTTAGTTTCCGTGGCGATACCATCTCTTCGTCTTCCTGCGTACAGGTGTTAAATTCCGATCGGATTGTTTTAAATTATTGGATGCCAATAAAAGTCGACGCTTTTTATAAGCAGGCGATTTATTATCTTCGATTTCACTTGACAGGTTCGATTCATGCACGCTATCGTACACACGCTGCCTACAGGGTGTTCAGGAATTATTGTTCACTTTTTGGTTCTTAAACATGGAATGCTAACGCAATTTTTTCTTTGCAGGTATGTTGGGCTGCTGAAAAGTCTAAGCGTATGGTAAGTATTACAACCAAAATATATGTAGCACAACGTTAAGGCAGGCCATGCCTTCTGTCAGGTCAAAAACGTATTTACAGCCAACAAAGGTATCAAAACTTAGTCAAGATAACCTCAAAGGTACTTTCAAAGAAGGTGCTTGGTCGTGATAGACCTAATGCACCACGTAGTGTAGCGGGTAACTATCTTGACTAACTACTTCTCAGCATACTACAACAAAAGTTTTGGTCGTCTTGAAGACTAAACTCCGCTTCAAAATTCTAGAGACTCAATTCCCACTCCATAGTACATCTGATTAATGTACGCACCTATATTTACTGCACTCAAGTGGTGTGCTTGCATGTCGCATTATGTTTAGCCATCGTACTGAATCCTAGGAATTTGGTGCAGTAAACCACTGCACTTACATATTTTGCCTCTGACCTATTGTTGCGGTCTAGAAATGTGGAATTTGGCTCATTTACGTTTAAAATAGCTACAATAATTGCGCCGGATCACAATGTGAGGCTAACTGAAAATGTATGCTATACAGGGCCCGCTCAAACAGTTTGTACCTACAGTTCGACAATTTTACTTGATACGCGACTGCGCTAGGAAGTATCGTAATCGCCAAGATTTCGAAAATTTTCGATAACATGTACATCACGAAAAACCACGTTGCTCATGTTCGTCTGTCTGTCTGTCGGTCTGGTCGGTAGTCCATGGCCTCTCTATGGAAAGTACTACTCGAATTTGGATGAGATCCTTTCACAAGGTTGCTACTATACCAAGGACGAAAAAGCTTTATAGTTTTTGAAAATCTGTTTAGTGGCGGCGAGGAAAAGAGTAAACACGAAAAAATAAATTTCGCTCAAACGTCGTTTTTTGACGTTCCAGGGGATCCTGATCATTTTTGAAAAAGATTTAGGGTTGTGGAATTGTATATATCAATTTGTTATGTTAGTATATTTATGCTACGTCCTTGGACGAAGTACCACCGACCAGATTTTCACACATTGAGAATTTCAAGCTGAGGGCTGTGCATATGAAGTACCGACAGTGCGGATCTTCACTGACTTCAAGCAGACATTCGATCGAATAAAAAAGAAAGAGTCATATCAAGCGCCCCAAGAACTACATGTGAGCCCAAATGTGATTAATGTGATTAAAATAACGTGCAAAAAACAGGGTCAAGATAAACACTAAACTTACTGACAAGTTTGATGTCGAAGAAGGAGTTCGTCAGGGAGATCCACTGTCATCGCTGCTATTCCATTGTGATTGAGAAAACTATGCAAGAAGCAAACATAAATAGGGCTAGTGTATCCTAGCCGAAAGTAAAGTCGAACTTAGTGACACAGTAAAGAGACCAGAAGAAGCACGAAGCAAAAAAAAATACATTAATGTATAAGAGACAAAATACATGGAAAGGGCAGATAAAGAATGGCCAGAAATTGCACCAAGTATGCGCTAGAAGGACTACTACGAAGCAAAAAGATATCCAGAGGAGCTAAAATTAGGTTCTAGATAATGCTAATAAGTCCAGTGGTCACGTAGGCATGTGAAACATCGACCATAGCAAGCAAAGCTGGAGATACGGAGCGGAAGGTGTTAAGGAAGATTTTTAGTGGCAAACTGTTAGATGATGATACGTAGTATTGAGTTAAAATAACTGTTTAAAGCCCACAACATACAAGCGGTCATAAACGCTCAGAGGTTGATATTATCTATTTTATTTATTTATTTATTTCCGACAGGTGAGACCCAATTACAGGAAATGCTGAAAAAAATAACAATTAAAGAGACATAATTCTTGGACTTAATTCTATAGCATCACACATCCTAAATAAGATTGGATGATCTATAATAGTTAATAATCGATGCACAACTGTCACTGTAAATATCAGACGATTCAGTAACACTGTTCATGACGCAGCACATGAGATTAATTGGCGATTTTGTCATAACGTCTGTACAGTCAGCTTGACAATAGAATGCCGTTTGTTGTCGATATGGTTGGAACACGTGCAAATAATGGCATAACATAGAGTACCAAAGGCACTGCTTATCCATTCAATAGGAAAGAAAAGGAGAGGCAGACTCTCGGGTGATGAAAAACAGAAGAACCTGAGGAAATTAAACATAACTGACTGGGGAGAAAGATCAATGAATGGAAAAGAGTGTCGATCAATTAATTGCCAATCAAGCCGTGGACCTACTAGGCCTGTAGTTCTAAACATATAAATTTGTCTTAAAAATTTTTAATCATAGAAAAATGTTCTGCTGCATTGTTCTGCTTGTACCTCTTCGGTGGGCGCGGCCTCATCTGACGATATGGAAAGGGGCAACTTTGCCAGATGGACGGTCACCACCGATATGACAGGGAAAGGATGTTTATGGACTAATTGTATGGGCCTGTTTGACTGGCTTGATCCCTTCGATTTCTGTAGCTTGCATATTCGTAACTAATTTTTTTCAAAAGGTTCAATTTAATTCTTTATGAACTCATAGGAGGTGCAGAGTCAACCTACTTGACGCCCTTTTTTTCGTTGCTTTTAGAGGAGTGTAGATTCCATAATTTATTCGTATCTTAGGGATAGGATAAGTTGTGATAGTTAGAACAGTTGTTTATGTTTCATTGTAAAAAAGGTATTACTTTGTTAACCGCTACATAGGCCCTAGTAGAGCCTTAAATGAAGATTTCCTCAAACGACGGCAGACACAGTCTTATTTGAGCCAGTGTAGTAGACTAAAGTGATACCGTTATTATTCTGTTGTACATTAGTTATCAAAAAGATCTTTCTAACTTGTTTTTTGAATAGGTTGACTAATAAGCTAAAACTCCGAACTGAATTTACTATTTTTTAAAATGCCGGGATGCCTGGCTGTCGAAGGTGAATGTTTTTTTATATTGAGTCGCTAAGCATCTCCGTTTGAATCAAATGGTAGATTCTGAGCGGCTGTTTAATTATAATACAAATCAACTGAAAAGCACAGTATATCAAAAAAATGTATACACTCTCTACTCACTAATCTAGATATTGGAGAAGCCAGTTGAATTTATCTACAATTCCTGATAAAGTACGAAAAGTATATTGATTCATATTTGGACCGAAACTCAACTTTTCACCTAATATTCAGCACGCATCTATCACTTTCACCTATCTGTACTACACATTGATATCAATGCTTCTACGCCCACATACACCTGTCCATTCTAAGCTATTAGTTAATAAAAACAGTGATCAATGAATGGTGAATTAAACAAATCGCGTTCCGTTTCATCAAACCCATAAGTAATCGGCGACACGGAATCTTTGTATAAAACAACCAATTAACTCTCGCTGATCGGATAGAAAAGCCGACGGAATCAATGCTAAAGAAAAGACGTAAGAAGTAATATGATACTGATACATAAATCAGGAAAAAGAGCAGATGTTAGTAGTTGTTGACCAATATCAATAATGTCCAGTTTAGCAAAAGTTTTCAAAAAACTTTTTAATCTACTAGAATACAGTAAATTTCAATATGGATTTATGGAATGGAAGTCTACATCGGACGCAATAATTAAAATTGTAAATCAAATACATCAGCATGTTGATAGCAAAATTCCTTCCAATTGCATGTTTGTTTATTTAAAGAAACAAAGAAAACTTTGCAAAAACGTGTATAGAAGGGAATTCCTACCTTAAACCATTTTACAAAAACATGTACCTCAGATGTTTCTTCCAGATATGCACCTGATTTACAAATGTTGCAAGTTGTAGGTGCAATTGCACGCCGTAAATTCACGCTGCGACTACTACTTTGGTCAAATCGAGAAAGTGCCATTTTTCATTCGATGTAATTGAATCCAGCGCCAGCGTCAGATCATATGCAAGAATACCCAGCAATGCACAAGCATCGAAATGAACTTATCTTCAGATTGTGTTCAAAAACGGCTACGGAACAGCTTTCAACAGGCAAAAAACTATTTGGGCTCAACTTCAGACAATGCGGAAAAGAACCGACGAGTACTATATTTTAACGGAAAAAGGTCAGCTATAATCATGTACAACAGACAAATTGAATGATCAAGTCAGTCAAATAGGCCCATACAATTAGTCCATATTCTATTATTTCCCTGCCCTACCGGTAATTACTGTCCATCTGGAAACGTTGTCTCTTCCCACATCTGCGCGGAAGCGCGCATTGCGGCAGCGCTGCAGCGAATTATCTTCATTATGTGAGCTTGTATACTCGTAGCAGGAGCACGGGGATTGAAAGAATTTCTGTTTAATTTTGTTTTAAAGGCAAATGTATAGAGAACTCTATGATGTGTGATACATGGCTAACACGAGCAGAGAATTACATGCAGACAAACAGTCAGACCGACAATGTTTTTCATGTACATGTGATGTAATGTCTCATTTTTGAAATACTTTGCTATTATTATACTTCTTCGCTCAGTTGCATAGGAAGTAAAATCACAGTTAAAGTAAAATCAGAAATTGACCTGCTACTCAGAATTCCTGCATGTCGAGTGCTGACATTATCTAAGCTCACTGATCGTACAGGAAAGGAAGTCGTTGGTATGTAATAGAAACACAGTCGGACCCAAAACTGATCCTTGAGGAACACCCGAAAGTTTATGATTTTTTTGATAGTTTATATTATAAATTAGCATCCAAAGTTAACTCCAATGCCCCAAGATTCGTTTGCTGTCAAGCAAAATGAAACTAAAAAGCTGGACCAATCTCCCTAGCCAGAGATAAAACTGATAACGTTATTCGATATACAGGTACACTCCGTTCACATCCATCTATATGCACCTATCAGAAATAAATCTGTTCAGTTGATAGCTCCTCGATGCAGGAAGTGTCAGTAACGACGTACGCCGGGATGGAGATACAACTGTATTTATATGCATGACGTTGACTTATATGGTGGCCAGGGAGCGAAATCATGCATCCGAGCTTGATCATTTTTCCAAAATCACGTATGCAGAATAATTTTCATAGAAAGTAAGCATGTAATTAAGATAACACAGCGCGAGGAGTCTTGTTTCGGTTGTTTATAAACGGAAAAATGCCTACAAGAAGTGAAAGGATCGCGAAATGGTAAAATTGTCAAAATAGAGAAAAAATAACATCAATGATGCACGCTCGCCCTAGTGCTTAGTTTAGCCAGATTATAGTTACCTGCAACTTAAACGACTAGTGAACGAAATCAGTTCCTACTCTGACTACAGTAAAACTAGCTCAATGCTAAATCAAAGTATAGAGAATTTTTCACAATTTACCCGTTCGGTATTGTTTCGGGGGTTGAAAAGGTTTGGTGCACGAGAGCAGCAAAATTTTACTTTAATAACATTCGGCAAACCATCCGCTTGTTCAAGAATTTGATAGGTTCACCTGGAAAGTTTTACAATAGTTTTAAAAATCACTGTTACTGTATACAGGGTGTCCGCAAAGTTGGGGTTTTCCTTTACACGACGTGTAGATCTTGAAAACATAAGCAATTTTTCTTAGTACCATATACACCAATGTCTTAAGGGAACCGAGATAAAGGGCTCTGCAACATCAAAAATATCTGAATACCGTCCTGTAGCCGCGACCCGCCGGGATATCCCCGAATGTTACAAGGTCTCAACCCGACGGCAGAACTGGGTCGGGGTCAGTGTGTCAGGTTAGTATGCAACCTTCAACGGACGGTTACAGTCACGCGTGTAGAGGTAAAGGAACTCGTATAATCGATTGCGTTTCAAAAAACAACAAGCACTAGAGAAGTGCAAATATCAAAAACTAAAGTGTGGCAAACTCTGCGTGAAGAGGGGCTGTATCCGTTTCACGTCCAACGTGTACAAGCCCTTCAACCTGACGATTTTCCAGCAAGAGTGCGGTTTTGTGAGTTTTTGAAGTGCATATTGGTGACAGACGAATCTACGTTCACGCGTAATGGGGTGAATAACTTTCGCAACACTCACGTTTGGTCATTTTCAACAAACATTTTCGGTGAATGTTTGGGCTGGCATGGTGAACGGTATGCTCATTGGACCATTTATTCTCCCAAATCGATTGGACGGGATGCAATACCTAGACTTTTCACGCAACATTTTGCCTTCCTTGTTAGAAGATGTGCCATTAAGTGTAAGACAATCAATGTGGTTTCTGCATCTGCTCGGTAGCGCTTCAGCTGATTTCTTTGTTTGTTGGAGCGGTATGATTTCAGGCAGAGACGTACTTAGCCCTTCTCGTCAACTCGAGAGTGAGTACTTTTTCCTTTATTTTTTTTTTACTTGGTCGCCCTCGTTTCACTACACATTACCTTTGTTATTTCAAGGGTAGTTGTTTCTGAAAAGAAAAACCCCAACTTTGCGGACACCCTGTAGTTAGACGTGCCTCCCATACTTTTAAATTTACCGGAAAGATGCTGACCAAAAGGTGTTTGGCACAGGGAAAATATCTACATATTACATTTTATGTTCTAATCTGCCTGTCTGAGTTGGATGATATAGCCATGCCAATGCAGCTTAATTTAAAATACTTTTTGGCTAATATGGGAGCAACTGCGGTAAAAATATAAAGTAGCAAGGTATAAATTGAAAAGTAAATTGTAAAGTAAGGGCGGATTTCAAAATTTAACAAACCATTATTTTGCACCAGTAGGATACGAGTACCAAACAGATAGTCAGATATACCCAATCAGGCTCAAGATCTCTCCTTCAAATTTTTGGCAGCAAATAGCATCAAAGTATTCAAAACAGAATACTGTACATTGAAATGTTTTCAGTTTATATTATGAAATTATATAAAATTGAGCCAAAATTTTAAAAAAATGCTTGATGTCTGAGTAAAATCCATTTTTTTAGTTGAGCTGAAGGTTTCCCCATGTTTATTGCAACTTTTGTAATCCATATGTGACTATATTAACTTAGCATCACCTATCGTGTGTTTATAGTTTATCCTACATTTGCAAACTTGCACTTCCAAACCCTTGAATGAATGAATGAATCATGAAATTATAGGCATTCCGGCCACCATAAGGAGCCTGTGCACAAGCCGCTTAAACTGGCCCTTATGCACCTCTACATTCCTTAGATCACAAGCCTCGCCCTTTTAGCGAAGTTGAGAATAGCCTTGAGTCCAAGCTCCTTGAAGTCCTGAGGGTCCAAAGTAATGGGCCCCAGTTTGGTCTGCCTATAGTAGCTCAGAGCTTCACAGCGTCACAAAACGTGCGCCGAGGTCTCTTCCTCTAGCCCACAGCGCTCACACAAGAGATCCTCAGCCACCCCCATCACGTGCAGGTGGCGCCTTAACGTGTTATGGTTAGACAACTGTCCCACCAGCAACCTTAGGTTGGCTCTATTTAGAGATAAACAGAAACATCCATCCTTAGCACTGGGCCCTTCAATGAATTCCCGTGCCTGACGGAGATGTCTGGAGATACTTCTCCATTTCTGATGTGTTGTCTTGCAATCCTCTCCATTTTCCTCCTAGGTCTATGCGCGGTCACACCTAAAGCTGGCTCAGGACCAATGAGCTTGCTGGCTGATCCTGTCTTTGCCAGAGCGTGCGCCGTCTCATTGCCCCTAATCCCAGCGCGCACCGGTACCCACATTATCGATACCGGATGCCCTGCTGCGAGGTAATCCAGAGCCTCCCTGCATTGCAATACAAGACTAATCTTACAGGCACTTATTACCTACCTTGCAGACTGGCTATCGGATAAGATTGTTATTTTTCTCCTAGTCCCACCTTCCTCCAGAATTCGAGATACACTAGCCAGAATCGCAAAGATTTCCGCCTGGAGGCAGAGATAGAGTAGTAGTACGGCCAGAGACCTCTTCGGTGACCGAGCCGTCCGTGTACCAGACCTGCCCCCTCACTCCGGAGAGTCTCCGGTTACCGGCGTCTCACTCCTCCCTCGTTAGATACTTCACAATAAACTTGCGGTTGAAGCGATATATAAGGGTAATACGATCACCCCTGCTTAGAAAGACGGGGTCCTCCCTTTGCAATTCGACTAAGATGGCAGTATGCCCCTTGACAGGATTCAAGAAGACCTAGCTGCCCTGACTCCACACTCGATGAGTGACTACTCTCGCTTCACCGCGGATCACCAGATCCAATGGTGGGAGATCCAACAGACATTCCATTGGACTTAATGGTGTTGTTCGCACTGCGCTTGTAATGCTAATACGGGCCAAACGCTGAATTTTATTGTGTTTGGCCTTAGTTGTCTCAGTTCTAATGTAAGATCACCAGACCAGGGAGCCGTACAAGAGAGATGGACGTACTATAGTCGTGTAGATCCAGTATACCACTTTGGGTTTAAGCCCCCACCTTACACCGACAACGCGTCTACAGGCTCACATTGAATTGCGAGCCTTGCTAACCTTATATTCAACATGCTCTCTCCAGTTCAGTTCACAATCCAGGATGTTTCCTAGATATTTCACTGATTGGGATAGAATTAATCTAGTTCCAAAGAAGGTCGGTTTCTCCTAGTGAATAGGATCAGCTTGGTCTTTCCAGCATTAACAGAAAGATCGACTTCCCTGCACCACAATTCCACAGAGCACAGAGCGCCCAGCATTTCAGAGACTGTTCCCTACAAAAGTGTCCCCTAACTACCATACTTACGTCATCAGCAGAGGCTTGCACGTAGACATCCACACTGCTGAGCCGAACCAGTTCACCACGATGCACCACAGTAGGGGTGTCAGAGCTCCGCCCTGAGGGCAGCCTCTAGCTACGCTGACGCTGCAACTTACGTCATTTAGCATACCTGTTGCTACCCGACCCTCCAGAGTAGATAGGACCAAATCTATCCGGACTGATCCAACCCCGTGCCTAACCAAGGCAAGTTTGATGAATTCGGAACTTCGCACACGTATCAGGGACCGATGACAATTTTTTATTTTTTTTTGATGAGGGGGAATGCGTTTACGCATCATACCATAGCCCGAGCTACGGCGTGTGTGGGACTCCAGGTTGTCTTGAGGAGACCACCTAATACCGACTAAACCCTAACCTCCGCGTGGCCCGACTCATCAGCGTCTCGGTAGGCCATGTGTTGTGCGTGACTTGCGGTCTGCTACAACGTCTCCTCATGTGTTTCAGTCTCTGGGAACGCCGGGTTGGTTCCCTTTACCTCGCACATTCTATCGATGTCGTTAAGCGAACATCGATAGAGGGCCTGCTAGGGGTCCTCTTGAAACCCTTGTTTTCGAAAAATCAAGAGTTTCAAGTCCTCTTACCTATATATTGTTTCTGGTCCTGGTCCTGAAGGGTCCTGGTCCTGGTGGGTCCTGGTCCTGGTGGGTCCTGGTCCTGGTGGGTCCTGGTCCTGGTGGGTCCTGGTCGTGGCGGGTCCTGGTCCTGGTTGGTCCTGGTCCCGGAGGGTCCTGGTCCCGGTGGAATAACGCGCATGTGAGCAGTTTCGGAGTTACTTTTTGTTGGTTCCGGCACTCGCCACAGCACAACAGAGGCAGATACTTTTTCAAGGAAATGCATTCTCACCTTGTTCATTGCGAACCTTGCCATTAATCCTGAGTTGAGCTAAGACCGTCCACAAGGTTGTATAGATAGATTATGCAGTCATTTATCTAGGCTCGCAACTGTTTGCTACTGGACAAGCTTATGTAGCACTTAGTCGTGTAAGACCTTTAGACGGTCTTCGGATTGAGGAACTTGATTGCTCTAAGTTAACAGGAAAAACTCCATACAACAGTGAAGCTTGAAATGATTAGATTACGAAATGAGACATGAGACATTTCAATACCACATGTCCACAAAAAACTGATTGATAAATCGAACTAAAATATGATAAACAAATAATAGTGTAAAAAAACTAAAAAAGACGCTTTTATAGCTAACCGAACTAGAAAGTAGAAAATGTCCTCATAATATAATTATAATAAAATTTAAGTTATCAACAGAATAATCCAATTCGTTTTCATAACTCTTCTCGCACAGATAGTTACCAATAAAATGATTGTAACATTTAATATATCGAGCACCCCACGCTTTTTATTCTGAATTGAATTATCCTGTTAATAACTTAAATTTTATTATAATTTTATTTTGAGGTCGTTAATTATGATTGATTGCTCGACCATCTACTAGTGTAATATAAACTCTTTATAATTAAACATTATTTTCTACTTGTTAGTTCCGTTAACTATAAAAGCGTGTTTTTTTATTTGTTTATTTATTAAAACTGTCTTAAGGCTCTTTTTGGGCACCAAATGGTTTTATGTGTATCAGCTGCCCACAATGGTGGTCAGTACCAGTACGTCAGCCCTAATCCATCCAACAACCTTAGCGTGACTCCACCTGAAAGCTCTACGGTAGTCGAGCTGCGCACTCATCCAACCTTACAGAAACACAAACACAACGCTATAATGCGTGCATCCACCAAGTGTGACTTGGAAGAAGAATACGGCACTAAATTGCATCGAAACTTCCTGCTAAGATCTTATCAGCATCTCGAGATCCAATAAGAATAATATATTAAGCCTCAATTACGATTATTTACAGCACGTACATAATTCTAGCAGATATCGCCTTTTGCGAGCATCATAAGGCATGGTGTTTAAAACACCTGCAGCTTAATAGGAAAGAAATGTAGTGAAGTGACATATTAGTTAGGAATGACCTTTATTCAGCTTTCTCGGCTTGCTATGACGGGTCTTATTAGTCGTTTGTGTCAGGTAATTCATTTATCTTTGATATTAGCATCGCATTCAAAAGACAACTAAAAACGCAATTGCTCGGTGAAATCCCAATATAGAGGTATGTGTGTATGTCTGAAAGACGTGATTTCTCCTATGTGTAATGCGTATTTTGAAGATCTAGTTCGAGAAGTATTGGAAGAAACAAGATATGGATTTATTGTCAATGGTGAGGTGAATTTTTGATGTAAGAACTGACCTCAAGTCTCTGTCTGCGAATCCGAATCCGTACGTGTTTTCTCTCTTTGTGTATGATGTAGCATTGGTGCAATTGATGTAAACAATGTCATGATTTCGTTATATTACTAACGCCACAGTAATGCTACGTTTACAAAAAGAGGCCAGAAGTATTGAACAACCATTGAAGGAAGGAACGAAACATGTTTTTATAGTTGAGAGTCTAATTAATTACTGCAACAATAAATAATTTATAACAATACTTATAGCTGATTAATAACCATGTCGACTGGACTATAGCTTCCGTATCGTTGACTGTATCGACTTTGACTCATCGCTCGCTGTCGACTAGTTTGTGATGGCTCATCGGACTCTGTCCATTGGCTGTCCTTTCGCCAGTTCTGCCTCTATTTATTTCCCTACCGACGAGTCGAGAAATATTCTAGAGTCTTCCAGGTCAAACCGCGATAGCGTCGAACGCTCTCAAACGTCGACCGCATGAGGCCGCAATCGCTCACGTACAGCCTTGTAGATCTGGTTGCCTAAGCGATGTTTCTGGACACCTGTTGAATTTTCTGGTCGATGTACGAGGACGTCTAGCTGGCACCCAGAGTTACAATTATACGAGCCCGTTATTTTGATGAGAAACTGCGAAAATGCACTACAACTCATATTACAAGCAGAGATAGAAAGGAAGAAGAACCTGAGACAATGGTCAGGTTTAACAACAACCGACTTATTTTGGACAGGATGAGGATAGGCACTAGTAGAAGGCTAACATTATTTTACTAAGAAGGAACACTTATAAACGTAGTTCAGAATCTTCAAGTCACAACCGAATAAATTGGATGAATGCTTCGTTACGACCATCCTGATTACAGAAGTTAGGCATTTTGGTGTGAGAATTTTTGAAATAACTATGGAATGAAGACAGGAGAGACTGCTACCAGACTTTGACCATGACTTTTAATTTTGTGGCTCTAAACCTGGTATTATGACTATACCTGACATAAATGGTAATTCAGTATTTTGCTGAGCGGGATTCCGTGGCCTAATATCCTCGGTCAGTGCCAGATGCAGTCGAGTGTTTTGGACTATTTTTAAGGTGGTTTCTCTATAGCAATCATTGGTACAGTATAGGTCTAGTCTTGGAGACCACGGAAAGCAAACAAGGGGACATGATAGATTCAAAATTTAGTATGTAGTTCACAGGTAGTTATGGATCTGATCACAAGTTGAGCAACAAGATACACCCAGGACCCAAACAGGTTATCGATCACCATATATACTAAGTGACATATAAATCCGAACACCCAGTTTAAATGGTTTTATTTTAATAAAAGTTTGTGAATGTATTTATCTTACTGTAAACAACAAGTGAAAAAATTTTCAGCCTTATCAGTTGGATATTCCGGTTTTTATACTGCTTTTTTTTAATTCACTAACGCTCTAAAAATGAATATTTCAGCCGCAGTAAAGAATCAACGTTGGCGGATTTTGGTTCTTGACATCCTTTACGATCGGTTACGATGCCTAGAGTACTGAGACCTGTACGATTTTGTCAACTTAGTGAGTT
Source organism: Acanthoscelides obtectus (assembly GCA_963669975.1). NCBI lineage: Eukaryota > Metazoa > Arthropoda > Insecta > Coleoptera > Chrysomelidae > Acanthoscelides > Acanthoscelides obtectus. Next base: position 25,185,948 of record CAVLJG010000005.1, read on the forward strand.
TGATAGGGGCCGTATAGTGGGACTTCGGGAAGCTGGACTTTCTTTTCGGGCAATTGCAGTTAGAGTGCAAAGAAGTGTAGACACTGTGGTTAGGTGTTGTCAGGCATGGCTTCGAGAAGGCCGTACGCAAAGAGCAAGGGGCACTGGACGCCGGCGTAGAACAACAGACCGTGAAGATCACCGCCTAAGATTATTGGCCTTAAGGGACCGTTTCTCCACTACCAGGTCCATTGCAAATGAATGGCTTGCAGAACACGGAAGACCTATTGGCATGCAAAGTGTTTACCGACGAATGAGAAGTTTTGGCTTGTTTTCATATCGGCCACACTGGGTCCTCCCTTTAACTCGAGAACACCGACGTAATCGCCTTGAGTGGTGCAGACAACGGTCACTCTGGGATCAGGAATGGAACAGTATTGTCTTTAGTGACGAGTCTCGATTTTGCTTAGGCATGCACGATGGTCGTGCCAGGGTTAGAAGGCGACGTGGCGAAAGGAGGAATCCACAGTTTTTTGTTGAAAGACATGTTCATCACACTGATGGAGTTATGGTTTGGGGTGCTATAGCTTATGGTTCCAGGTCACCTTTAATCTTCATCGCGCAGCGTTATATCCACGATGTTCTAGAACCCCATCTTTTACCCTATCTTGACACCCTGCCAGATCCAACTTTCCAACAAGATAATGCCCGACCACATGTTGCAAGAGTCACAATAGACTTCTTTCAACATAATGATGTCACGTTGTTACCATGGCCACCAAGATCTCCCGACTTATCCCCAATTGAGCACGAGTGGGATATGATGGGTAGGAGATTGCTCAATTTGCAACTTCCTCCTCAGACTCTAGAAGCACTTCGAGAGGAGTTGGTGGTTGCCTGGAATGAGAAACCACAGGAGGACATTGACCACCTGATCAGAAGCATGCCTAGGCGCGTTGGAGAATGCGTAGCACATCAGGGTGCATCCACACATTATTAAAGGTTAAAGGGCTTTAAAGCAGTGCAATCATTTTGAAATTTTTATCATTTGCTTATTATGCTTCATTAGGTACTTATACAAAATTTTATTAAAATAAAACCATTTAAACTGGGTGTTCGGATTTATATGTCACTTAGTATACTTCCAATGTTGTTTAAAAGCGAATCCAAATTTAATCTCTTATAGCGTAGTGTTTCTGTGCATTTTTACCAAAGAGTTCATAGTTCCATAAAGGACGCGGCAAGGTGTCGTTCATATACTACCTCGAAAAAAACAGCGAAAATTTGATAAACAATTTTTTGTTTACCGGTATCAAATTTCATATTTGTCTTGCTCTCAATTTCGCATTCTAGTGAATAATAGCAAAATAAAATATTTGATTCCGGCGTTTACACGTTACAGAATTGCTATCATTTTGGGTGTAGCCAAAAAATAACCAGCCATGTACATACCTATATAGGCACGTTATAATGGTCAAAAGCATCCATATTAATTTTTCAAAAAGTATGTCATGCCCTGAATTCGGTAATTTCGTAATATTCAAATTTCGCGGATTTCTTGTCATCGCCGGACATTTTGGGATTAAATCAGCATAAAGCTGATGTTGTTTGAGGCACCTATAGACACTTGCCGACACGTTGAGTGGAGAAGCTGATCAGATTTATTATGATTACGGCCCTAATAAGGCAGAAGAGATTTCGTTAATGTGGAAGCGTTAAAACGTGATCACATGCGATTTTTTCACCGGGTTACGGTTCTGTGTACGAGGGGACGCGTGTAAATAGCATGTAACTTTTTTCATATGACTGAGGTATAGGTTTACACATATATTTCCAGGACCGTCCATTTTTTCAAAAGCTAGGATTTCACCTGGAGATAGCCAAATAGTTGAACTATTAATGCAAGCAGAATTAAAGACCTGACTTTTCCAGACAAAAAACCAGCTTTTTTGATTAAAATCTCAGATAGGGGCCGGGAGGTTGAACATTTTTTGATAGGAGACATAGACCATGGTGTATTTTTTTAATTTTTGCCAGCTGCTATTAAAAATCAATGGATATGTGTACACCTAGGTAATTTTGGGTGCTGATTTGAATACACTGGACAAATGACGCCAAGCAGGTGAACTCTGCACTTGCCACGCAACGGCGTCGTGAGTTTATGATGGATTATTTTCAGCACAAATTAGACCCCTCTACCGGTAGTACCGTCCATCTGGAAATATCTCGATAGTAGCAGACGCTCATTGATATCCTAGAGAACCCGTAATCCAGAAGCAGGCACGCGTATTCAAAGTTTTGGGGCTAGTGTATACGGGAATCTATTATGAGTTAAATATGTCCAATAGGTGCATATAATGACCAAAAGCGTACATATATTTATAATAACATAAAAAAATTGAGGAATTTAACACCCACCAAACGTCAAAGGTCAAGCGATTTTGTTTCCGTTTTCTGTCAGTAGCTGCACTGCCACTGCATCCCAGGCATAGGAGTAGACTTGTCTAAAAATCTTATCAAATCCGAGAAGTACCTCCCAAGTTATAGAGAGGCCAACGATTAGCGTAAAGGCAGACAGACTGATCGACGAAATGAGTGACATGGACTTTCGTGATGTGCATTTCAAGTAAACTTAGCTCACTTAGATAATTTGAGGCGCTGAATCCGAATACCTACGTCAAAGAGAATACACAAAATCAAAAAAATACACAGTACACTACTTACAGCACTACGTAGCCTATGTAACATATACAGGGTGACTTCGAAGTTGAGTCATTTATTTTAACAGTGAGTAGATCTGATCAAAAGAAATGTTTTTTCCTTTAACATTTTTCTGGTAAAATTAAATTAACAAAGTTATAGCCCTTTAGAAGTTTGAGTACCGCCCTGTATCAATAATAATACATATAATATGCTCGTGTTTGGCGACAACGGATATAATCCGCCTGACCGGTTCATCGCATCGGAAACAAAAAAGCGAAAGAATTTGAAACGTTTATCACGATGTTTTTCGTCAGTGTGTAACGCGTAGTGGTGTTTGTTGCGTGGCTCAAACGAAATAAAAAATGGCACATATTTAAGAAAATGCTGAACTTGTGGACGTGATTCTTATTTACGGGGGGGGAGTCTTTACAAAATGCTGCCGCGGGATCACGGATTTGTGCGAATCGGTTCCCCAATCGAGTGCAACCAACCCCTCGTGCCTTTGTTAATGTAGTACAAAGGGCTCGTGAATCAGGTGACTTAAGACCTGCCGGTTCTCCAAGACCGCACGATCAAATACAGGTCCGCACTGAAATACTTGTCGGGAGGATACTTTATAAAACAAGGTAACATTTTTTTTTAATTTTTTTTAATTTTTACACACATATTTTGGTTTATCTTCCTTCTACAATCATTATCTGAAAATTAATGACTCAACTTCAAAGTCACCCTGTATGTAATACGAGGAATCTTTACTTCACAAGCGCTGTTGCCAAACCCTTATAAAGATAACCATAAACCGCAGTTGTGACGCATTTCCGTCTCCAAAGACGTCTCTTGCGGAAATTACTTACCATAATATCCAACAAGCCCATTAATAACACAACCAAGATCGAAGAAACAAATGCATGGCGGTGGAGGGCGGCGGTTAAAAGTCAACCAAGAGATCCATAGCTCCAACGCAGCAGGTGCTCTTCGAAGAATCCTGGCGCTTACAGGATGATGCAGCAAGCTTTATGCTTGAGAATCACTTTTGTGACGGATGCACCAAATGAATTTTACTAAGGAGACAGTGGGAAGGGAATATACCTGGAAGTCGAGGTATGCTCTCCAGGTAGGTATATTCCAAACTGATGTGATAACAAATTCAGTACTAAGCTCTCTTTGGAAATGAGCTTGTCTCAAAAAAGTGACTTACAGTACTGTATTATCCCCAAGCTTGGTTGAGGCCAGAAGACGGACGTTAATAATACTTAGTTACTAGCAAACTTAGAATATCGCTCGATTATCATTAATGTGTCTACATATCCCTCTTGGAAGAAGATGATTTTCAAGTTGTAAGATATTCGTCATAATGGACTTGATAGCGAAGAACTCAGAATGCTCTAAGCTTAAACGGACATATTGAAATTGTGGGTAGAATGGACTGAGGTCTTCTTATATCTGGCAATGAAAAAGTTCTAAACTTATTCTTCACGGATATTCTTGGTGTTATTCATCTAAACATACTAAGTCTTTAATATCACACTATTGACCAGATCTTGATGAGCACAGTAACAAAGTTACCTAGGCATAGCGTAAATCTAGTCGGATCGTTAAACAATCCAGGGCCAGACTCTACATTTTTAATTCTTTGTATTTTCTCAAAGTCCCCACATTTTAAGCTGAATATAGAAGTATTTGTCAATGCATCAAAAATTCCATGAACGGTGCTTATCAATTAGCAAAATGCGTTCACTGCGCCCTTTTTGGTTTTTCAAAAGAAAAAAATATTTACTCATATACAAATATATCTTATTTCTATCAGATTATGTCATACAAAACTCAGAACTTCTAATTAAGCTATATAATGTACACCTACAAATGGAATGTGGATCCTCTTAACACGAATTTTTTAGATTTTTGACTCAATTTCAAGCTTATCTGGAAGGCCAAACTCAGTGCACTTGTATAGTAAGTATCGTTTACCTTTAACGTAGGATGCATGCTGTTTTACATCAGTAGGTAGAATGAAATCATTGAAAAAGTTTCCGAAATAATGTAATTGCCTTTTATTTATATCATTAATTATCCTTCTTTGTCCGGAATTATAATAAATTCAGTGTAAGCTCGAGAGAGTTGCACTGGGTAAAATACAAAGGAATGACGAAAAACTGATTCCGGAGCTGGAATTTTGAATTTTCAAAACATATCTAGATGAGTCCTAAGCTATATTTTGTGAAATATTGAACAGAGATATGTGATGTTAAAGGCGTTTTTAGATATATATATATATATATATATATATATATATATATATATATATATCCGTAAAAAATTGAACTTGGAACTTTTTTTTCAGGTTTGGAACGACGTCGGACCATACTACCTACCATTTCACTACGGCCATTTAAGCCCTGTGTTAACAAAATACCAGAAGGCCCAAAACAAACTCATAGGGCTTAGTGTCAATTTTAACAGAGTCAGCCAAAGGGCGAAGAATGACTCAGTTGACATGCATCAACATCCCTTGAATTAGTCTAGTCATAATAGACAGAAATACCCCTGGTTTGCGAAATTATTATAAAGTCTGGTTTTATTGCTGCAAGTTGCTCAAGGGGGTATTCAAAACACGGACGCATAAAACGGGTACACCCATTTATGTGGGAAAACTTTTTATTCGACAACAAAGAATGAGAAAACGCATTTATTCTGATTCAATCGAAAGTATTGGCAGGAACGAAAAAAGTCTTCATATAGGATTTTGAGGTATTTATGAGACCTACAAAATGAGACCACACGTAAGAAGTTCTAACCAGTAAAAAGTCACACTGCAGGTTTTGGCACTTGGTAATTCGACGATGGTTTGTCGCAGATATTTGAAATTCTCCAAAATTGAAGAATTCGTACTTCTAACCACAAAAAAAATTGGAGTAAATTTTCAAGTAGTTTTTGAGAATTTATAATTGTTTATCCCAAAACACCTGTTTTCCGGCCATCAAAACTAGTTTATTGAGCAATATACAGGGCTCGTTCAAAGAGCATTTTATAGCAAAATACGCTAGTTTACCTTGCCGATATGAGTCGCAAACTATTCCGGAAGATAGATGTTATTTTTATACAAAAAGGGTGGGTTGCGTTTTTTCTTCTAAACAAATTTCGTATTTGTGAGTAATTCGCAACAAAAGACGATAATCACATCCGCTTTCTTTTAAAATGTATAGTAACGTAAGTGTTTTGAATATCGTAGCGCATTTGTTCGGTTACACAAAAATACGAAATGTTTGAATTTGTTTAGAAGAAAGAAAACGTAACCTTTGTTTTACGCATAAAAATAACATTTATCTTTCGGAATGATATTAAATGCCCAATGGATGAACCCTGTATATTGCTTAATAAAGTAATAGTGATGGCCAGAAAACAGGTGTTTTGTGATAACAATTAGAAATTCTCAAAAAACTACTTGACCAATATACTCGAAGTATGAATCCTACGGAAATTATCGTCGCATTACCATGTGCCAGAACCTGCATTTTGCCTCGTCTTTCGGCCATAACATTTTTGCTATTAGTTGGATCTTTTTACGTGTACTCTCATTGTCTAGGTCTCATAAATACCTAAAAATCTTGAATGAGGTTTTTTCGTTTTTGTCGACACCTTCGACTGAATCCAAAAAATACGTTTTCTCATTCTTTGCTGTCAAATAACAAGTTTTCCCACATAAATTGGTGTACCCATTTTATACGCCCATGTTTTAAATATGCCCTTGAACAACTTGCACCAATAAAACCGGACTTTACAATTACTATTATTTCGGGGAAATTTGCTAATACGATTAGACACTAAAAGTAAAATTAAAGTACTGTTTCATCCTGTATAGGGACACCACTTAAAAAAAGGACATGCCTCTCTGAAGAGGACGATGCGACGTTGACTTTTACTGCCACCCTAACAGTGGGAAGTCGCGGTTGTCCATTTGGAACCATCTTATTTGATTTATGGCAACGTCGGCCGTCAGTCTTGTTATGATGAGCCATTGTTATGCTAACACAGACAGCCGATAACTATTTAGTGCTGCAAGACTTTTTTGTTTTTGTGGTGAAGCTCTGTGGTTTATGTACTGCCTTTGTACGTATAGCTGACAAAACGACGTACATGATCCTTGAGCCGTCAATAATGAGAGTAAGTGTGAGTAAGAGACTGACTATTCTGGTAAACTTGGCCCAACATCCTGGTAAAAGTCAAGACGTCTGAGCATGTCACTAAATGTATAGCTCTGCTATCAGACTCCATTGTGCGGAGTATTCACATTCGTCTAGAGCATGGGTTCCCAACCAGGGAGGCGCCCCTCCCAAGGGGGGCATCGAGAGATGTCAAGGGGGGCAGAAAGCGTTTGCATTTTATAAAGAAAAAACAAAAAAAATGAACAAACAATATCAACAAATAACATTACGAGTACAATGTAATGTTTAATTTACAGGCATAAAATTAGAAATTAAATATCATATTCACTTATTCTGTCAACCGCTGTTTCAAAACCCGGCGTCGTCAATCGCAGTTTATACAAGTTTCGTCAAGTCACAACATGGAATCCGCGCGCCCCCCCGCCGCGCTCCGCTTAACGTTCATCACTTAGAAAACAATTGTGTACCTACCAGACGCGGATGAGTATCTGTGACATTCATTCTCACAAACTTGCAAACAATTTGACGTTTCGTTGTACATGTTTTGTTGAGAAATCTGTTTGAGCGTGTCAAATTATTGTGTCTCACTGTTAAAAGGTAAGTTCTGTATTCACAAACTTCAGTTTTATTCAATTTACTAAATTTTTGATTGAGTGGAGACGCGTTCATAGATCGGCCATTGGAACTTTTTTACCACATCACAATCAAACCAACGTGGCGAAATAATTTTGAAACGACGAACTTTGAGTACCAATATTGATTCCTAATGTATTTAAAATTACGTCAACCTTCCTACAAAAATATAAATCTCCCGGTGGCCAATATACTGTTGAATACATTACGTTATTAATATAAAATAATGGGCATATAATTAGTAATTACATGTAGGTATTTTGCTTATTTATTACTTATTTGTTTTATTGTTACAGGTGCAAAATACCAACAAAAAAAAGAAAGTTTTCCGAAGATTACGTTAAGATTAATTATATTTTTATTGTTATTTCTTTAATTGGAGGTTTTATTGTTTCATTAATTTGTTCGTTAAGCCTGGATTTACCTTCATAGAAAAAGACGAGTTACAATGACCTCAGTGTGGGATATGTATGAAAGTTTTAAGTAATGATAGCATGAGGCCCAATCGCCAAAGGCATTTGAAGCAGCAGCATCCTACTCTGGTTTTAAAGACGAAAGAGTTGTTTTCTTCTAAAGCAGAATCACTCAAGCGGGAAGTTATCACACAGGTGTATCGCAGCATCTCAAAGCTTCATTTGGAATAGCTTTTATGATAGCAAAGCAAAAGAAACCTCATACTGTCGGTGAAGAATCAGTAAAACCATGTGTCCCAAAAGCCACGCACGCAGATAATTCTAGGAGAAGATGCAGAGCAAAAAATTAAGTCTATTTCTTTTTCGAATAATACAGTCAAGCGTAGAATCGATGAAATTGCAGCAGACATAAAGTCACAAATAATTAACAAAGTAAAATGATCGCCACTTTTTGTCATTAGTTGCGATGAATCCACCGATATCGTTAATTGTGCACAGTTAATAGTTTATGTTCGTTACATCGGCGAAGATATCATACAAGAAGAGATTTTGTGCTCCCAATCTTTGACAGCAGGTACTACCTCTGAAGATATATTTAATTCAATATCAAATTTTGTTGAAAAAAAACGATTTGAAGGGGAAGAAACTCATTGGACTTTGCACAGATGGCGCACCTGCAACGATAGGTGTACGATCGAGCTTAGCTAAAACGCTCAAGGAAAAAATCCCGCAATGGTTAGTACACATTGTGTTATTCATCGGCAAGCTTTGGCTTCCAAAACATTGTCACTACGCCAGACTTTGGACTCGGCTATAAGGATTGTAAACTACATCAAGAGCAGCGCTTTGAACAGTCAGTTATTTACTTTACTTTGCGAGGATCTCGATTCTGATCACAAAGTTCTTCTGTTCCTTACAGGAGTACGCTGGCTGTCCAAAGGCAACATGTTGGCTCGCCTTTATGAATTGAAAGATGAGATAATTCTTTTTCTTGAGTTAAAATAAAAACACGATTTGTTGACAATGTTCAAAGTTGCTACATTTTAATGGAGGTTGGCTTATCTCACTGACATATCTGAGTCCTTCAATGAGCTAAAATTGAAACTTCAGGACAGAAAGTCTCTTCTGAAAATGTTATATCTTCTTCTCGGCTGTTCGATGCAATGAGAAATAACATGCTTGGCGTAAATTTAAAAGCTGACATAAAAACTCATTTGCAAGCCCTGGAAGACGAATTTTGCCGATACTATCGAGACATCAATTCAGAGTCACCAATATGGCAAATGACAGGAAATCCACTTGTTGTCGATGTGTCACAATTACCAGGAGAAGTTCTAGAAATGACGGCTGATTCGTCGATGAATGATGACTTCGATCTTTTAAAATTGTAGAAATTTTGAATTAAAAGATTGCCTGTTAATTCGACACTTGCGTCTCTTGCTTTACGAATACTAGTTCCTTTTTCAAGTTACTTATGTGAGACAGGCTTTTCTACTCTACCTTTAATCAAAACTTAACAGCGAAATCGTCTTGATGTCGATAGCCACCTGATGATAGCTCTGCCAAAAATAGAACCTAGAATCAACCAACTGGTACAGAGCATGCAATCTCAAGTGTCTCATTAGTATCTACTCTTATTTTATTCAAGTTTTTCGATAAAAAAAATTTATTAGTTTGTATAAACTTTTAAAATGTCTTTATTAGAATTAAAATAAAAGTGTGTGCGTTTTTTTTTGTATTTATTGAAAAAGTAAAGAGGGGCATGAAAATATAATTTATAGTCCGGGGAGCCTCAACAGAAAAAATATTGGGAAACCCTGGTCTAGAGAGTGCAATGCACTTGAATGTGATAGAGTACATGCTCACCGTAACACGAGGCATGATGTGTCTGCCCAATCTGTGGTTGTCCGGCAAGAGTCATAAGCCTTAATAAAAGGAGATTGTCTAACCTTTTTCAATAGCCAAAGGCTTCTATGTTTGTCAGCCCAGCTTAGGCCTTCGAGCGCCAGTACAGACATCCTCGTAAAAATGGATCTTCTTCTTAAATAAGACAAACTCGTAGAAACTATTTCAACATCAATAAATGTGTACATAATTCATCACCATTGAATGGTTTTCTATTTTATGTGGTACCGGAAATATCAGCACGTATTCAACATTCATAACAATAAAATTATTTAAACATATGCTTCACTTCAAGCTCCAGGCACCGAAGGTAACAAATTGTAAACACGAGGAAGTTGTATCAATACGTTAGCTGTTCATTAGATTTGAGATAAGCTCACCAGCTTCGAAGTATGTCATGTGTTGAATTCCACCAGACATTTCATAATGCTTAATAGTATTTTGCGTAAGCATTTTTTAGGAACACACTCTCGCAATGGTAGATTCTGGTAATAGATGGAGCTTTGCATTGTCTTATTTTGGTAGATCACATGCCCGAAGTGAGGATAATTGCTATGTTTTCGTTCATTGTCCCGGGGATAAATCTCACACCTGGCTGATGAACTGCCAAAAAGCACGAAACAGCTGTTCATGGACGAAATCAGCATGTTGAATCTTTCAGAAAGCGTTTTGTGACCCTCTGAAAAACAGTGGCTGAAAAAGCTGTCGATATTCAGGTTACACTCCATTATTGTGTTTTGGATAAAGGCGATACAAAATTTTACGTCACTTTTACTCAGAATTAATCCAAATCCAGTTTTGTATATTTCATGATTTTTATAGCATTTTTACATTTGTATTTACTGATGAACCTTCTCAATAGATATGCCCTTCTGCGTTACAACATCGGAAAAGGTTGGACATAGGATAGTTCTGATGGAACTTTTCGACACAAACAATGTCGAAAAGAGGCCGAGGGTTGTATTTGTTTTACAGATTTTGAACTTAAGATTCTTTTGAAACAGTAAAATTCATGGAACATCTAAAACTTATCATGTGGCCTCATGTCCATAATGTTTGATTGTCCGATCAATGAAGCCACAGGTATTGACAGAATCTTCTATACTGTAAACGTTTCATTGACAAAAAAGTTTATGTGAATACATGTGGACAGAGTAAAATACATGGTATGGTGGAGATGAATATCACCCTTGTTACTGAAATGTTTACGGTAAAGATTCTGTCCATACAAAAATGTGGTTTTGTTGGTCAGCAAAGCACAGAGATTAGTAAAATGTATGTATGACGTGTCTCTCATGATATGTAACCAAAATTACAAATTTTCAAAACTCCGAGGATGAATCATCGTGTTTGAGGTCGTTAGAATAGTATTTATCAGAATAAATGTTCCTCTTAAGGATATATGACGAGGTACCCAAAAATAACCGGAGTAGCATTGCATTGGGCGGAGCTTGTGTAGTACACATTTCTTTGCTATGTAGAACCTCAAATTTAAGTTTGGTCAGCAGAGTTCGGTTATAGAAGATGGTTATCAGACCAGCAATCACTTACGTATGTGCAGCATAGTGTTTTCTTGCCAAAACGCATTTGCGTAATCTGCAGGTTTTGCAGAACAGAACCTTGCGAACCATCACTAACGCACCAAGGTATGCCTACAACGAGACCCTTCACAGAGACCTCAACATCCCTTACCTAAGGGACTACATCAGATATCAGTCGCAGTTACGTTATAGTCAAGCGGAATCCCACAGCAACCTTTGAGTCAGTAGATTACAGAGTCGAGCAAGTTCGCAAGCGCACAAGACCGCGGCTCGCCCTGTGATCAAAATAAAATCGTCCAAATCTAGGTCCAACTAGAATTACGATTTTTGCCACACACAAATTCCTAAATTAATTTTTGAATTAATTTAAAATAACCGAATACCAGTTAAAAATAGCAAGGCATCCCTTTAACCGGCGCACTTCACCTTCTTTGCTCTTCCCCCTTCCTTCCTTTCTTTCTTCTTGCTTTCTCCCTGACTTTGTCTGGTATCTGGGCAACCAGACCTGACAGTCCTACTGACCTACGATACTTTAACAAAGAGCGAAGGTCCTACGGACCGCTCTGACGGACAATGACGAATAGAATAGAACTACCAAAAGTCCAAGTGAATCGAAGCTCATTTTGAAAACTTGCGTATCAAACCTGTTGAAGTGTATTTGGGTATTTGTCGCCAGTGTTTCAGTATGCTTCTTGGTGTGATAAGTATCCGATAGCTTACCGTAAAGTCAGAGATCAAACTTACTCGGGCTAGGCCCAGAAATATCAGAAAAGGTAAATTTTCTGAACATCCTCCACGAATGGAGAAGCAATACTCGATGAATCTCAATCATCCAGTACCCCTATAACACCTGATCGCAACCCATCGTCGGAATATTAACTAGCCTTGGATGTGCATGGTTGAGCTTGTTTTAATTGACTGTATGCCTACCGTAATCAACAGTTGGTGTCTGTTTGTCCGTACACATTACATCTAATGGTTGCGTAATATTGGTAGACGTGTTGCGTAACCTCACGTCGGAATTAGCGCCTGCTTAACGGATCACCTGTCAACATAGACAGCCGCCCGGCCGGAGCATTTCATTCTGAGTGTCGGTTTCGGTCTCCTAATTAGTGTTTAGTGAGCTTTTAGCACCGTTTAATGCTCCGTTAGATTGATTAGATTTATCGCAGTTTTATTGAATTAGATCTCCAAGAAAAAAGCAAAAGTATGAGACAAAAGTTTTGAGAAAAAGTTTGGCGTGAAATTTCAACCCGACTTTGATGTCTGATTCAGGTACCGTGAAGAAGTAGGTTAACGAATCGTGGGTCATTGTCATCAATCATATGTCTCAATCATAAGGTTCAAAGTGTGGGTGACACTTTAAACTCGTCAGACTATCCACACCTTAGTTTGGCGGTTATCAAACTGAAATTCAGAGACCAAAATGTTAGCCAGCCGACCATTTATAAGGCAATAAGATACTGTGAAGACGGTGTAACGGTGTATTAATTTGCCGAAAACTGCAAAACCTCTTGTGTTTCTAAAAACAAGGGGGCAAGTGAGGGCATTTTGGGAAACCGTCTTGTGGTCTGGTGCTTTGAGGCTGGTGCTTCAGTATACTACATTAGTCGAGTTTTAGGAGAAGCTGTGGACTGCCGAGCTTTAGACTTAAAGATGCTTACCAAAACTGCTCAGCTTCACTAAGGAAGTGGTATATAATATCTTTGTCTGACCTTGCGTCGTGTCATTATGCCAGAAACGCTCGGGAATAGTTGGTACAGAATAACGGTAATTATGTGTCGAGAGAAGATAACCTCCCAAACGTACCAATCAAGGAATTTTGGTCATAACTGCATTGAAAGGTTTATGATAACCGATGAGAATCCCAAAATGAGCAACACTGTTTCGCAAAATTTCCAAAAGTGGATATTGACCATCGTCCACCGGAAGATGAGAGAACTCTTAACCAAAATGCGTCCTATTGATTTCTCATTCTTATAACATTTGCCTTACCTCATTTGACTAGCTATCACCCGCAACTATATTTTTTACGATATTTAGATTTTTACAACAAATTATAGATTGCGTGTTCAATACAAAGAAAAAAACTAGGGAGAGCTATAGTAATGATGTATTTGTATTACGAGCCCCTTCCCACATTAGTTGGCCCAACTATTGAAATCTTAGCTTTTTTTATCGAACACAAATAACAAAAATGTAGCAGGGCGTTATAGGTTTAAAATATTAACAATGAATATTTTGATAATATATAGTAGAAAACACCAACTTTATCACTCCCTAATCAAATTTGCAGCATAAAAATAACAATTACAGCATATCAACCTATGTTCATTTCAATGCAAAATAAGTCTATAACACACAGCTGGGTGTGAAAAATAAAAGCCATGACAATTGTTTTTATTAATCACAGCTGTCAGAATACGTTTAAAATAGTTTTGGGTAGTTAAGCTTTCCAAAATGGGTAGAGGAAAGGTTATTAGTGAGAAAATTCGGTTACTGATAACTAAATTTTTAATTCTGGGAAATCAAACTCAGATATTGCAACTTTGTTATACTTATCGCGGTAAAGTGTGAGACATATTGTTAGAAGATATAACGTAAATGGTCCAGTTAATATTAAGTCACGATATGTGAAAAAAAAGTAATATCACAAATGCCGACCGAAGAGCATTAAGACGAATAATCGTGAAAAACGGCGTGCCAATTATTTACAATTAAGTGGTCTGTGGGGTGACGCTGTTGGACGGAGAATTTCGAGGTCCACAACACATAGAGAGGCCCACAAACTGGGACTTAGCAAGGTAAGTTTTCTTATAAAAAAAGTGAAGTAAAAACCCTAAAGTTGCACAACTTGTTTATAGGCCAAAGAAAAGCCACTATTAACTCCACTGCAAAAGAAAAATCGGTTTAGATGGGCTAAAGGACATAGACAATGGACACCTCAACAATGGTGTGCAATACAATGGAGTGATGAGGCCCGATTCGAAGTTTGTGTTGGTGACAGGCGCAGTAGAGTTATTCGCAAAAAAATGAAGCATTCCATGTTGACTATCTGAAGAGAAAAGTGAAATTTCCAGCGTCCGTTATGGTCTGGGCAGTATGTCATCAAAAGGAGTAGGAAAACTTCATTTTATTGATGGAAATGTGGATGCAAACAAGTATTTGGCAATTTTAGAAGAATCGCATTTACCAGTGATGGAAGAATGTTTGACATCCGGCCAAGATTTTGTGTTTCAGCAAGATGGTGCAGCGTGCCATACCTCAAAATGGCTGTAAAATAGATAGAAGAAAATAATGTACCACTTTTGAAATGGGTTTCTAGCAGCCCAGATTTGTCACCTATTGAAAGTTTGTGTCACGAGATGAAAAAGGTTCTTCGAAAACATCCTGCTCGTACAATCACCGAACTGAGACAAAAGCTTCAAGAAACGTGGGATTGTTTTAAACCAAATTTTTGCCAAAACTTGGTTAATACTATGCCCCAAAGAGTTTCAGCCGTAATAAAAAATGAAGGTGATGTTACCCAATGGTAATCTTTCAATTGTTGCTTTGTTAACTTCGCGCATTTATTCGCACATTGTTTATTTGTTCAGATGTTCTATTAGTTATAGGTCTAAGTGATTTCAAATATGTATTTTTTACGACTAGAGTGAATCTAAAACGTTTTTGAGAAAATAAATTGTTTTAGAAGTAAATAGTTTCGTCATGTTTAGTTTATAAAGGCATATTTTGGTACAAATCTTGAAGTGGGCCAACTGAAGTGGGAAGGGGCTCGTAGTAACAAAAAATGCTATGCTCAAAAAAACAAACTTTTGTCACGATAAGATGACAAACAGCACTTCTAAGTTCGCCCATATGCTGAAAATCAAGAAGCCATCTAGGCCTCTTTTCTATGAACTGATAGATGGCGCTCATTATCTTCTCTCTACCGAGATTTACCTGATGATTTGCTACACTGTACTGATGAAGGCGAAAAAGTATAAAACACCGCTGCAGTTGATCATGGTTTAGTCATATTCTTTTCATGCCAAACTGCTCCATAAGTATGAAAGTCACTGATTAAAACTTGTCAAAACGCATGAGGCCGTTTTGCATTACAATTTGTCAGATATTTTTTATAGATATTGACCAGAGGCTAGTTTTGATCTAATTTTTCTACAAAATCAATGCCGGAATTGAGATATAGGCCAAATCTAGTCTACAGTCGACAGTTTCCCTCAAAAGGCAAATGTGCAATTGTTTGAGAATGAAATACCAGCTTTTGAAGTCATCGAGATAATTTTGACTTGGCTTCCTTTCTTTTATGTATACAAAACAAAGTAGTTCAATCTCCAATGCAAATAGTCAAAACAAGAGAGTAACACGATACGATGGACCGATAAAGTTGAGTTGTTACTATCAAACTATCATTAATATTACCTCATGAATACAGATTGCGATCTAACCTGCAGATAGAACAAAATTGATGTTGACAAATGTGAGGCGGTTATCATCAATTCTAGAGGATACAATAGACAAGATAGCAATAGCAAAATGACAGAGAAAGTGCTGACGGCAGGTGGTAGCGGCAAAAATTGTGCGACAAATATACGCAGACATGCATATGGTGACAACACACATTGATGTAGGTTCTCAAATTTCGTTACTGGAAATTTTTTGATAACGCTTAAACGATACTGTATCATTCGTCGGCATTTTATTAGCATAACTACAAGGTGGGTCTCACTCGGTAGCTTATCTTTGCGTTCACCCTGTATAATAATGAATCAAAAGTCATACGCCTAGAAAGTCAGATCCTTCATATGCAACACCATATATCATACTGGATTCCATTAAGATGAGCCGTTCTTGAAAAAAATCAGTCTGATTTGAAATTATAGTAATTCTGATGACATATTTGTGACCAGCGACTCGAAAAGCCTCAAGATATAAATGTTCGGATCACTTACCTAAGCTTCAGATTTTTATGGAACCTTCCGAGGACCGTCTGCAGCGTGAATAAGCAAAAACGGTATGAAGAAAATAGAGGTTTTTCCAAAAAATAAACGGTAAACAGAAATACATTTTTCAAAGAGGATTTTTCAAAATAAGCCGCTACAAAACGAAACAGATGCATTTACTGGCTGCTCAGTTTTTTTTTTGAGAAACGCTCAGACCCGTCGATTTTGTTTTCGAGGGCGACACAAGTTTGGCAAAAAATCACGTTAACACGAGCAAGCCCCCTGGGCGGGGGTAACACCAACCCTAAAATCTTAAATGGAAAAGGGGGTCGAGTGATACCTTATTTTAAAGTTCTTTCAATTCCCTTTATAATGATGTAAAATACATGAGCCTCAGTTCAGTAGTTTTAAAGATTTATTGATTCAAAGTTTAAAGTAGACTTTAATAGGTACATCAGATTAGTTTGTACTTCTTTCAGAAGAAATTTGACTAAAAGAATTTACTTAATAAGTAAATGCTTTTCTTCACTACGCCCATGGTTTGTTTATCATTTTATTGTTGAAAATAGCTATTGGAGCGTTTTTTGTGGCAAAAAAGTTATTTCTTGAAGAAAGATAAGGAAATATCTCGTACTTATTTTAAATAGGAATTTAGTACATAGTTTGCGATTGATATGACCAAACTTTGTTGCTAAAATAACTTGTAACGTTTCATTACATAAATTAACCATGGTATATTCCACAGCAGAAAGAGTTGAAATTATCGAAATATTTTTCGGAAATAATCCGTGCGCTAATAGAACAGCAGAAATATTTAATGAGCGACATGAGAACAGTAACGTGCATCGAAAACATGTTCTAGAACTTGTAGTTAAATTCCGGGAAACTGGGTCAGTCGCCAATAAAAAACGCAACATTGAAAATCCCATAAGGAACGAAGCAATAGAAGTGGGGTTTTAGGGCAAGTTTATGTAGATCCTACGTTAAGTACCCGCAAATTGGAGACTGGGTGTGGTGTTAGTCGAGGTACTGTCCAACAGATTCTAAAGGCCCACAGTTTTCAGCCGTATAAAATTCACCTGGTACAAGAACTTAATGAAGACGATTTTGATCGGCGATTACAATTTTGTGAAGATATGAGTGAACGAATTATAAATGACGAACATTTTCTATTCAACACTTGCTTTTCCGACGAATGTTCCTTTTTCTTAAATGGCGTAGTAAATCGTCATAACTGCCGATATTGGTCCGATTCTAATCCCAGAATTTATCATGAGTTTCATACACAACAGCCACAAAAATTAAATGCTTGGGCTGGTATTTTTAGCGATCATTTAGTTGGTCCTTTTTTCTTACCTAGAAATTTGACCGGTGAAATGTATTTGGAATTATTGAAATACGCCATAGATCCTGCATTAACAGCCATAATTGAAAATCAGAATGATC
Source organism: Acanthoscelides obtectus (assembly GCA_963669975.1). Classification (NCBI taxonomy): domain Eukaryota; kingdom Metazoa; phylum Arthropoda; class Insecta; order Coleoptera; family Chrysomelidae; genus Acanthoscelides; species Acanthoscelides obtectus. The sequence goes on from CAVLJG010000005.1 coordinate 25,203,674, forward strand.
GGCGGCACATTGCGAATAGGTTGATGTTCCAACAGGATGGTGCCCCACCACATTACGCATTACGTGTTCGACAATATTTAGGTCAGACGTTTCCAGATCGATGAATTGGTAGAAGAGGTGCCCTTGTATGGCCCCCAAGATCGCCAGATTTATCACCTTTGTATTTGTTTATGTAGGGTCATTTAAAAAGCAAAATCTATGCTACTCAGCCAACATCGTTAGAAGACCTGCGACAAAGAACTATGAATGAGTGTTCTCCTCAAATATTGCAAACTGTGCGGCAACGTTTTGAGCAAAATCTTTATTATTGCATGAAGAGTCATGGTGGCCATTTTCAACATCTACTTGCCTAACGGGTCAGTTCATTCTTTATTTTTAAATTACTTTGATGCCAAATGTATTGATCTCCACTAATAATGATGTGTTAGTTTTATTTAAGCTTTAAATCAATAAATCTTCAAAACTACTGAACTGAAGTACATTAATTTTATATCATTATAAAGGGAATTGAAAGACCTTTAAAATAAGGTATCACTCGACCCCCCTTTTCCATTTAAGATTTTGGGGGTAGTGTCACCCCGCTTAGAAAGGCTGCACGTGCCAACGTGATTTTTTGCCAAACTTGTGTCCCCCTTGGAAACAAAATCGACGAGTCTGAGCGTTTTTCAAAAAAAAACTGAGCTGTCAGTAAGTGCGTCTGTTTCGTTTTCAATGCGCCACCCTGTATACTATTTTACAGCGTATTGCTTATCTAAGTTACGCCAGTTCGTAAAATTATAGTTTTAATTTTATCACTATACGCTCTGTGACGTATTTATCTTTTTGACTTCACCTTCAGCACGAATAAAGCTTTTTTAGATAAAACAATTTAATTCAAAAGATATTTCCTGGAAGTTCTGGGTGCACAGCGAAAATAACTACTACAAAAAAATAAAAAATAAATGAATTTGAAGTCGCTCTGTGGAGGAGATACACCGCGGTAGTTCGTTTTCAAGAATGCCAAAGTTTCGATTGAAATCTTCCTCATGAGTAATAGATGAAATACTAATTATTATTTTGTTCAGGTTATTATATCATTATTATTTGAGTGCCTCTTGTTTGTGTTGCCGTATTTAGCTTGTATAGGGAGTTAAATAGTTTTAGATACTGCGGGTACTTATTTTACCATAGTATTATTCAGTGTTTCCCTTTTTGTAGCCATTTTATCTTGTAATAAAATATTTTTTTCTTTAAATTTTGTGTTTTGATTTTTCAACACTTAATATGACATGGACGTAACTAAGTCTTTATTCTATGAATTACGACCCTTCAATTTCACAAAATGACGTATATACTTATCTACATAAAGTGATATTAAAAATAAACTAATCGTATAAACTAGAGGCACAGGTATCAAAAAGACAACTAGTCAATCGCTGAATTATTTTAATCGCGTTAAGCAACTTCAAGAACACGCAAACAGGCTAGAGCATTAAAAATTGTATCTACCTAATAACCCCTGTAATCACTGTGGGAGCTAATAAAGTGACAGATAAAGATGTAGCTCAGAAATAACGTGATTATTTCCTGTCATCCGGTTATACGATTTAATAAAATCATCGAGTTAATGAAGCGGTAAATACGATTAGAGACTTGTGCATGTATAGACTGCACACCACATGTAAAATGTAATTAGTTTCATCTTAACAGGGTGTCAACTCATTCGAGGTGACTGCAACATGCATAGGGTAATCTACATGTTATATTGGTACCTTTTTTACTTAATTTACAACTGATTTGGGAGTGTCAGCGAAAATTGAATACACTGATGGAGATACTACGAAGTGTAAGGAATTTGGATATGCACAATTTAGTTGTTAAAAATCTGAAAATATTACTTTATTTCTTCGAACAGGTTTTCGTTTGTGATATTTGTGCACTTTTTGATTGTGTACTACCTGAAGTGTCAACCAATGAAATTATTCGAAATCATAAGCGTTTCTCACATATCTTTTTTATTATTTAGTTAAATCATCAGTTTAGAGTGATTGTTAAGTATTACAATCATTCAGAAATCTCAATAATAAATATTTATATATAGTGTCTTAGTTGCATTTTAGCTCCCCTATCATGTCCTCGAAGCAATAAGGGGAATTCCCAGTTGCCATGTATTTCTAGATGAGTGATAAACATCTCGACCTAATACTACTCATAGCATTCGCTCTCAAAGTCTCACCGTTGCTTCCCATAAGGAGAGTTTTCCAATTATCTAGACGACGGTTATAAATAAACATGATATCCTAGAGAAACGACCTTCAGGCGTTAATTGAAAACAGCAAAGCAAATAAGTTGAAATACTGTCCACATTTCTCAACGTGACACCAGCAACAATACATTCGCAGCTTTATAATTACCGTCCGATAAAAATCGATTTATATCTCTGAGAGATAATAATTAATAGGGAAATCGCCCTGAAGCCGGCCCTGCCCACCTGTACGCTCCGCTAAGAAAATCCATAAAGCATCTGCTCGACCCATTAACATGTTTTATTGCATATTTAATACCAGGAGAACAATTTATCAGCGGCAGAGATGAAATAATGTTTTTAATAGTGCACGATTCGCTGACAATTTGCCTGGAAGAAGTACAGCGGAGCCGGAGTGTTTTCCGCTTCGGTTGACAGCTGGAAGACACCTACCGCTCTCAAGCGGGATAGAACAGTCGAATTAGTTACAAATAGACGATAGGGCATCAATCAGTTTATCTATCGACATTATCTGTAGATCATTGCAGAACCTACATAATTAATTCCGACAGCATTGCATTGTATAAGTTTGTTGTACCTAGACCTCCATGGTCTATGACATAGCTTAACCCCTCTAGCCTTGAATTCTGGACTAATTGGCACATACGAGGGATGTCTTTTAAGTTTTGCATCTAGAAACATAGTAGGCCACGCGGATCGTACGTCAGTCACTCTTTACTAAACTTAAATTCAAAGTTTCACAACAGTACGTGCAGTTTTCTCACTGCAGTGAATTTTTAAGTGTCACCAAGTCATTAGAAAAATGGAACTCAACAACACACAACAACAAGAATGCCTTGCTGAGTTACTTTCTGTTTTCGGCAACGAAGCGCCACATCAGTCGACAATTTCCCGTTGGTATGGAGAATTCAAGCGTGGACGGGTGAGTCTTAGCGACGATCCCAGGGTGGGTGCAAAAAAAAACGGCAGTCACCCAGGAAAACGTCGTTGCTGTGTACAAACCCATCATTGAAGATAGACATGTGACATATCGAGAGATTGAGGCGTCCTTGAAGATGAATGGGCGCTTGGGGCCTAATATCCCAGAGTCCGGAAAACGACGGAACGACCCCTGCACCACGACCTCAACGGAAACAGAAAAGCGAATCACGCAGAATACGTAACGTTCTAGAAGAAGGAATCTTGAGTGGCCTTGAAGAAGATATGTTTTACAGGAAGCCAACCAACGGGGAAAAACTGCAGAGTTTTTTTTGCTGATCGTCAACACCATACTGAATCGCTGAGAGTGAAATTGTACTATCAATAAACTATTAAATTTGCCAGAAAAGAAACATTGAAAAGGGTTTGGCCTAGGAATGGGCACTATATTATCAATGGAGAGAGATTCAAATTACGGATAAGTGATAAATAGTAAAAAAAAAGGTAAGGTGATTTTGGCACGTGACAAATTGTAAAACTAGTGTGAGATAATTACTTGCAGGCAGTGAGGAGCTTTCGATATGCTCCCAAAATGTGCAAACCCAATCTACTCTCAAGTAATTTTTTTGTTTTGTTCTTGACTCCGGCAGACCTGAAATAGCGACAATAGTGCTATGTAATTCAACTAGACTATATCTTGTTGCGGATTTCAGTTCATGTTACATCAGATGACACCTAGTCTTCTACGGCGAGCTGGAATGTTTAATTGCAAGTTTTCGTGGACAGAAACCTGGTGCAAAATTTATAGCGCAATGCCACCGTGGTGCGGGAATTAAGGGTGTGTTCAGAAATTTCTGGAATTTTTCCGGGTCATGCATGATTATAATAATATATTGCTGCAATAAACATTAAGAACCACGATTCACACAACTTTGCAGAGTTGGTTGTATTTCGAAGTTTCTTCTGAGTTTCTTCATGCTAAAGATGCCTCACCGCGTCACTTCGATGCCCTGCACCATCGTGGCAGATTAACGTAAAACAAATACGAGATTACATGTGAATGAAGTGTGAATAGATGATTTTTTGTCTTGCTGTCGTTCTGCTGCCTCCGCGTGCTAGATAATCTGCCTTGTTCATCCTGCGTTTGTAAAAGAATGATTCTTGATTTTTTTCTTGCTGCCTTCGATGTCTGTATTACTTTTAGCACTCCACATCGATATTATTGTCATTCCCTTTATCGTGTTTTGTTCTCCTTGTTCTACCTATCCTCCTGCATCTGTTGTGCCTACCCCTGTGTACTTATCTCAACGGTAGGTTGCCTCCCATTTTCGCCTCCAGCTTCTGGAGATTCTTGATAAGTTGGTAATTCTGCTTAGCCGTGCTAAGCTTGTATTCACCAACGGACTTTGCTCCTCAGAGCTCTCCTCCATGACGGACATGCCAGACAGACCCGCCTGACTTTGACCTCCCATCGTAACCGTGTCGAACTTCGTACATCCAGAACTGGCCGATACGACCGCTCCTCTGTCTCGAGGGTGTCGAGATTGTGGAACAATCTACAAGGGGAAGCTTTTCGGAGTTCTACTAACTTTAAGTTGTTCAAAAATCGGATTAACAAATTTTCTTTCGGAAGCTCATAGCAGCCGCCGTGCCATGGCATTGCGCGGCTGACCCGGTATCAGGAAGGATCTTACACCTGACATCAAAATTTGGCAATAAAAATCCGTTTGTCTTGTGGTGCTGTCAAGTGCAACAGTAACGCACCCAAACCATAAGCCTTAAGATTTTTCTGATATCGATTATTACTGAAACTATGTTGAAAATGCACTCAAAACAATCCAATGACATTAAACAAAGCTACAAACGTGCAAAATGACTGACTTTTTTTTAAATATTAGTATCACAATTTAAAATGGTGGTGAATGCAGTTTACTGCCTTTTACCCAAGTACGGCAGTGTATCTAGGATAGCTCATTCCTGGAACACTGCGATCCCCATAGTTCTATTTTTCAATGAGCTCTAAAAATTTTAAAATAAAAAGCTAACATTTTTGGTTTACTGTTCATTGTTACAATTCAGTATTCAGTGCTTCCAATAAGCCATATATCAGATAAAAAATTGTTGAAGATAAATGTACTTACAGAGGTAAAGACTAAGACCTCAAGTGAAAAGTTCTGGATTGCTTGCAAAGCACACGTCATAAAGTCGTGACATCACAAATTTAAATACGTGATTGACCAAAGCACCTGAGGGTGTTACTTCAAGGTTAAATACATTCTGCTTTGGTTTAACATGATGTATTTTGACAAAGGCGTGCTAAGCTATTTTTACGTGACCCAAAAAATCCATATTACTGGGACTATTGTCGTTTGCTGACTAGTGTTACTGCGTCGATCCACTTGGAAGCATTTAGTTCACAAATCAGAACGGAAAAGGTACTTGAGGAGGCGACAATATGAAAACCACATTTTGTTAACCAACAGGGAAACGCCACGAAACGTTCTCAGGAAATTTGCGGTTTTGCTAAACACCGACTTCTAACCGCTCCTAGCAGATCGCAATGCCGGCGAATTGGTTCTGTAATCTCCGAATATTACGAGATTCATGGAATGAACATACCACAGACCTGCGTCCCAAGCACAATAATCGCACATAGAACACCAATGTACCTACCCGTTATTTGTCAACTGATTACATATTTTCATTAGTACTTTACATTTTCCATGTACTGTCTCTTATACCTTTGATTTGAAGGATGTGTACAGATAATAGACACTGCTGATATGAAGCAGAATGGGAAGTCAGTATATTTTTATCACTAGGTTACTGTGATGTGGAAAATATAGCTGCTGCTGAGTGTCGACAATGTTCTCGTCGAAAACAAAGTGGTGTCAAGTAGGTTGACTCTGCACTTCCCACGCAACGGCGTTTTCAGTTCACAAAGGATTAAGTTCGGAGCAATTTAAACCCTCTGAGAAAAAAGTCATTTTCGAATATGTACAATAGAGGCATTAAATGAGTTAAGTCAGTCAGACACACCCATACAATTAGTTGATAGACATTCTTTCTCTGCCTACTGGTAGTTGCTCCCTGTTCAGTTCGCCGCTTAAGCAGAAGTACGTGGATCGAAAAAATTTCTGTATAATTATAAGCCTTAAATACAAATCTATGATGTGTGAAATATGGCTAATAAGTACATAGAATTACCGAGGTTGGGAGCGGATAGATATACTAACACCAAATTATTCATATATACCCCCCACACATCCCACAATTGCCAACCTTCGAATTTCCACTCCTACAATATTTTTTCCGAAACGTCAAAAAACGGAGTTTCAGCGAATTTTTCCGTTTTTCGCTCCTCACTCCACCGCTACTGAAAAGATTTTCAGAAACTTAAAATCGCTTTCATCTGTGTGAAAGTTTCGTTAAAATCCGAGCGGTACTTTTCAAGTTATAGATTGATCAAGAATTAGTAGCAGATGGAGCAGACTTGGTTTTGGATGGATGTACATATCGTATAATATCCAAAAAAGCATAATATATCAAATTTAATTTTCGCGATTACCCAATGGCGCAGGAAGTAAAAAGAACGAGACATTCTAACGTAGTGCTGGTCAAAGAAGGTTTGAGAAATCAGAAACACAGACTATATCTATTTACAACGGTTGGGGAACAACATCTGCGTAAGGCAGTAATGGTATTTGCTTCAGTGTTTTAATATTCTGTTCTTTGCACCCAGAAGCATACTTGGAATAATTCAAAGCACCTATCTTCACTTCTTATCTCTAGAATACGTGACTTGTATCACCATGTACTTAAGAAGAACTCTATACATTACTGCTACAACAAGCGTGAATGCGTGGTAGCATTATTTAATTATACAAACATAAATTAGTCGAACTACTTCTACCTTAGGGATGAAAAAATATTCAATAATGACCTATAAGCTCACGTGTACTTCTGGGAAATATAATCATCAGGATACCGAACATACCACGATAATACTCAATGCATTTAGTCATGCTGCTTCGAGTCTGTAAACAACTTTTGATATCAGTATTTCGTAGAAAAATTGATATAGCGTAACAAGTCTACCACAAACACAAAGACTAGATCGTCCAAAAATTGCACGAGGTACAATATTAATATCTCCTGTAATGGGATATGATTTTGTTATATATATATATATTATATAGACACAATCATGAAGCCGATGCAGAGTTTGATAACGGATATTTTGACTGGTTATGGTACGTTTAGAGTCACATTTGTTGAAAAAAATGGTCTAAATAATTTTTTGTCGCAATTTTGGGAGTTGGCAACCGGCAGATTCAATAAAAAAGGTCGCTCTTGGAAAATATTATGGGAAAAAGCTTGGTCAGAATATTTTTCCAAACAGGTGCAACACTTCCTGGACTAGTTTAAAATTCAATTTTTGTTTGATAGTAAATCCATAACTCTGGCTATTCGACACTCAAAGAACTTATCAGACGACGGGTCCTCGACCCACCCAATGACCTTCGTATGCTTGAGTGAAGAAATCAGGAGCAAACATACTCAAGCTGAACCTAATAATGAATAGGTCTTGTGTATTTGAAAGACTTATGACGAGAATAGTATAGGTCTGTATAATAGCAAGCTAAAGCATGTTATTTTGCGAAAATCTTTTAGCTCTCTAAATATTTACACTTCCAACAAACAGTTCCTCTTCGTAATGGTAGATTCAGGTAATAGATGATACTCTACTGTCGCATTTTATACGTAATGAGGGTTTCTTCTTGTCTGCAAACAACAAGCGTAAAACAATCTAAGGAACTACCTATCAGATTATGGGATCTAATTTTTTTTTCTATTCCAGAATGGCTACACAACTGACACTACCTCACCACTGGGCTGGCCACTCTGTCTCGGCAGAGCCGGTGTAGTGGTCCATCTGTGTCCTCTGGACCAGGCACTGATCAGAAACAGGGACTGCTACTTGTGCCTTCAGCCCTCAGGTACTTTAGAAGGCTTGGAAGTCGCCCTAGTGTGGCGGCAACACTGCCAGGTCCACTCTAGCACCATTGCCAGATTCAGGGATCCAACCAACTTAGATGACATCATGTGTTCAGGTCTGAGATCCGTCACGGATCTGGAGATCACATCCTACGATGACTACGATGGGCAAGCTGTAAGTATTAGTATTTGTCAAAGTATTGAATTATATTATTTCGAATTATATTTAATTAGTAGTAAACAAGCAAACGATATCGTCCTACCTTGTCAAGAATTTGGTTGGTAGACAGTCCATGAAATAACCTTTTTGCGAAGAGTTTCCATGTATAAGGATAAAATACGGGTCTGGATATAGTGGTGAAGCGGATTTTACAATTTTCAGTCGTTTTCGGCTATATTGATATAACCTCTGAGTGACGTAAAATTGACAAGTTGACTGTTATTCCTGATTCATACTACATAAGAAATTACTATACAGAGCGGTCATGACCCGCAAAAAGAAGAAGGAAGAAGAAGAACAACAAGAAAAGCCTGAGACTGAAACAAACTGCATTACAGATGAAGAAAATCGACCTGATTCGACTAATGTAAAAAAGATATTAGAAGAGAATCGATCCCTGAAGAAAGCACTAGCAGAAAAGGAGGAAATAATTCGTCAGCTCAATAACGAAAATTTAAAACTAAAAGAGCAGCAGCTGTCAGTAACCGCAAGTATTACTGAGAAGGATGCCATAGCATCAGCATTAAATAGAATTAACATGAGACTAGACGAAGTTGAGAAAAACCAGTTAGTAAAAGAAAATTCATACGCACAAATCTTAAAACAAACGATACCTATTACTAAAAAGCAATCGCTGAAATGCATCACAGTTATTCCAAAAGAAAAACAATCTTGCGATAATACGAGAAGAGAATTGAGTAAGAGAATAAATCTTTCATCTCTGAACATTCAAATAGAAAGTGTAAGAAACTCAAAAAATGGCGGAATTGATATAAAAATTGATGAATCAAATCATAATAAACTGAAAGATGAACTTCAAAATAAATTGAATGAAAAATACCATGTTACTGAGCCAAAAATGTTAAATCCAAAAATTAAAATAATAAATTATAAAAATAGTGAGAAACCGAATGAAAAGCAAATTGAAGAAGATCTTATACATCAGAATTATATGATTCAGAGTGGAGACATACAAGTAAAGTTTATAAAATATTTTCCATCAAGAAACAATTACACTATCTACGCGGAAACTTCTGGAAAGCTATTCAAAAAAATCTTCGAAGACAATAATAGAAGAATACTTCTGGGGTGGCAATGTTTAACAGTATATCAAAATAACGACATTTCTCGGTGTAGAAAATGCTACCGTTTTAATCATACAGAAAAGAATTGCAGGAATGAGAAGATATGTGCCAACTGTGGCGACGGTCACGAAGAAGAAAATTGTAAGCATGTATCAATAGAATGCTGCAACTGTAGATATTGAAATGAAAGATATAAAAAAAATTATAATATTAACCACTGACCTACCGACAAAAACTGTCCATAGTACAAATATTATCAGGAACAACAAAACTTAAGGATACTTTTTTAAAATTCAAGTTCATCTTTTACTACTCCTATCTCTAAAGAGGACCTTAAAATGTCAGTAAATAACTACATTAATGATTTCCAAATTCCAAGTATTGCAACAAATATAGCACAAAACGTCGATGAACTTAATTTATGTACACAAAATTCTGATGCAAAATTTCGAATTTTTAATATGAACATAAGGAGTATAAAACACAACATTGATTACTTAAAAATACTACTCGACCAAATATGGTACAATTTTGATCTAATAGTTTCAACTGAAACGTGGTAAGTGGCTGATATTTCTTGCTTCAATCAGCAGGGATATGACACGCTGTATAACTTTGGCACTTATAACCAAAACGATGGGGTTTTTGTAAGAAATAAACTGCAATATAATCATGATACATTCACTTTCACCGATGGAATCAAAATTTTAAACATAATGATCCAAATTAACCATAACAAAATTGAGGTATCTGCAATTTATCGTCCGCCATGTTCAGAACCCACGAGTTTTTAAAGAATATCGATTTTTTTTTCAAAATCAAAATAAAGTTCATTTAAAGCAACATATTTTCTTGAGAGATGTCAATATAAATATTTTGGACGATGATCCCATCACAAATGAATACTTGAATATCCTATCAAGTAACGGATTTCTGTCCTATATAAACCTACCTACAAGGTCCATCAGTGGCACATGTATAGATCACTGCTTTGTGAAAGACCTATCCAACAAAATTACTTGTATACCCATAATCCTAGAAAGCGATATTACTGATCACTTCTCCACTATTTTACTGATATCTTCAAATGAAAAACATTCTAACATCCCTACCGTTAGTAACAACCAGGAAAATTACAAATTTTTTGTCGACAATTCAAAACTAATATCAAATGTCAAACAAGAATCCTGGGAACAATTATACTCTATAAATAATATAGACAAAGCAACGGGACTGTTCATAGAGAAAATAAAAAAACTAATAGATATTAGTACCAATAAAGTAATAATTAGTCACAAAGAGAAAAGCAGAAATGCCTGGATTACCAAAGGATTAATAACATCGGCAATAGAAAAAGAAAGACTATATAATGTAATGAAACTAACGCCAACTACAGAGAATACCGACTGCTACAACCAATATAAAAATAAATTTATAGAGCTTGTAAGGCAAACAAACGAAAACATTACCTAAATAAATTGAATAATAACTTAAATGATCCTAAGCGGCTTTGGACAACTATTGATGAGATTACTGAGAAAACAAAAGTTAAAGAGTGTGTCACTGAGTTAAATACAACATCGGGAACAGTATTAAAAAATACTCAACAGATATGCGATGAATTTGTACAATTCTTTACTGACATAGGCGAAAATTTAGCAAGTAATATACAAGCAAATGTACAAAATACTCAGCCTCCAAAAAGATCTTTGAACTCATTTATTTTGGATAAAGTCGAGCAATGTGAAGTATACACCACTGTTATGTCCTTAAAAAATCGGAAAAGTCCTGGGTTCGATGGTATTAAAAGCGAGCATTTGAAAATTATAGCCGAGGACATAACAGAACCACTCACTTACCTAATCAACAAATGCTTTGAATCTGGCATATATCCCTCAATTTTAAAAAAAGGTAATATAATACCGATACATAAATCAGGAACAAAAACAGATGTTAACAACTATAGACCAATATCAATAATATCCAGGGTAGCAAAGGTTTTTGAAAAAGTTTTATCTACTAGAATGATTCGATACCTCACAAAATTCAAGATTTTAAGTGAAAATCAATATGGATTTACAGAAGGGAAGGCTACATCGGACTCAATAACTAAAATTGTAAATCAAATACATCAAAATATTGATAACAGAATCCCTTCAATCTGCATTTTTGTTGATTTAAAGAAAGCTTTCGACACAGTTAATCACAAATTATTATTAGAAGCATTGGAGAGAATTGGTTTCAGAGGAAACGCGTACTCACTGATCGAAAGTTATTTGTCAAATCGCCCACAATCTATGCAGATATCAGGGTCATTTAGTGAAGAAATGTATATTAAGTGTGGTGTCCCACAAGGAACTGTCTTAGGTCCGCTGTTATTCAATATATATTTAAATGATATTTTCCAAATTAATTGTGTTGGCGAAATAACTAGTTTTGCAGATGATACTGTAATATTATATGAAGGCACTGACTGGTCTGATCTGAAAAATGTAATTGAAAATGATTTTATCAAAATTATTCGGTGGTTTAACAGTAGAAAATTAAGCATTAACTACTCTAAAACACATTTTTTACCATTTGGATCTTATGCTAGACATTTGCCAAATTACACAAATTCTCCTTTAATATTAATGATCAAAAAATGCAAATTAATAGAGTGCCCAACATAAAATACCTTGGAGTGGTCTTGGATCCTCACTTACGATGGGACATCCATGTCAATTATATTTTAAAGAAAGTTAGATTTGTATCCTACAAAATTAAATACCTTGGGAATATATTGACAGAAAAATATCTTCGAACATTATACCATGCACTGATTGAGCCTCATCTCACATATGGTATATTAGCATGGGGAGCTGCATGTTCCTCACATATCTATAATTTAGATGTTTTTCAAAAAAGTATTCTAAAAATGATATTTAAAAAACCGAAACTTTATCCCACTGAAAAATTATACGCAGATGTTCGAATGTATGATATAAGACAGCTTTATTTCTTACACAGTATCACTCACTACCATAAATTTGTAAACATCGACCAAAAAATTAAACATAATCATTATACCAGGTACAAAATTCGTGGCACAGTAGTTCCTCAACCGCATAAATCTCTAATGCAGCGGTCATATCTCAATTTAGCGCCTAAATTTTATGAAATTATACCTAAAGACTTAAAAGATTTACGTTTCGGAAATTGTTTCAAAAGAAATTTAAAAAAGTGGCTACATTCTATATCTAGGACTGAAATTCATAAACTCATAAATACGAACATCAACTAAATACATAATCTACTGTAGCTAATTTTTGTCCTTTTTTGTCATTTGCATTCTACAGTTTCAACAAAAATTATTGGTCCATGTACAGGCGATGCCTTCTATTGGGCCTGTTTTGATTTTATATTTATTTAATCATATTGTTTGTTATCTTTGTACATTGAGTGAATAAATATTATTATTATTATTATTATTATACGAGATTGAGCATCCAATTTTGTTCACAGTGCGAGCAGCGGCTTGGAATGCTTGCGAACTTGCGCCACTGTGTAGTCTGCTGAATCTCGCAACAAATGTGATTCTGCTTGTTCATAATGTTGGTACTTCTGGTATGTTACTAACTCATATCTTTTTGTATTTCAGCTTCCGGAGATGCTCCAGAACTTGCTGGTCTCCGTAGAGCACGCCATCAAGCGAGTGCCTTTAGACGATCTAGTGTTCCCTTGTCCTCAATGCTTGCAGTACCTGCCATTAGACAGATCGGACGAAGATCCTGCCGCGTGCGCATGTCAGTGCTCGTGCAGAATCCCGGAAAATCCCGTTAGCAAAAAAGACACTTCCATACAAACTAGTCCAATGTTCGAGTATGTCGGGTCCATCCCGCACATCGATAGTGACGAGGATGACGAGAAAGATTCTGTCAAGTCGGGTAAGTATCCACCGGCCTCACTTAGGACTCCACAAGATGCTTTACACAGATGGTAGTCAAGGTAGTCATAACCACGGGAATAGACTGCCAGCGAAAAAGGGGTTCGACACCTTTGCATGCTAATACCTCAATAGCACGGATACGTTCCAAAGACATTCCTAGAATGACCCCGTGAGATCTGATTAACATTCCTGGTAGATCGCCAGACTCTCCAGTTTTGTTGTTGCAAAAACATCGGTTCCAAGAACTAATGAATTAGCTCTGCCAGCGCCGTATGTTCGTGGAGTGAAGCAATAAGAATGTAAAGACTTTGTAGATTTCTAGTAGATCTCCTTCAATCCGGCCAATAAACGTTTCTTTCTCATAGAAGTAGTCACCAAATGTAAAATACATTTGAAAATGGAAAAAATACATTGTCTCACATATTTCGATTTTTTTACTTCATACTTTGAGATACGATTGCGCATCGTGCTCGCGCAACCTGTCACGTGACATATGTTCAACCTCAGACACCGTTCGCCAATCTCCCACAATGTTGCCATTACGTTTTTAAACACACAGAAGTTCCGTCAGCTGAAAGCAGCCAGCAGCTTGTCGAATTCTGAAAGAAATAGTTACCTACGAATTTAACAGTCAGGCGGCAGGGTTTTTTGATGAAATTGACTAAAAGCCGGTATCACCACTTGACACACGTCTAAGTGCTTATGGTTACTCTAATGAAAAATGAAAGAAAATTCAAGTATTGGTTTGGATTCATAGATACTGTTTGATTCCATTACAAAACTGTTCTTATATAAAAAATGTTAGTATCGTATTTGATCTCTCTTATTTGTCAATTGAAAAGATGGATCAGGGCGACAAAAACAAAATAACTCATACTCCCGTACAGTGTTGCCAGTTCGATATTCATTTCCTCAGTAAATGGGTTGCCAAAAATTCAGTAGATTTCAGTAGATATATATTTTATGCAAATTTTAGGAAAGGGTAATAAAAAAAGACCTATGAACTCGAAAAAATATGTATGTTTTATAAATAAAGAAAATGTATGTGCTTAACAAAATATAGGAATATGTACACAAAACAAAAATTTTAACTTATACCTAATTCTTAATTAAAAAAAAATTATCACAAAATAAAGATACTTAGGACATACTCATCAGATACGAGTACATAAAAAACAGCAGTAAATTGTAAAAATAATAAAGAACTCCAAAAATACCAAACAAGTAAAAAAATTAAACGTAAGAAACTAGAGGGTACTTATATAAAAAATAGAATTTATTCGGAATCTGATAAAGTATGGTACTTTTTTGGTTTATATACGTACATATCATTATTATGTAAATTGATTACTTCTTTTGTAAATGTAACGTTTATACAATTTACTTTTCTAGACTTTATATAATTGTTTGTGTGTAGATGTCCCACAATACGCGTTGTTGAAAGTTTATTTCTTTGATTAGTTTTCATTAGATTTACCGCAGAAAAAACTCTTTCTACATTTGCCGATGAATGTGGTAAGATTAACACATTGAAAACAAATCTACTTAAAACAGGAAACATGGAAATTCCGTCGCTGTAGCGCATACTTTCAATTTTTGACCAGAATGTTTCTACACCTACATCACAACTGAAATTTAAATCCGTATTTCGAAGTAATCGCCATTCATTATCTATTATCTATTACTGCAGGTAAATGCTCCATCACATTATATGACAAATTGTGCTCAGTGGCCAAAGCTGCGAGATGTAAGTCTGCCGTTTTTAATATGGTTTCCTGACTTGGGCCTCCTTTAAAAACCACCATATCTGTTATGTTCCCTGCTTTTTCTGAGATTTGCATAGTTTCGTGTGCATCGCACTATCCTGATGCCGAACGAGTGCTAATCTGCCAGTATTTTTAGTAGAAATATCTTTGTTGCACACGCGACACATAGCAAAGTATTCATCTTTTTCCTGTTTGATCCACTTTTTAAATTGCTCCTCTTCGGTCCAGCTTTTCTTAAATACTTGATTATATTTATTTTTTTTTCTTTGAGGGACCAGCCCCTTCATTTTCAGAGTTATGGTACTCACTTGAACTAAAAACATAATACATTACATCTTTAGAATTCAATATTAACTAATAAAAGTGAACTTACCTCATTTTTGTACGTGGGCTTATACGAAAGGATAAAAAAATAAAGTATTCAACAAAACCACTGGATACGAGATCAAACCGAATTGTGAAGGTGAAAACGAAGAAAAAACCAAAACCCTCGCGTTGTCGCGCAGAGCTGGGAAATCCCGGTCCCCGTAGTCGTTTACGCATTAATAACCGGTGATTCCCCGTGGCCGTGGTCTGGTCCAGTGATGTAGGAATACGGTGTTGCCAGGTCGCATAAAACCACTGTTGTTATGGATGATGCCATGATTCCTATTATTATTACGGATGATTCATCCATAGAAGATTCATCCGAATACTCTATTCATCCGTTTCCGTCTAACCGATTAGCAAAATATTCCGAATATTTACATCAGTAGTCTGGGCTGTAAAGTATTACCAACATAATATCAAGCGCTAAGACGCTTTCGAATTTATTTAGGGTCATCATTGATGATCGTATTTAAACTGATTCGTCGACAATATTACGCAAGGTCTAGATTATGAATTAAAAATTAGCAATAATAATAACATTAATTAGGCATCATAATTTTTGATATAATAATAATAATAGTTTACAAAAATGTTTCAGTAGATCAGTAGATCAATATACAAATCAGTAGATCTACTGAAAATTCAGTAAAACTGACAACACTGCTCCCGTATCCTTTGAAAGAGGTTTGTAACACGTAGAACGCACAGTCTTTCAGCTGGTTGAAACAATTATACTCCAAGTGAAGTATGGATGAAAATATAGGCGCAATCTCCAGAAGCTACATTACTCAAGCTTGTTGCTGCCTTTCCAGTTATCTTTCAGTTGCTCATGCAAATTAATAAATAGATGTCTCTCGTTAATGCCTCGTGTTTATTTAAGAGGTTGCGTGGGTCGTGCTAAGAACCCGAGGGTCAACATTTATCTTGGCGGTACCATTTGCATCTTAAAAGGCAAAATCAATAACCGGTGATGTTATTGAAATATTAGAGGATAAGGTTATAAATCAGCTCTCATGCATGATGTTTTGTCATAAAGTGTCTGGGTAGATTACCATACCCGAGCCTTTAATTGTGTTTCGTGAGAAATAAAACCAATTGCAAAGAACTGCTGCTCAAGTCGGTGGCCTCGCGGCTGTGAAATTTTTGGAGCAATCGATACAAGTAGAAAGATAAAGGGTGATTTACAAACAGAAGAAATATTTCTAGAAGTATATTGGAAAATAGCACATGGATCGGTAGACATTGGTCTTAAAATCAACACCTGATAAAAGCTGTCTTCTGCGACTCTGATGGCACTAATTGGGAACAGCACGAGTATTCTTCAAATGTTATGGCGTGGCGTGGTCAGTACAATACTGCATAGGTAGAATTCTTAATGTCAAACTTCGTCAACATTAGCGCACTTTCTCAAAGTCGGGACATTTTACGAAGTACCTGTTTTTGTATTTGTGCAGCAAAGGTAGGCAGGACCAGATCAAGGTGATCCCCATAAAGATTCTTTTACAGTCACAGGAACGTTAATCGATAGAGAATTGAGGAAAATATCTGAATCGATTCTACATTTAACAGTTTTGAGAAGGTAAGCAATATTTCTATGTAGATTGTAGATACGGTATTCCGATAACAAAAACAAGACGATCCAAGTCATCCTCTTTGACCGCACCTTGCAGGTAAAGCATACATGGTATACATTGCTGAAAGTATAATTTTTGACAATTTAACCCATCTGTTCATCTGACTCAGATCCTTTAATTCCTTTTTTAAACTTGAACATCTCTGGCACCATATAGTGACAATAAAAGGAAGGGTGCGGATATTCGATATTCGCTTTGCTCCTATCTATCATAGTTTGCCCGAAGTTACTTTGGAATTATCGTGTTATCTATCAAAACTATCAATTTCATCTTATTTGTACGACTAGGAAATTCGGTTGAACATACGTTAGGATCACCCATTGTCGATCGTGGAACTGATATAATGCTGGAATGATAAGCAAAAGGTTTATCTTGAAGTTCAATCCGTTTGTACTTGATGAGGATGTCTGTTCGGGTGTTCTGTTTTTGAGACATGTCCTTCTGACATATGTGCTGCTTCAAGGCCTAACTTTCTTAACTTCTCTGGGAACCAAAAAACGTGTTATAAATATGTAAAAACTTAGTAAGCGAAATGATTACATTACGCTAGTTTGAGTAGTAAAATTATCGTCTATGCAATGAACCCTTGTCGTTTGACGTTAACAAAACTTCTGGTTCGAAGTTTGCCGTTGTAGTAGAGATTTTTGCAGCGGATTTTGCTCCAGTTTTTTCACGAAAAGGATCTAAGGCTGACCCTTACAACTACTTACAACTATAACAGGCCAGTAGCTGTGATTTCTATTAAAAGTAAGGTGGGAGTCTGGAGGTTCTGGAAAACCTTGAATGTCACCGCTTGATTAGCGACAGGCAGCATGCTTTTTCGCACTAGCCATCCACGAGGTGCCTAGTGTCTTACCGCACGCAACTGTGGAATAAACTCATCCAGTCTTATGGTGAGGCTCATGCCGTTGCTCTTGATATCACGAAAGCGTTCGGTCATCTGTGGTATGCTACCCTCTCATGCAAACTTCCAGAGAGGCTTTATAGACGGGTGGCTAGCCGCAAGATATCCGTCGTGATCTACGGGTTCTCATCTTCATCCCACAAGGTTAACGCGGGTGTTACCCAAGGAATGGTCTGGGCTCCGACATTGTTCCTCTAACATATCAACAACCTCCTTTTCTGTACGATTAATTCAGTCCACAGCTTTGCTGATGATAGCACTCTACATGCAGGTATTCAGAGTGACAAACCGATCTATGCCGGTGAGCTGGAGAAAAGAAGACTAACTGGGACTTTCTCTTTGACGGGAGACCTCAAGGGTATCATTGTTTGCGAACTCAACAATCAAGTACAGTTTAATGTTTCCAAAACACAGTACTGTGCCCTGACTAACAAGAAGCACCCGAGCCCTCACTTGGTTTCAATAGATGACCGATTTCTACCAAAAAGTGCACTAGTTTTGGCTGGTCCGAGTCTAGATCACCAAGGACTTGATCTTGTACGAACGCGTCTCATCAGTAGTTGCTGGGAAAAGCTAGGCTATCTGCTTACGGCTAAGAAGTACTCTCACCACATAACCTCCTCACTCTATACAGGTACCTCTCACGTGTTTGGGGTACTGGCGCCCCGACTGTATTACACATGTTCAGAGTAGGGTTGTCCGACTGATCGATGACTCTTCTCTGACACAGTCTCGGGATCTAGCTGCCTCGTACCGATATGTCAACTGGCTTTGCTCTTCAAAGTTCTCCTCCGTGATGACACTGCGCGATATGCCTGCCAGGCAGACCCGCCTGACTTCGGCGTCCCATCCTGACCATGTCAAACTTCGTACATTCAGAAATAACCGATACGACCGCTCCTTGGTCTCTAAGGTATCTATGGAACAATCTACCTAAGGATGATTTTCCTAGTTCTACCTACCTTAGACAGTTCAAGAATCGGAGTCACAAAGTTTCTTCAAGCTCTTCATAGCAGCCGCGCCCTGGTACGTGGTTGCTTCTGTAAAAATATATGCTGCAGGTGATATGGTAGAAGAACGGATGCCATTACAATAATTAAGTTTGTGTGTTAACCTACAAAAAAAATTAACCAGTTTTATTTATTACTCAAACCCATCTTCATCGACACTTTGTCTTCGAACAATACTCGAATTTCAGCCTCGTTTCTCACACTATCTCTATACCCGAAAGCCGTACCGTGGTACCGCCTCCGTGACGGGGTCAGTGTTTTCGCCTCTTTTCCCACCGCGCGCCTTCGAAGATGCTAACGTGCTATACGATTTGCTCTACTTTATCGATGGCAGAGAGATTTTTGCATATTTAGTTAATCGTGATTTGCTACACGCTTCAAGGGATGGACGGCATAATTTCTCCCCGCGTTTACCTTACTTATTTTGTAAAATTGCCTCCTTTTCATCTCTTTGTTTTCGGGCCGGGTCTACGGCGGATCTGTGGGAAAATTTCATAGCTTACTCATGCACGTTTACCATACGGAATGGGGTATGTGAGCTATAGAAGATTGTTTCGAAATAGGTGTGTTTACGTTCTTCGTTGTAGGGTGATCGGATGATACCGTCTCGAAATCATTAGCCTTTGAACATCTCAAGGTCATGCGGACTCATACAAAGGCAGAAATCTCGGTCTTATACAGGTTGCTCTGGATCTTGGGACTAGCTTTTTTGAAACAACTACAGCAGTGAAAAACAAAAACTTTAAAAAGTACTCATTGTTTATTCATAAAAGGTCTAACAAATAAGTATTGCCCTCTCGTTGTATAGATTTGCTGCTGCACTCATCTCGTCCTTGACCGGAAACGACCTGAAAAACGATCTAAATTAGGTTGGAAGCCGCAGCAATAAGCCCATTATTGATATGGGAGTTTTCATCTCTTCACTTCCCACTCAATGCTGCCGTCATTCCATCTAAGAAAAAAGTCAGCTACAAAACATAAATGGACCAAGTTACTCAAACAGGCTCTCTCATTTAGTTCATAATCCGCACCGGGTGTTATCTAGAAATTTAGCTCCTACCCTACCGACGGTACCGACTGGTAACGTTGCTATGACTAACCTCTTAACTGAACTGGGAAATCTACGATGTATGAAATATGTTGTATAAGTTAGTAGAGCTATCGGGGGGTTAGAAGCGTTTAAATATACTAACGTCAGATACATCAGATATATCCGAGCGAGTTTAAAAAACTACAAAGATCTTTCCTCCCTGGCCTAGTCGTAACCTTGTGTCAGAGTTTCATCTAAATCCGGCCACTACTTTACAAGTTATAGCTGAGATTAGCGGACAAATAGCCTGAACGACGAAATGGGTGACGTGGTGTTTAGTGATACACATATCAAGTAACTATCCTCGCAGACTGACATTCTGTCAGTGGTTTTTGCACAAAAACATTGAAAATCCGATTTTTTTAAAAAACATTCTAGCGACGGACGAATGTACTTTTACGCGAGACGGGATATTAAATTTCCATAATACTCACACGTGGGCCCAATAAAGTCCTCATACCATTCGTGAAGATCATTTCCAACAGCGTTATAAAATAAATATTTGGGCGGTTATTCTTGACGATCAGGTAATTGGTCCTTTCGAGTTACCCCCAAAGTTATCAGGAGAGGGATACCTTAGCTTTCTAGCCAATAACCTACCAGAACTTTTGGAGCAGATCTTAGACAACATGCCATTACAACGGAGACAGAATTTGTGGTTTTTTCATTACGGGGCACCACCACACATTTCTGGCATTGGGGAGAACTTAAAGGGATGGTTTATGGGGCTGGTCCAATAACAACTGAAGCACAGCTTCGCGAAAAACGTTTAATGTGGCTGAAATAATAAATGGACAACTTCGAGGACCTAGAGTAAGAAGAAACTGGGTCCATCGTAATGAAGCTTTTTTTTATACTCCAACTACCATGAAGGCCTAAGGCCTAAACATCCATTGGGTACCGTGGGACTATAGGGGGATACAGGGGAAACAGTGCAACATGCACGCATTCTGGCTCCGCCTACGAGATCCGCCGGGTGGTACCTACACGTTCGACAGTCAGAGACCGTCTACCACCTACGCACAATCACAACATCCATAGCCAAGAGAAAAATTTCTCCTGGGATGGGACTCGAACCCGCACGGCGACTGATCAGGAGACCGAAGAGTCTACTACTGCGGCCACCGCTGCTGCCTGCAGCTGGTGGAAAGTGGAGGACGACATTTTGAACACCTTCTTAAATACAAAAGCAGTGCAGTGTGGGTTTTGAAAAGAAAAACAATGTATGTATCAAAATTATGTTTCCCATTCATAAGTGGATTTTTTTAATACATTCTATAAACTTTCACACACCAGGTGAAGCGCTGAGATAGTTAGTGGTAAGTCAGTTTTTTTTTAATTGTTTGCATTTTATGAGTACATTATCAAATAATGAAATAATACCTAGGAGCCAAAAATAACAAACTCCATCTTTATTTACACTGCGTTTGGTCGTAAAATGCGTCTGGCATTGCAGCGTCAGATTTTATTTTACTTTAAAGTCGCTTTTCTCAAAAAAATGCCGTTTTGACCCCATGTTATGTGAAACTTTTTGCTTCTTCTAACCTCCCCTATCACCCATTTAAATAATGACTATCATAACGTTTACACCCTGTATATCTAGAGAATACCTTAATCTGTTGATTGCTAATATAGCTAACCATTACATTACTATACCTATCGACGAGATTCTACCAGACAATAATTAATTGCGATGGAATTTCACCTAGTTAATTTAGAGATTTCAATATCCAAAACTGATTGCTTCATCTAAATATGGCGCTGTCTGAAGAGAAAAACATCATCTTCAATCATCACTCGTCGAACTGCTCATTATGCTCTCGTTAGTATCTTTATTAATAATTTATACAGAATCATAAAATTACTCGATCGTTACTACAGCTTCTTATCTCAGAGTTATCGGAAAACCTGGGACATAAGCCAGTAATTTCCGTTAATTCGAGAAACTGCTCAACATTACCTTCCACACGAATCATTAATCGTATCCTGGTTTTGTCAAAAGAAGCCGAATCTTGTTGGACGTGCCAATCATCGTATTTGGAAAACAATGTGACCTTGTCTCGCACTTGTTTCACTTATTGAAATTTTCTTCGCGAGTCACGCAACGCGCTTTCTTCAAAAACAGAAGATGGCGGCTTTGTTGCCAGGTTTCACATTTTCTCGTTCACCTTCACAATAATTATGCTCAATTCAGTCAGTATGCAAGATGTAGCCCAAAATAATTTGGGGAGAATGCATATTTGCAATTATTTTGAGCTACTCACATTGTGAATTAACAAAGAATTGGTGAAATAACGTGTCTACGAATCGTAGCAACGGTCATTTCGTATCTATACAAAAATTGAATATGGAAACATCGCACTTTTGACATTATAATTACCATGACTTGAAAGAATGCCGTCAAGTAGCTTGACTCTGTAGTACGTCTAGCAACGTCGTCTCTCCCCAGGATCTGCCACCAGCCACCAGTCATCTGGATGTCAGGGAGATATAAAATATATGTCATTTAGATCTGCACCTTGAAAAAGGCCAATGAGGTGGCCAAAATGTCAGTAGAGTAATTTCGACATATGTGGTTTCACTAGGCCAGCAAAAATCCATGTCTGCAGAGCTAGATCTTATTCCAATTTTAGACCAATTCACAGATTTATTTTTTATAAGGCATAAGTCTTTTTTTCGCTAGACGTAATAGATTCTTCTATTGATTTTGGCAAAGCTGATTGTGGCATCAATATTCCAACTTGGTACTGTACTAAAAGCAGCTTTGAAGTAAATAAATTTGGCAACAATGTCTCGTACCTTCAACCACTTTCGGTTTGATCCAGTTCAGCAATTTGGGCGACCCGAGCAAAAACTAAATTGCGATTTATTTGAAGCTTGCTGAGAAATCACCGCCCTAAATGCATAGTAATTGCACGCAAAAATTCAACCACGCAAATTTGATCTTAAACGTCCGGTCTTCGGTGTTGTGGGTACTCGGGACAAGAAATGCGATGATAATCCAGGAAACAAATATACATTTAGGAATTCAGATACTAGTAGCATTCGTTACTGTCAGTATGTAACGTACCTAATAAGCACTACTTCGTTCTGGTTCCAACTCATCTACCATGTTAAGCGTGTGAAGTATCCACACTGAATATTTTAGATACTTCTTGCTTGATCATAGCGGATAACGTTATGCTAGAAAGGCCCGATTTTTGAATTCTAGAAAATTTTTCTCATAGGAAAGTATTCCTGCGCTTTTCTGTGGGAGTGGCTCTAGGCGCCTTTGGTTTTGTTGAATGTAAGATGGCGTTGTTATTATTTTATTTGATAATTATTATAGAACATTTACTGTAGAAACGCCCAGACGCATAGCGATTAGTGTTGCTAGATCAGCTGAATATTTATTAAACGTAACAGATATACGATATTATTATAATTAATAGAGAAACCATTGGTTCATATTTTGAGTCTTACTTTTTTAATCTCACGTAACGGGTTATTAATGCGTACAGCAAAAAATGTGAGCAGAATTGTCGTTGGTATGTCTAGTCAGGGTAAAATTCGGCATAATGTTCTTCCTTGGAACATCAGCAATTTTTGTTTCCTAGACCACTGGTGAAGCAATGTAATATAAAAAAAATAGAAAATAAAATATTATGTCCTTTGAGACAACTCAGCGAATATACACAGACAGGCAGATTTGTCACGTTGCCGGATAATCGTTAACTAATCTGTTTAATTCTTTTGTTATACATATTCGTAGATGACGTCTTCAAGAGGATAACTTGTGTCAATGTGTTACGAACTGATAACAGAGTTGCCTGGGAAGTGCAGAGTCAAGCTACTCCAATTTTGTTGTGATTATTCAGAAGTAGGTATCCTAAGAATTTGAAGAATTTCAAATATCTGCGATAAACCATCGTCGCATTACCAAGTGCCAAAACCTGCAATTTGCCACGTTTTTCGGTCATAACATTTTTGCTGTTAGTTGGATCTTTTTACGCGTGGTCTCATTTTTTAGGTCTCATTAATACCTAAAAGTCTTGTATGAAAAGTTTTTTCGTTCCTGTCAACACTTTTGATTGAATCCCAAAAAACACGTTTTCTCATTCTTGGTTGTGAAATAAAAGGTTTTCTTGCAAAAATTGGTGCACCCATTTCATACGTTTATGTTTTAATTACCCCGTTGAACAACTTGCACCAATAAAACCAGAGCTAACTACTAGTTCGGGGAAATTCGCTAATATGATTAGACTACCAAGAAGCTAATCTTCTCAACATGAGCCGAAATACAATTTATCTAAATCGCTAAGAAATTTAAAATCGTCAAAGCTATCAGATGCATGTAGCGACACATACGTAGAAAAGGGAAGACCACCCACTGTGGCCGCTCATGGCCAAATTGTTAGGAGTTATTAATTATTATTAATTCTAGTCCCTCTGCTTCAAGTATAGGATACATAATATGTAACAGTACATAAACCACAAGGCTTTGCACTGAACCCAAGAGAATTTGAGACGTAAATGATAATTCCTTAAATGTTCGGAGTACGGGAAAAAAGCGAAAGTATCCAGGCCGTGTAAGTTGTCCGGTGAATCGATAAAGAAATCGATGAATGTACTCGCTCTTTAGCGAGCGGCCCGTTTGCCTTTTGCTTTTACCAAAAGTACATGCCGGTTGCTTAACAGGTGCTGTAGGATTCGTGTCCGCCAGACAGCAAAATGTGTTTCTCGTATTGAAACGTTCACGACGAAATATGGAAGGTGCTTGCCGATGCAAGAAAAGAGCCTTTGATTTACGACGGATTTCGGTCCAACTGGATGTTTATCTTTACTTAATCTGTCAGCAGACCAGTAGAACAACTAACTGTCCAACTGTTATCTTGAAGAATACCGATTAGATCCGGAATGCCCATGGTGGGTCACAGCGCCTCAACGGCGAAAGAAGGATCCTGGAAACTCCCAACATTTGTTGCGATTTTTCGCATGTAAAAATCCAGCGGAAACTTGTAATCTCATTATGCTCGACATTCTGATATTCCAGCTCTTTAGACACTCGAGCCAGTTTGTGAAATCCCCTGGAGTCATTTCAAAAATAACGGCACCCATCAGCATTTCCTGAAATCCGCCAATATTTCAACCGGCTAGAAATGCACTTTCAGTTTCTGTACGATGTAATTAAAAATGATAAACATACTCGCATACGCACTCAGGCGGCTTCGGCTTTCTTATTCATTTGTTTTTTTATCGATAACGATTAATTGCTGCTTGCTGAATATTAATAGAGTTCGCTTGAGTATTGCATCTGAATGATATTGAAGGAGAAAATCACGACGAGTCCTACAATGTTGCCAAGCCGTTGCAGCATAAAGTACACATATTTATTTATCCTTTGAACGGGCAAGCTGATATTCTATATGAGGAAGTTATCGTATGAATAGAGTTCACAACGTATCCGACAAATTTTAACCACATATGCATTGTTACGACAGTAGTTGACTTCTCAAAAACAATGTAATAAAAGTCCTACAGAAATCGGAATACGAGTAATAAAATAATGTGTAATATGCACCACGCTGCTGCATGTGACACTTCTGGGACCTGTTGAGTTAATTGCCTTGTGCTTATTCCCGGAGCTTCTTCCACAATATCCAAAATTCCCTCTTCGGCATTTGAAACGCATTGTGGGCGAACACAACCCCATCCACTCCACATCTGGGGCACAAATCTCCACTAGCACATGCACGTAAAACAATCGAACTAAATGTGTCGTGATGTGAGTTGTGCCTATTCGGAAATCGGTGTGCATACAAACCAGAAGCTGCTCGCGAATTTTGCCCTGCTTCTCCGTACGCTAAAACAATGTCCACTAACTCCTCATTAGTGTACACATGTGCCATTTTTATTAATAGATAACTAAAAACATAAACTCGGAAAATACTTTCTTATTTAACTTCACAAAAATCGACCGTTTTTCATTCAGATCACCCACGATACAGATTAAACCTTTTATTTACACGTTCTTGTCGGTATGAAAAAACAAAAAGTTCCTGTTATTTTGTTT